>CM021110.1:438466258-438900442 GCA_007115665.2 Sequoiadendron giganteum | reverse complement strand
CCTTGGTATTAGGCTCGGGATTTGGTTCGGACCTACCAATCCTAAAAGTCAACACGTAAAACGTGTTTAATAGCTTACCTTATTTTTCTAGACTTCACCCATGTGGCTGACGACTTTTATTTTACCTAAAATTGATAAAACGAAAAGGGTTTGTAAAGGAGCTTCTCAGCTTTCTACCAGTATAAATTATATTTTCTTCAGAATCCAATAAATAATAATTATTTATTTTTTATTAGAATTACGACTAAAGTCTTGATTGATAGTCTGATAAAAAAACATCTATAACTTTCAAACGGTATCACATTTTTTGAATCCAAAACATGTGTCACATTATATGCTTCGTATACTATAGGATTAAAAAAAAAAAATGAATTCCATTAAGTTTTTACCAAGTTAAGGTGGTCAGACATATGAGTTTTAATATTTTTAAAAAGTTGTAATTAATTATTTATTTGAAAAAAAATTACAAAAAAATATGCATCACATCCAGACATGAGTCCTCTACTTATATCTAAAATTTTATAAAAAAATATTATGATTTTATTATGGTTAGGGTGGTCAGACAGACACCTACTTTTTATTTTTTCCCTGAAATTTTAGTACTACTACATTGAAATTCCAAATTTTCACCAAATAGATTTTTTTCTTACAAAAATTAACCTAGTAGTTTAAAAACTACATTCAATTTTCCACAGATTCTATTCTTACATATTTTTGAAATAATATAGATAACTTATTCAAATTTTTATGTCAAGTTGTCCAACTCTGATTTTCTGAATTTTCATTGCCACTTAAGGACCTATTTTTTCCATGATGATCCTGCACATACCCTATTAATCCTATAGTATGCGAAGCATAAAATGTGACACATATTTTGGATTAAAAAATGTGATATTGTTTGAAAGCTATAGATGTTTTTCAATTAGCCTATCAATCAAGACTTTAGTCATAATTCAAATAGAAAATGAATAATAATAATTTATTAAATTCAAAGTAAAACATAATTTATATTGGTGGAAAACTGAGAATCTCTTTTAAGAACTTTTTTCGTTTCATCAATTTTGGGTAAAAAAAAGTCGCTAGGCACATGGGCCATCATATCACTTACATATTACCACTTTTTGGCTCATCATGATCCTGCACATACCCTTGATGTAGATATAAATTTGTCTAATCAAATTAAGTTAACTCTCAATCAATCAACATCAATCAATCCTCCCCTTAAAAGAACCAAAACCTTGATCCACCATCTTGCTCTTCCATTACAATTTGTAGCCAAGTTAGCATATGTATATGATCAATTTTTGGTTCTCTTTTAATCTAATGTAGAAGAAAGTGTGATTTAACCCTAGATCCCTTATTCCCACATCAAAACATATATATAAAGAGATGGGGGGAAGAAGGATAGGTAGATAAATATAGAGAAAGAGTGCGAGATAGGGAGGGAGAGATAGATAAGGAGAGAGAAACATAAAGATGGATAAACATAGAGAGAGATAGGGGAGAGAGATCTATAGATAGAGGGGGAGGTATATATATATATATATTTATGAGGGAGATAAAAATATGGAGGGATAGGGAGAGATACATAGAGACAGTTTTAGAGATATATAAAGCTTGATATATGGACAAAGAGATATATAGAAATAAAGAGTATGAGTGAGATAAAAAGAGAGAGGGGAAAGAGAAGGAAATAGGGATATATATAGAGAGAGGGGGTAAGAGACATAAATAAATTGTGAGAGAGAAAGAAAAAGAGAAAGGGAGAGGGTGAGATACAAATATAAATAATAGGGAGAGGGGAATAGATACATAGAGATAGTGAGAGATAGAAATTGATACATGGAGAAGGAGAGAGTCTGAGGAAGATAAAGAGAGAGAGAGAGAGGATAATGATAGAGTGAGGGAGATATAAAGAGATTAGAGTTAAAAAGTGAGAGGGAGAGAGAACATGAGAGTGATATAGAGATTGAAATGATAGAAATGGAGGGAAAGGGCGAGATATAGAGAGGAGGGAGAGAGATAAAGAGAGAGGGAGGATAGAAATAGAGAGGGAGAGTGTGTGGGAGAGAGGTAGAGAGAGTATAGATAAATATATAGAGATGAATAGATAAAGAGGGAGAGGGGGGAGATGGAGAGATAAAGAGTGAGAGGGAAAGAAACATAAATAAATGGTGAGAGATAAAAAGACATAAGAGAGTGAGAGGGGGAGGGGTAGAAAGAGAAAGATAGAGAGGGGTGAAGGGAGAGAGAGGGACTAAGAGAGAAATTGGATGGAGAGGTATAAAGAGAGGGGTCATAAAGAGAGATAGAGAAAGAGAGAGGGTAAAGGAGATGGAGAATTAAGGAGAGGGAGAGAGATAAAGATATATTTGGGTATGTGCAAGATCATGATGGGCCAAAAAGTGGCAATATGTAAGTGATATGATGGCCCATGTGGTTGACGACTTTTTTTTTACCCAAAATTGATGAAACAAAAAGGGTTTTCAAAGAAGATTCTTAGTTTTCCACCAATATAAATTATACTTTACTTTGAATTTAATAACTAATTATTATTCATTTTCTATTTCAATTATGACTAAAGTCCTTATTGATAGGCTGATTGAAAAATATCTATAGCTTTCAAAGGGTATCACATTTTTTGAATTTGAAATATGTGTCACATTCAATGCTTCACATAATATAGGATTAAAAAAAAATGAATTTTGTGAAGTTTTGACCAAGTTAAGGTGGTTAGACGTATGATTTTTTATATTTTTTAAAAGTTGTAATAAAAAAATCATAATTAATTATTTACTTGGAAAAAATTACAAAAAAATATGCATCACATCAGGACATGAGTCTTCTACTTATATATCTAAAATATTATAAAAAAATATTATCATTTTATTATGGTTAGGGTGGTCAGACAAACACCTACTTCTTATTTTTTCCTTAAAATTTAAGTACTACTGCATTGAAAATTCAAATTATCACCAATTTTTTTTTTGTAAACAAAAATAAACCTAGTAGTTTAGAAACTACATTCAATTTTAAACAAATTATATTCTTACATATTTTTGAAATAATATAGTTAACTTATTCAAATGTTTACGTCAAGTTTCCTAACTCTGATTTCTTTGAATTTTATTACCACTTTAGGGCTTGTTTTTTCCATGATGATCCTGCACATGCCCAGTTAGAGAGATATATAAAGAGATAGCAAGGGAGAGAGAGAAATATAGAGTGAGTGAGAGATAAAGAGAGGGAGATATAGAGAGATGGAGAGTGGGGGAGGCAGATGGAGAGGGATAAATATATAGAGGAGAGGGGGATATATAGAAAGGGAGAGAGAGTGCGAGAGAAATAAAAAGAGATAAGAGAGGGAGAGAAAGATAGAGGGACAAATAAAGAGAGACATATAGAGGATAAAATAGAGAGAAAGAAAGAGATAGAAGGATAAATATATTATGAATTAATAGCATATAAATTAGTCAACCCTAATGCATAATCACATGAGTGAAATCTATTAGATTTTTATGTACACAAATTATACAAAACCTTCTCACAATCATATGAATTCAAGTCATAATTTTCATGAATACTTAAAATAAGTCATACATAAATAAACACAAGTTAGGCATATTAATACATAAGAAGGTGATGATAAGAATCTTCCTAGATCTAGAATTGAGGATAACACATTAATTTTGGAAAACTCATAAAATACATGTATAAATTCATAGAATGACAAGACCATGTAGGTATGTACATATATAAATAATCATACATGTAAAAAAGATTATTGTACATTAACTATCACATAAGGGACATGATTGTAGAGAGTGACCAAAATTTTACTTGTAAAAATATAAAAATCTGATGTACATATATACAAATTAGCTTGACTTTAAAATTTTGTTTTATTTAAAATCAATCCAAGGAACCATACAAATCTATTATACTCTTTATTGTGTAAATTATTGCCTCATGGTTAGAATCATGAACCTTCCACAAGTTCTTGTTCAATGGTATACCCCCATATTTGATCAAACAAATATTTGATTCTACAATAAGGTTAGAGTAATGAAGAATCATTCGATGCATGTCAAAGTCCTCAAAAAACCACACATCAGACTTATTAATTGGGTACCTTCTAAGCCATGTTCTAGTAACAACCATTAGCCTTGTAGGATACTTGATGTTTTCTCCATCTATAACATGGGCCTTTAATTTATTTATTTCATCAACACAACAATGCAAGTAATAATCCATTCATTCTTCATTATCTTCACCTACAATAATTCCATAAACTTTTCTTGCATTGATATGTGCATTCAATTCGATGAATTTAGTAAACATTATGAAAAAATTACAAAATAAGGTAAAATTAGAAAAATATGATAAAATTATAAATTTTGTAATCTATGCATGTAGATATATTACTTCATTGAGCTAGACCTTATATGTGATCAAATTCAACTAATGATTCTATCTCTATGATTTGTAGTGCATTGGGAGTCAATACATCTCAAGTGGGCTTAAACTTTTTGTATACCATTCATCAACCCACTTCTTTGACTCACTCATTTGAAGATTGATTTGTACATGAAGAATAAAAGCATACCATTTGTGGCAACGAAAAATTTATCCCTCTACATTTCCATTCTTTTTTAGGCCCTCCTTGTTAAATTAAGCTTAATGTTGCCTTGATTTAGTGTTGTAATGTGTTTAACACATTCAAATTAGGTCCTGAGCTCTTGTAAACTAAATGGACTCAGTTGTTCCTTATTTAAGGTGTTGTAAAGTGTATCCTAACACTTTCACACTAATATAGGGTTTTCATTATTAATTGGGCTTCTTTACGCCCTATTTGGCCTTATTGTGCATCCACAAACCTTAATTAATGAATCTTCCAAAGATAATATTGACATAAACCAACATCCAATCATAATTTAATTGTTTTTGGATTTTATGGCCCAGATTTAGTGATCTAGGACTTATATGCCACCTTGGGTGTATGGGTCCCACCTATGTTTTAGGCCCCCAATCTAGATTTCACATGCACTAGTAGAATTTGGCAAATAAATGACTAGGTGACTAAAATTTTTAGTCACAACAACTAAAAATGACTAAATTCTACTATTTTTTTGCAACTCAGCTATAAATGAGTAAATAAATGACTAATTTGGTAATTGACTAAAATATTATTTAGTCACAAAAATAAAAATGACTAAATAGTTAGTCAGCAAATACAAATTAGACAAAATTTTAACATTTTGGCCAATTACTAGCGTGATGTATTGCGCGCATTCATGCATTGGTGCTTATTCATGTTTATTTGCATTCATTGCAGAAATATTCCTTGCTTCATTCATTAGTTGTAGATTATCCTGGCACTGGAAGATTTGGAGCGGACCTAGAGACTTCTAAAAAGGCTGGCAATGGCAAGGAATTTGGAGTTGGCTACAAAAAAATTGAAGTCGATGAGGCCCTCTGTAGCAAAGTTGGATTTGGGGATGACCTCTGTAGCGAATTTAAAGGTAATTCAAAACCATCACTACATTAAATACATCTATTTCTTTCCAATTGGAAACTTACAATAGTTACAATCTACTGCTCTTAATTTTTCTTTTACAATCTTGCCACTATTTTGCTTCATAATGTGTTTGAGCTAAATATAATAAAACTTAGGTGTAAGTGCCAAAATAGAATTTCCTCAAATAATTTTTATACATTTTCACAGCAAGCACAAAATATCCTTGTGCAAAGTAAACATGTGCTAGATTTACCCACACATCAGGCATCTGAATAAAGATGTTTCCTGTTGCAACTTCTTATACCTATGTAAAAAGTTCCTTTGCAATATCAAATTGACTCCTTTCAGCTAGCACAATGGCTGCCCCATTTTCAACATAAACATTTCTTGGTTGATGTTCCAACACTTTATAATCCATTTATCTAGCCTTCTCAAGATGTGCCTCCACCTTTGGATCCCTCCTCTCATTGCGAAAAGCTGCAAAATAATTCCAATTTCCAAGTGAAATGTCAACATAATAATTCTTTGCATTTGATTCACTTTGTGCAACTTTAATTGTTTCTTTAATTTAAGCCATTCATTTGTTTTTAGTTTCATTTTTCAAAGAATAGATAAATTATTTCATGATTTCTCATCCACCTTAAGTTCATCCCCAATCAATTCTAGGCTTAGTTGGATCTCATTTTGAGCCTAAGCCATGGTTGCAAGATGTAGATATGCATCCACATAATCAGGAAACTTGAACACTATCAACTTGTATAAAATATTTGTTTTTTCAGTATCATGTAGTTGTTCAAATAACCTAGTAAGATTAAATAGTGTTGCACGACTTTATCCCATGGTAACTCAAGTGAAACACCACCTTCTTCTAGTCGATGGAAGAATTTCATATCCTTAAAGAGAACAAGAAAAAATGTAGAATTAGCACTGGGGATTGTATTTATGAATTCAACCCAAATGCCATTTCCTAATGCCTCCATAAAATTTTGTTGAGCCAACTCTAGTTCATCACGCTCAAAATGAAGAACCCCAATGTTGTTTAACAATTGAATGGGTATTTATTCTCTACTCTTCTTCAGAACATACTTTGGCATCTTAAGAGATCTAAGGCTACACTGGGGTCTCACGCTATTAATAAATCACCCATCTTGATAAATGCATGGGCATCAGGTGGATTTATGCGAGTTACCTTTTTTAAAATTTCCAAAGCCTTCTTTGCCAACCCTTGCTGAGCATATATATGGTCTACAACTTTTAAACTCTCACAGTTCTTAGGGTGGACCTCCAAAACCTTTTTAAATTTGAGAGAGAACTCTTAAGATCTCTTAGCTTCAATTGAACCTATCCACAAAATCATGTGGCCTTTGGCTTTCCTTGACTGATGTCATGTAGTAGTGGCTAGTGGTGTCATAATCACCTTTACTATGGTAAGGTCATGCAAGATTATAATATGAATGATATTTCATGAGAGGGTGATCGGTTGAAACAAGAGTTGTCTCAGTCAATTGTTCCATAGGAAAATATTCCCTTGTACAAGTATAATTCAAAGGCTCTACGCATATTTTCAATTCCTTCATGAACACTATCTTTTTCACTAACTGTGAGAATCCTACAAGTAAAAAATGCACAAAACTAACCACAAATATTTATATAGAGGCTGAACATAATTTCCTAATGCCTCCATAAAAGTTTGTTGAGCCAACTCTAGTTCATCACGATCAAAATGAAGAACCCCAATGTTGTTTAAAAATTTAATGGGTTCTTCTTCTCTGCTCTTCTTCAAAAGAGACTTTGGCATCTTAAGAGAATCTAATGCTACACTGGGGTCTGATGATATTAATAACTCACCCATCTTGATAAATGAATGGCCATTATTCTCATCATACTTTAGTACTGGGCTCCCTTCCCTAAAATTTGGGTTAGAGGTCTTTTTATCAAACCATCATTTTATGATCTATTGGCAATCAATCATGGTTCCATAAGCCTTTTCTTTGTCCTCTTCAGGCTTGATGAGTTCCTCCAACCTTACTTCTATCCCACCGCTTTCTTCAATCTCCAAGGATTTTAGTAGTTGCAAGGTAAGGATCTCTATGGAAACAGGTAGCACTACCTCTTTTTCGTATACTAATTCATAAGGAGAGGCCATCAGGATCTACTTGGGCGTAATCCGATCTTTGCACAGAGCAACTCATAGGTATTTTTGTCAAACCCTTTGCTTCTTTGACCCGATGCACTTGATTAACCTAATTAGGTTTTTGTTGGGTCGACTCTGCTAACCCATTTCCTTGCGAGTAGTAATTTGATGAAGTCTTAAGGTAAACCCCGTGTTTGATAGCGAAATATGACATCCCCAAACCTATAAAATCTCATGCGTTGTTGGATATGATGGTTTTTGGCGAACGAAATCTGGTTACCAGCTTTTCAAGGAAGTTGACAATCTCACCCTCTGTAGAAATTTTTAGGGAAACAACCTCCGTCCACCTTGTGAAGTAGTTGATTTTCATAAGGATCCACTTATGGCCAACACTGGAAATAAGATTTATCATCCAAACAATTTAATCCAAACCCCATTGAGCTAAGGGTTCCTCAGTTATAATTGGGCTCAAAGGAAAGGACAAATTATTTCTTTTGCTAACAAAATATTGGCATTGAGTACACTTTTGCACCAAATAGTTCACCTCAAAGAACATGGAGGGCCAATAATACCTTGGTCGCATTATCTTTAAGGCAGTAGTCTTGGCAGAGAAATGTTCGTCCTCCAGTCTACTATGAAATTCATTGAGAACTTTATCTGCCTATGGCTTATTCAAGCATCAGAGCAGAACACCATCATAATTCCTTTGAAATAAGATACCTTCAATTAATACATACCTGGTGCCTTGTATTCAGTAGTATCACCTTTTATGAAACAAAAGGTTGGTCAGGTACAACCCATTTTGCATATATTGTGTTTTATCCTTCACCCAGGACTCGTCAAACTCGAACTAGTTTGCATAAACTTGATTGGTCTCCTTCTCAGCTACATAACTTGATTCCTACACAAGATATTTGCACAAACCTCTTCCTTGAACTAGCCTGGATCTTGGTGATGCATTTTTATCTCTTTTGAGTTATCTTTCCTTTGGTGATATACTCTCGGACAGTGGGATGTGTGACGAGGATGGTGATTTTGTTGGCTACACCAAGAATCAAAATCTTTTTGGACTTTTAACAATGGAAAGATCCTAATTTTTAACAAAATTATACCTAGTTTGATACCCCTTAAGAGTTCTTGAGTGAAATGTGATAGGATTCTCTGCATTATTCCCCTCATCTTTTTCACTAAGTACGAAAGCTATGCTATGCTGGCCATTATATACATAGAGTAGAAAATCTTTAGAAAAGTCTAGGTTAGCCAACAATGGAGTGGCAAAGATAGCTACCTTTATCTGCTCAAAATTTTCTTTGCCTTCAAGGGTCCATTTGAACATTAGGTTCTTCTTGAGCATCAGCATGATAGGTCTCGCGATGCCTGTAATGTCTAAAATGAACCAACTGACAAAGTTGATCTTTCCTAAAAAAGACTGCAACCCTTTCTGATTCACTGGTAGGGGTAACTTCATTATAGATCTCACCCTTTCAAGGTCTATTTTTATTCCCTCCTTCGATACTACAAAATCAAGTAACTTTCCCTGGGGCACTTCGAAAATACATTTTTTTGGATTCAAGGAAATCCTAAACCATTGACATTTTTGGAAAACCTTTTCCCTATGATCAAAGTGATCATACTTTGAATTTGAAAAGACCATTAGGTCATCCAGATATATTAGAATGATCTTATTAATCAATCCTCTAAAAGCAATATCCATTGTTCACTAAAAAGTTGCACCAACATTTGAAAGTACAAAGGGCATCTTTGCATATGCGAACATTCCCCACTTAGTGGTAAACATCATTTTATGTTGGTCACCTTCCTTTACATATACCTAGTTGTATCCTGAGAAACCATTGAGCAATGAAATCATCTCCAATTCAACTATATTCTACATGATTTTCTCCATTGATGGCAAAGGGTAGTGGTCTTTAAGTGATGCTTTATTTAAATCTCTGAAATCAACATAGAGCCTAATATCGCCATTCTTTTTCCAAACCAGTACAAGATTAGATACCCAGGTGGAATGTTTGATTAGATATATGATCCTTGAGTCGATCAATTTGCTAAGCTCTTGTGCCATCAATGCTTCAACCTTTGGATTTACATGCCTTTTTTTTGTTGGATGGGATTTGATCATTCAAATAGGTCAATAGTATGTTGAATTATGCCCAGATCATACCCTCTAAGATCATCATAGGTCTAGGCTATGACCCTGTCGTATCTAGAGCATAGATCGGATTTAGTCTTTCTTTATCCTTCTATAGAACGTCCCTTTTGAATTTTAACTTTTTGCCACTTTCGACATCAAGCTCTTCATAATCCCTTACATCTGAAGTGAACCTTTGTTTTTTGTTTCTTGCATCCTCAGAGTCAAAAATATTTTCAAGGGAAATTAAACCTCGAGGAAGCTTATTGCCTTTCAACTGGATAACCTGCTCTTTGGGAGGTTCTGCCCCTAGTTGTGAATAGTTGAAAGATCCTCCTAATTTCTATAAAGGGGCAGCGATCTGAATATTATCCTCAAATACTTACCAATTTTGATCATTATCGAGGATTTCTGGTTGGAATATGATCTGTATTGTATTATGCTTTTTTGCAGAATTGAAAACTAGTTCAAATTGCGAATCTATTGAAGTCATCCAATCGACAACACTATTTTGAGATCAGGCAATGAATTGCATATTAAAAGCTTCAAAACTCTCAATCAAATCTCATATCTGATGTCTGTATGAATTCATTCTTATATTCCTCACATTCGCTTTCCCATGGACTTGGCTCACAACCAACAATGAATCTTTGAATTATTGCATCCTCTTTATGCCCATATGCTCTGCAAGAATCAAATCGTGGACAAAGGCTTCATATTATGCATTTTTGTTCAAGCATGTGAACTAAAAATGAAGAGCTTTGAGGGTTTCAGATCCTATTGGGGACAATAGTCAGACACCTACTCCAGAAATGGCTTTACATTTGGTGTCATAAAAATATAAGGTCCATAGATGTTTATCACCAAGTTCATCACATTCCTCTTGATCCTTTATCATTTTCGAGAAGACTTGACTGTCATCGAAGATCACATAGGTTCCTAGTCCCATCACATGAAATTTTTTGAATGGGTCAGAGTCAATGAATTGGTTGAGGAGGACCTCCAATTCGGGAGTTTGGTCACTCGTGTCTTCTTCGTCTTCCATCATTTCTACACAATATCTCTCCTTGTGCGAGAAAGAGGTATGTGTTGCTTTAAAGCATAAGACTACATTGTCTACTATATGTTCTGGATGAAAATATTCAGACAAGATTTTCATCTTTACCCCATGCTTGGTCCTTAATATCAAGTGGGACTAGGGTATGTGTAGGATTATCATGGAAAAAACAAGCCCTTAAGTGGCGATGAAATTTAAAAAATCAGAGTTAGGCAACCTGATATAAAAATTTGAATAAGTTATCTATATTATTTCAAAAATATGTAAAAATAGAATCTATAGGAAATTTAATGCAGTTTCTAAACTACTAGGTTTATTTAATATATATATATATATATATATATATATATATATATATATATATATTTGGTGAAAATTTGAAATTTCAATGCAGTAGTACTTAAATTTTTGGGAGACAATAAGAAGTAGGTGTCTTTATAACCACCCTAACCACAATAAAATGATATATTTTTTTATAATATTTTAGATATAAGTAGAGGACTCATGTCCCAATCTGATGCATTTTTTTTGTAATTTTTTTTCAAGTAAATAATTAATTATGATTTTTTTATTACAACTTTTAAAAAATATAAAAACTCGTCTGTCTGACCACCTTAACTTGGTCAAAACTTCATGAAATTCATTTTTTTTATCCTATAGTATGCAAAGCATAGAATGTGACGCATGTTTTAGATTCAAAAAATGTGATACCGTTTTAAAGCTATAGATTTTTTTCAATCAACCTATCAATCGAGACTTTAGTTGTAATTCAAATAGAAAATGAATAATAATAATTTATTAAATTCAAAGTAAAGCATAATTTATATTGGTGGAAAGTTGAAAATCTCCTTTAAAAACCACTTTCGTTTCATCAATTTAGGGTAAAAAAAACATCATCAGCCACATGGGCCATCATATCATTTACATATCACCGCTTTTTGGTCCATCATGATCCTGCACATACCGACCAATCAAACGCCAAATATCCACCAAGCTTTGTGGTGAAATCTCTTGACAAACACATCCCGAAGATCTAGGGAATGTTTATCACCACTATTTCTTGTGTTACCATTTGACTTGGACATGAGAAGAGGGTTAAAAATAGATATTTAATGCGACCGATGGTCAAAACCTTCTTCCCATCCAATTGTATGATTCCCCTTTCAAGGGGATTATATTTAATTTTCTGGGCATCAACCACTTGCTTTGGCATGACCATTGTATTAGCTCCCGAATCAATCATGTTATTATGCAAAAGCTTATCTCCCACAATAAGTGTTAAAAAGAAAGGCATGGGCTTTGGCTTGCTTACCTCTTTCTCTTTTGCATTGTCTATGCCATTCACATAAGTTGTGGCTTTCAAATCTTGAGGGTCTGATGCAAGTTATTTATCTTTATCTTTATCACATGACAAAGTCACATCCATCTGTGATATTTTTTCATCCTTCTTTAATGCTTCCCGAAGAAACGTCTTTAGTTCGTTAATGGATATGATGTCCCACAGAGATATGTTAGTAGACACCTTCTTCAATTGTTTCACTACATTGAGCATTCCGTCTGGTTGGACCTTTGGTTTAAATGGTGGTATCTCTCTTTTATTTGAAGGAAAATGATTTGTCATGAATGGGATTGGCATCTTATCCAACTCGTTTGTTGGCGATAGCAGATTTCACAACTGCTGAGTAGGTCGACTAGTCGCCTGTGGGCCTTCTTTTCTTGTAGCTACAGTTGTTATAATTGAGGTCATGGTGGACAAGGATAACTTTAAGAAACCCCCCCTCGACAAAGGTGTAAAATCCTGGCGAATCTCTCCTTTTATTTGAAAAAAAATATTAATTTTCCTGGCGAATCTTAATAAATAATCGGTAAAAATAATAATCATAGTGGTGAATCCTAGTGAATCTTGGCACGCTCCTATCACAATATAGGTGGGGTCAAGGGCCAGATCTTCCCCCATTCCTAACAAAATTCAATACCATCGGCCTAACAATGCTTCATCGACGAAACTCCCATCACAATCCTATGGTGCATCGGGGAAAAATTATCTGGCGTCCCACTGATAGAACAAAGGACGGCTACAAGTTCATTCTGCACCCTAATACACATGTGCCTTTTTAAAGGATTTTTGAGGCTCGAAATTTGTTTCGGGCCACACAATTAGATTTAATCATGTGGCCCAAAACAAATTTCGGGCTTCAACAAGCCTTTTAAAACACACATGTGTATTAGGGCCCAGAATCAACCTACAACCGTTCGATTAAAAAACTAATCTATGGCAATAGATAAAAGAAAATATTCCTCAAATTAAATAGTAATTTATTATTAGTGGCGATATTGCCCCAAAATTAATCGGAGGAATATAATATTACTGGTGAATATAATTAAATTTTTTAGTAACTGTATAAAATAATGGTGAATCAGTTTTCATGATGCATCATTTACATGGCGAATTAATCAAGACAAAATTATTTTTTCGTAAAAACCTGGCGATTTTTTCTTCGTTTCAACTTGTACTATTAGCCATTTTTGGAGCTCCTAATTTCTATTATTAGCCAATTGGTGAATATTCACCACTAAAGTTTTCCCTAGTGGTGGAGCTTGTTGTATGTATTCTCCTATGATCCTTCTTTGGATCTTGTGTTGTAGTTTGACTGTACTTGTGGAGCACTAGTTGTCGGATCTTCATTTGCAAATACTGCATCTTCTTCCTCCATCTTAGAAAATAGTTTTTGGTCTGACAAGATATCCAATTCTTGCTCTAAAGACACCCCTTGAATTTGTGCTCTAAATTGGGCATTTTCCATTTCAAGGGATTCACATTCTTTCGCGTTCGGGAGCTCGTCCTTGCTTCTTTGTTCCATTATCTTCCTTTGCATATTTCCCCTCAGGAAATTTCAAGGCATGTGACCATCGTTGCATGGGAATCACCATATGGTCTCATCTTCCACCAAGTTGTTCTAGCCTAGGATGAACTCTTTTCTTTGGCTATCCTTGACTATCTGTAGTAGCATAGTGATCAAAACTATCTGGTTTGTGGATGTCTTTTGTTGACCTCCTCCTCTTGAGGGTCCTTGTTATGTGTTTTTTGATAAGATGGTCTTCCCCCTTGATAGGTTTGAGTGCCTTACTTCAGAGGTGTTTCTTACTTCTGTTTGATGAGAATTAACTCATTAGCAAAAAAAGGCATGGGACTCTTCATATTGTTGATGTATGATGCTAGAGCGAAAGAGCCTAATGAACTCGGCTGCAAGGAAGGATACATGTACATGGATTGCTTTGTGGCCAATTTCATCACTTGTGTGGCGGAAGTGCTTGGAGTAGCTTCCTCTCGAGGAGCACTAGATATTTCTATGAATATGAGCATCAAAGGTCATGGTGGAAGCTTTCTAGCATCGATCAAACTATTCTCCACATGCACAACCAACTTGTACATGTCGGGTATGATATCCCCTCCCATAGAGGTTATCATAACTGCGATGTTTGAATTGAAAGCCTTCAGGTAGAAAATAAATGCCATCACAATTGGGGGTTGAGAAGTTATTGAGATTCTTTGCCAGGTTTTGTGAAACTTGGTGTTGAAGTCGCTCATGGCCTCTTGTAAGGCTCTCTTGATAGTGATTAGTTGATGTAGTAAGAAGAAGGATCTCCCTTATCTAAGAAGCATTCAAACAACCTTTCTCTGAGTTGATCCCAAGAGCAAATAGAACTGGAAGTCAAAGATCAATACCAATCTTGAGCTTTTCCTTTGAAAGAGGTGACCAATAGCCTAAGAGCGATATTTTACTCCACTATGCTATGTATTTTGCATACCTCTGCTATATCTTGGAGGTGTTCAAAGGAGGTTTTTAATTCTTCTCCGAAAAATCTTGGAATAGCCTTGAGGGAATTAGTGGGTATGGAAGGCCACATGTCTGGGGGTGTAGGTGGTTGTAGCCAACTACCACTATCCCAAGTTACAAATTTTCTAAGAGAATGGGTAGGTATGTGAACCATGGAGAGAAAATTCCTATGAATCAGGTATACTGTTATTTTGATTTGGAAAGTTCAGCCTCCAAGAGGAGTAGATAAGGCTCTAGATTTTGGGCTCTTACTTCTCACTCTATTACTCCTTATAGGTGATACATAACCTTTAAGTCTTCTTCTCCTAGGTATCGAAGTGGGTAATTGAGAGTACTGGAAATAGACTCTTGAGGATGCTCTTGTTTGGATATTGGGCATGAAGTTTATAGCTTCTTTCCTTGGCCTAATTTAAGAAATATTTCAGACTTCCAATTAGACGTTCGAAAAACTTTAGGTTCCATCGAGCGTGCGAAAAAAATAACTATTGATCATCAAATCTTGTGCCTCTCTAACAACCTTATGGGAAATTCAGCTAGTGGGAACCAATTTGTGCCTCACTGAATACCTCCAGGATTTTTATAGAAATTCGACTCTTCTCTAAGTTTGGGAAAAAGGGTAGAAGAAAATGTAAATATAAAACATGAAAAGTGGCGATGTGCTAATGTTTTTACAACATTTCAAACCCAATTCTTTTCTGAGTGATATATTAGACACAGAACACCACAACCCTTCATTTTTGGGAAGAGAGTAAACAACAAAGGCTAAATATGATCACAATGTAGTCTTTCAAATCTCCCCTCAGGTAGTGTTCATTAAGATCCAATCAAGCATAAAAGTTTCAAAAGTTAACAAAAAAAAAATTTGAAAATTGCATAAACCCTTCATCTTAATAAAGTATAATATGAAGAAAACAATAACCGTTAAAGAAACTAGAGAAGTCAATGGAAATAATCCAATCTCTTAAGACTATCACTATATCATACAAACTTCTAGCATGGAAATCAACCATTCAAACTATTCAAATTAAGCTCACACAGTGTTTATCCTGAATGAAAACATAAATAAGGAACTTGACAAAGGCCATATCATGCACAGTTTCAAAATTTCTTCCAAAAAGATCATACTTAAATATCGAATGAACTTTAAAACAAATGTCGGATGAGAACCCAACAATAGTTTGAATTAAAAAAAAATAGCATGCTAGAGAAAAGCAGTGTTCTACCAATTTCTAATGAAAATACTTCTATAATTTAGGAAAACTAAAAAAATTCTTTTTCAAAAGGGGAAAATTCAGGAACCATTTCCTTTTGTTGTTGCCTCCTATTTATAGTTGAAAAAGGGGAGAATTTCCGCCAATGTCCTAGAAGTAAATACTGCCAGCTGGGTAAGTGCATAAATCTGTGACACAATTTTGGTGCCAAATTACAAAAAAAAACTCGTAACAAGCCATATTACGCTCACCAGATTTGGAGAGCACCAAATTTTGCACTCGCCAAATGGGTTGTTTCATTTGGCTAGAGCCAAATTTGGTGCTCACCAAATGTCATTCATGAATTTTGGAATGCATTTTTCAAAACTATTTCATTTTGTCGTTCTTTGCCAAGGAGACTATATACATGAAGGATAAGTTGAAATTTACATATGGATATTTACTTTCTTATACCTTAAGTTATATTTCATGTATATAGGTAGGATGTTTGAGAGTGGTTTCAGATCTCTAGGAGTTATAATGAAAATTCTAGTTTTTGGAAGATCTTAAAAATTTTAGACTTAGTCAAATTTTAGTAATCAGCATGTCAAATTTCAATAATCAAGAAGTCAAATTTAGTTAGTCAGCAAGTTCTATGATCTTTCTCTCTCACTCTCTCCTTATCTCTACTCTCTATCTCTCCACTCCGTCTATCTCTCCCTTCTCTCTCTCACACACCCCTCTATCTCCTCCCTACATCTACCTCCCTCTCTCCCCTCTCTACTTCTCTCTATCTCTTCTCTCTCTACATCTCCTTCCCTCTCTACTTATCTTTATCTGCCCCCTCTCTCTCTTTACCTACCTCTCCCTCCATCACTTTGTATTTCACCTATGTCTCCCTCCCTACCTCTTTCTCTCTCTACTCTCTATCTCTCCTCTCTCCGCCTTTACCTACATCTCTCTCTCACTCTCTATCCCTCTCTTCCCCCTCTTTCTCTCTAACTCTCTCCTCTCTATCTCATAATTCTCTCTCCCTCCTTCTCACTCTCACCTCTCCATCTCACCACTATCTCTATCTCTATATCTCTCACACAAAACTCTATCTCCCTCCCTAACACTCCCTCCCTCCCACCTTCCCTCTCTACTTCTCTCTATCTCTCCTCTCCTTCCCTCTCTCAACCTCACCCTTCCTCCCATTCTTTTTGTCTCTCCTCCCAATCTCTCTCACTATTGTCCCTTTCTCTCTCCCTCCCCCCTCTTTCTCTCTCAATTGCTCCTTTTCTCCATCTCACCATTCTCTCTCTCTCTCACTCACACACACACCTCTATCTCCCCCTACCTCTCCCTCCCTCCCTCCCTCCGCTCCCCTCCCTACTCTCTATCTCTCCTCTCTCTTTCTCTCTCTTTACCTACCTCTCCCTCCATCACTCTCTCTCCATCCCTCTCTATCTCACCTATGTCTCCTTCCCTACCTCTTTCCCTCTCTACTCTATATCTCTCCTCTCCCTTCCTCTACCTATCTATCTATCTATCTATCTATCTATCTATCTATCTCTACATCCCTCTCTTTCTCTCTCACTCTCTCCTATCTATCTCACCATTATATTTATCCCTACCTCTCACTCCCTCATCTCTAAATCACCATCCTCTCTCTCCCACTTTCCATCCTTCCCTCTCACTCCCTCCTCTCTAAATCACCATCTCTCTATCCAACTTTCCCTCCTTCCCTCTATCTCACCTATCGCTTTCTACCTCTCCCTCCCTCCAACATCCCTCTCTCTCTCTCTCTATCTCTCTTTCTCATTCTCTCCTTACCTCTCAACTCTCTATCTCACCACTCTCTCTCCATCTCACTTTCCCTCCTTCCCTCTCTACCTACCTCTCCCTCCACTACTTACCACTGTCTTTACCTCTCTCCCTCTCTCCCTCCCCCTTTCTCTCTTACTCTCTCCTTCCCTCTCTACTATCTATCTCTCCCCCTTCCCTCTCTACTCTCTTTCTCTCTCCCCCCCTTCCTCTCTCCACTTATTTTCTCTCCTCTCCTCTCACTCTCTCTCCCTCTCACACACACTCACCTCTATCTCATCCTTTCCTCTCCCTCCATCCCTCCACTCTCTACATCTCCTTACCTCTCTATTTTTCTTGATCTCCCCTCTCCCTCTCTTTACCCACCTCTCCCTCCATCACTCTATATCTCAACCGTGTCTCCTCCCTACCTCTTTCCCTCTCTACTCTCTATATCTCCTCTCTATCCCTCTCTCTCTCTCTTGCACACACACAAAAAATCACCTCTATCTCCTCCCTACCTGTCCCTCCCTCCATTCTCTACTTCTCTCTATCTCTCCTCTCTCTATGTCTCCTTTGCTCTCTACCTACATTTATCTCCCCTCTCCCTTTGTTTACCTACCTCTCCCTTTATCACTTTGTATCTCACCCATGTTTCCCTACCTACCTAGGGTTGGGGGATTAAGGGTTGAGTGTGTAGGATTGAGGTTGAGGTTTTAATGTATAGGGTAGAGAGGAGTGTTGAGAAACTATGTCTCAACTTCCAGCCTGAAGCCCCAAATTTTCATACTTGGCGTGAAAAATGTTCTTTTCTGCCTTTGCCACCATATCGCAATGGTCTCCCTTTCTGTTTTGGCAGTACCATGGTGAAGGGTTTAGCGTTTACCGCCTTACCACATGCGGTCTCCTTCCTCACTGCAGTGGATACGGTATTGGTCCTTGCGGCTAGGTCTGGCAATTACCGCCGTACCACAACCAGTCAAAAGACTGACCATGGTGGCCACGGTAAGATCGCCAATGGTCTGGCTGATGGTTACCGCCCTACCACGGGGTGGCCTATCGGCCCTCGTGGTAGCGCAGTAAGACCATCAGTGGTCCCACAGACCAGTCACTGCCACACCATGGTCCTATTCGATGACTGCAGCAGTAGCGCAGTGGTGTTTTCAGAGGTGAGGCAGGCGAGCTTGGTGATGTTGTCGGTGAGCTCAAATGAGCTCACCAATATACCACATGATGACTCGGGTAGTGCAGCGGTAGCGCGGGTATGGTTGGTGTGAGCTCAGATGAGCTCACCGCTATACCGCGAGTTGGTTGATCGAGCTCGGCGGTAGAGCGGTAAGAGCTCAGATGAGCTCAGTTGGATTACCGCCATATCATGAGCTGGTCAATTGGGCTCGGCGGTAGCACAGTAAAGACTTGGAGAGCTTGGTCGAGCTTGGGCCCAATCTTGACCGATTTAGATTCGGTGACAGAAGTAGATGGTGAATGAGGTGTGGACACATGGCTTAGTGTCTGAATGATGATTGGACAAAAACCTAAAGAGTAACTATAGTAGGTGCAAATCACCCCAGGGTGGCAATACAAAACCCGATTTGGGTGATGGCATTAATGCCTAGGTGGCTTGATGCAGGAAGATCGGTATGGGCAGATCATTGGTGCAATTGGATCAGAGATTGACGTACCTTGTGATCAGTGGTTGATTGAAATAATTGAATGCAACGTTTGAATTAAGGAATTCGATGACATATTGTATAATTGGAGTTAGAACTGTATGTAAGAGGTACATTGTAATAGTGAGAAGAATTCAAGCAGTGCTACTGTGAGCTGATCATAAAAGACTATAATTTTTATGTAACTATTCTGTTACTATAATACAATTATCTTGACTTTGTGTGGTGGGTTTTTTACCTAAGAAGGTTTTCTCACGTATATCTTGTGTCAATTGTGAATGCTCAATTTTGTGTTCTCTATTTTACATGTATTCATCTCAAGTATTTTAGATGATATTGAAACCTGTTTATGATTTTCTCCTCTGTTGTATTAGTGTTAAGGGAATGTATTCTACATTATTGGATCTCTATATCCATGCATTTTTTCCCTTCAAGGAGAGGGTAGAGGATTTAAGGGTTGAGGGTTTAAGGTTGAGGGTAGAGGGTATAGGGTTGAGGTTCCAATGTATAGGCTAGAGGGTATAGGGGTATAGGGATTAGGATTTAAGGGTAGAGGGTAGAGGTTAGAGGGTAGAAGGTTTAAGGGTTGAGGGTTCAGGGATTAGGGTAGATAGTTTACTTGAGTTTAAGGGTTTAAGGGTTGATGGTTGAGGGTAGAGGGTAGAGGGTATTGGGTTGAAGGTAGAGGGTAGAGGGTTTAAGGGTTAAGGGTTGAGTGTTTAAGGTTTTAAGGGTTGAGGGATTAGGGTAGAGAGGGAGGGATGGATGGAGGGAGATATGGAGGAATATGTGAGATAGAGAGAAGTAGAGAAGAGGAGGAAGGGACAAAGATAGATGAGGGTTGCTGATCCAAAGTATAGGATAGAGGAAGTGAATGAGTGAAAGAGAGATACCTAAGAGAGGGAGAGGGGTAGGAGGGAGAGACTTGAGAGAGAGAGAGATGGGGAGGGAGTGGGAGAGATAGAGGGAGGGAGGGTTAAAGGTAGAGGGTGGAGGTTTTAACAGTTTAAGGTTTAAGGGTTTATGATTAAGGGTAGAGGAGAGAGATAGAGGGAGGACTGAATGAGAGAGAGAGAGAGAGAGAGAGAGAGAGAGAAACTTGAGAGAGGGAGAGGGGGTAGGAGGAGAGGGTTGAGAAAGAGAGAGAGGGAGGGAGTGGGAGAGAGAGGTAGGGAGGGAGGGAGGGAGGGTGGGAGGGAGGGAGGGTTAAGGGTACATGGTAGAGGGGAGAGAGATAGAGGGAGTGAGTTACTGAGAGAGATACCTAGGAGAGGGAGAGGGGGTAGGAGGGAGAAAATTGAGATAGAGAGAGCGAGGGAGTGGGAGAGAGATAGAGGGAGGTAGGGTTAAGGGTAGAGGTTAGAGGGTAGAGGGGAGTGAGATATAGGGAGTGATTGGGAGATAGATACTTGAGAGAGGGAGAGGGGGTATGAGGGAGAGGGTTGAGAGAGAGAGGGAGGGATTGGGAGAGAGATAGAGGGAGAAAGGGTTAAGGGTATAGGGTAGAGGGTTTAAGGGTTAAGGTTTTAAGGGTTTATGGTTTAAGGGTTAAGTGTAGAGGGTTAAGCACTAAGGGTAGAGGGGAGAGAGATAGAGGGAGTGAGTGAGTGTGAGAGAGAGACCTAAGAGAGGGAGAGGAGGTAGGAGGGAGAGATTTGAGAGAGAGAAAGGGAGGGAGTGTGAGAGAGATAGAGGGAGGGAGGGTTAAGGGTATATGGTAGAGGGTTTAATGGTTTAGTGTTTAAGGGTTAAGGATTTAGGGTTTACAATTAAGGGTAGAGGGGAGAGAGATAGAGGGAGTGATAGAGAGAGTCCTGAGAGAGGGAGAGGGGTAGGAGGGAGAGGGTTGAGAGAGAGAGAGAGGGAGGGGGGAGTGGGAGAGATAGAGGGAGGGTTAAGGGTATAGGGTAGAGGGTTTAAGGGTTAAGGGTAGAGGGTTAAGCATTAAGGATAGAGGGGAGAGAGATATATGGAGTGAGTGAGTGAGAGAGAGACCTAAGAGAGGGAGAGGGGGTAGGAGGGAGAGAATTGAGAGAGAGAGATAGAGGGATGTAGGGTTAAGGGTAGGTGGTAGAAGGTTTAAGGGTTTAGTGCTTAAGGGTTAAGGGATTAGGGATGAAGGTTAAGGTTAGAAGGGAGAGAGATAGAGGGAGTGACTAAGAGAGAGATACCTAAGAGAGGGAGAGTGGGTAGGAGGGAGAGATTTGAGAGAGGGAGTTGGAGAGAGATAGAGGAAAGAGGGTTTAAGGGTTAAGGGTAGAGGGGAGAGAGATAGGAGTTAGAGAGAGAGAGACCTGAGAGATGGAGAGGGGGTAGGAGGGAGAAAATTGAGAGAGAGAGAGATAAAGAGTTATATGGAGGAAGTGGGAGAGAGATAAAGGGTAGAGGGTAGAGTGTTTAAAGGTTTAAGGCTTAAGGTTTTAGGGTTTTAGGGTTAATGGTAGAGGGGAGAGAGATATAGGGAGTGAGAGAGAGAGGGAGGGAGTGGGAGAGATAGAGGGTAGAGAGGAGAGATATAGAAGGAGTGAGTGAGTGAGTGAGTGAGTGAGATATCTGAGAGAGGGAGAGAATTGAGAGAGAGAGATGGAGGGAGTTGGAGATAGATAAATGGTAGAGAGTAGAGGGTTTAAGGGTTTAGTGTTTAAGGGTTAAGGGTTTAGGGTTTAGGGTTAAGGGTAGAGGGGATATAGATAGAGGGAGTGAGTGAGAGAGAGATACCTAAGAGAGGGATAGGGGGTAGGAGGGAGAGACTCGAGAGAGAGATAAGGGGAGGGAGTTGGAGAGAGATAGAGGGAAGAGGGTAGAGTATTTAAGGGTTAAGGGTTTAAGGGTTTAAGGTTTAGGGTTAAGGGTATAGGGGAGAGATATAGAGGAGTGAGTTAGAGAGAGGGAAGGAGGGAGTGGGATAATGATAAAGGGTAGAGGGTTAATGGTTAAGGGTAGAGGGGAGAGAGACAGAGGGAGTGTGTTAGAGAGAGGGAGGGAGGGAGTGGGATAATGATAAAGGGTAGAGGGTTAATGGTTAAGGGTAGAGGGAGACATATAAAGAGGGAGTTAGTGAGAGAGAGACCTGAGAGAGGGAGAGGGGGTAGGAGGGAGAGACTTGAGAAAGAGAGGGAGGGAGGGGGGCAGTGGGAGACAAATAAGTGTAGAGGGTGAAGGGTAGATGGTAGAGATTTTAAGGGATGAGGGTTTAGGGTTATTGATAGAGGGGAGAGATATAGAGGGGGTGAGTGAGTGAGAGAGAGAGGGGTAGGAGGGAGATTCTTGAGAGAGAGGGGGTATGCGAGAGAGTCTCTATATCTCCCCTCACTCTCTCTCTCTCTCAAGTCTCTCCCTCCTACCCTCTCCCTCTCTCAGGTCCCTCTCTCTAACTAACTCCTATCTCTCTCCCCTCTACCCTTAATGTTTAACCCTCTACCCTTTACCCTTAAACCCTTAAACCCTTAAACCCTCTACCCTATACCATTAACCCTCTACCTTCTATCTATCTCCCACTCTCCCCTTTCTCTATCAAATCTCTCCCTCCTACCCCCTCTCACTCTCTTAGGTCTCTCTCTCTCTCAATAACTCCCTCTATTTCTCTCCCCTCTACCCTTAACCCTTAACCCTAAACCCTAAACCCTTAACCATTAAATACTAAACCCTTAAACCCTCTACCCTCTACCCTTAACCCTCTCTCCCTCTATCTCTCTCCCACTCCCTCCCTCTCTCTCTCTCAATTCTCTCCCTCCTACCGCCTCTCCCTCTCTTAGGTATCTCTCTCTCACTCACTCCCTTTATCTCTCTCTCCTCTACCCTTAACCCTTAAACCCTAAACCATTAAACCCTTAACCCTCTACCCTTAACTCTAAACCCTTAACCCTTAAACCGTAAAACCTCTACCCTATACCCTATACCCTCCCTCCCTCTATCTCTCTCCCACTTCCTCGCTTCCCCCCCTCAATCTCTCTTAACCCTCTCCCTCCTACCTCCTCTCCCTCTCTTAGGTCTCTCTCTCTTAGTCACTCCATCTATCCCTCTCCCCTCTACCCTTAAGCCTAAACCCTAAACCCTTAAACCCTCTACCCTTAACTATGCCTCCTTTTATCTCTCTCTCAAGTCTCTCCCTCCTATCCCCTCTTCCTCTCTTAGGTATCTCTCTCAATCACTCCCTCTATATATCTCCCCTCTACCCTCTACCCTCTACCCTTAACCCTTAAAGCCTAAATCATTAAACCCTTAACCCTCTACCCTTAACCCTAATCCCTAAACCCTTAACCCTTAAACCTTCTACCCTCTACCCTTAACCCTCCCTCCCTCTATATATCTCTCACTCCCTCCTCTCTCTCTAAACCCTCTCCCTCCTACTCCATCTCCCTCTCTCAGGTCTCTCTCTCAGTCACTCCCTCTATCTCTCTCCCCTTTACCCTTAATCATAAACCCTAAAGAATTAACCCTTAAACCCTCTACCCTCTATCCTTAACCCTCTCTCTATCTCTCTCCCACTCCCTCTCTCTCTTGCTATCTCAAGTCTCTCCCTCCTACCCCATTTCCCTCTCTTAGGTCTCTCTCTCACTCATTGACTCCCTCTATCTCTCTACCTTCTACCCTTAACCCTGTACCCTATACATTGGATCCTCAACCCTCATCTATCTATATCCATCCCCCCTCTTCTCTACTTCTATTTATCTCAATAATCCCTCAATTTATTCCTCCCTCCACCCCCCTCTCTACCTTATAACCTCAATCCTTGAACCCTTAAACACTCAACCCTAAACGCTTAAACCCTCTACCCTCAATATTTACACCCTTAAACCCAAGTAAAATTTCTACCCTAATCCCTCAAACCTTAATCCATCAACCCTTAAACCCTCAACCCTTTACCCTTAAACCCTAATCCCTCAACCCCTATACCCTAATCCCTCAACACTATACCCTTAACCCTCTACCCTCTACCCTCAACCCTCAACCTTAAACCCTCGATCCTCAACCCTTAAACCCTCTACTCTCTATGCTCTACCCTGTACATTAAACCCTCAGCCCTCAATTCTCAACCCTTAACCCTTAATCCCTCAACCCTAGGTAGGTAGGGAAACATACATGAGATACAAAGTGATAAATGGAGAGGTACAACATCAATCTAGATCAAGATATGACTATGAATGCACAAACTAATGCAAAGACTATACATCTTAGTTCTTATTAGGAGGGTTAATCATCCCTAACTTCCCTCTGTGATACTCAAAATTATTCTTAGGAAAGGGCTTAGTAAAAATATCTGCAATCTATTCCTTAGTAGGCACATATTCCAGTCCGACTTCCTTATCACTCACTTTATCTCTCAAAAAGTGGTATTTGATAGATATATACTTTTTATTTGAATGTAGCACTAGGTTCTTAGAAATATTTATAGCACTTGAGTTATCATAGAATATGGTAGTAGGCTCATCATACACAACTCTGATATCTTTCAACAACTTTTTGAACCACAATACTTGAGTACAATTGTTAGCAACAACAATATATTCTACCTCTACAATAGACAAGGAAACAACACTCTACTTTTTTCTTAACCATGAAATAAATTTCTTTCCCAAGAAAAATGTGCGACCACTAGTACTTTTCCTATCATTCACATCTCCTGCCCAATCAGAATCAATAAAGGCACTTAAAGTAATATCATCATATTGAGGATACCATAGGCTAAAATAAACTGTTTGCTTCAAGTATCTAAAAATTCTCTTCACAAAAGTCACATGAGATTTCCTTAGGATTAGCTTGAAATCTAGCAACAATGCACACAACATTCATGATATCAGGTCTAGTTTGAGTCAAATACAACAATCCACCAATCATTGATATGTATCTAGTCTGATTTTTCTTTGGAGAATCATCATCTTGTTTCAACTTGGATCCGGTCACCATGGGTGTATGGACTGGTTTTGAATCTTCCATACCAAACTTATTTAATAGTTCTCTCACATACTTGGACTGAGATATAAATATCCCTTCATCTACTTGAGAAATTTGAAATCCCAAAAATAATTTCAACTCTCCAATCATTGACATCATAAAATCATTTTGCATTTCATTAGTGAACTTCATGCACAAACCATCATCTCCTCCAAAAATGATATCATCAAAAAATAATTCCACAAAAAAATCTCTATCATCATCAATCTTGAAATACATATTACTATCAACAATACCTTTGTTAAATAAAAGCTTCATCAAGTACTTATCCAATCTAGCATACCAAGCTCTAGGGGGTTGTTTGAGTCCATAAATTTCTTTCTTCAGCCAACAAACCATATCTCCTTGATCAGTTAATTGAAATCCATCAGGTTGCTCAATATACACCTCTTCTTCTAATTCACCATTTAGAAATGTTGACTTGACATCCATTTGATAAAATTTGCAGTTTTTGTAAGCAACATTAGCAAAAAACAATCTCACAACTTCAATTCTAGCAACAGGAGAAAAGGTTTCTTCAAAATCAATACCTTCCATCTGAGAGTATCCTTTACATACCAGTCTTGCTTTGTTTTTGATAAATTCACCTTGTTCATTCAGTTTGTTTCTAAAGACCCAATTTAGTTCCAATTAAATTTTTGTTTGTAGGTCTAGGAACAAGAATCGATGTATTATTCTTCTCAATTTTTTGTAGTTCTTCTTTCATAGCTTCAATCCAATGTTCATCTTTTCATGCTTCATTGACATTAATTGGCTTAGCCTTTGAAATTAAACAATATTCTACTACTATTCTTCTCCTAGTGGGGACACCTTTGTTCTTTTTTCCTATATTTTATTTTTTGAATGATTCAATCTCACATACCTTGGAGTCTTAGAGCGTTCTTGAATTTAAGGCTCTTGATGTCTCTCTTCTATAATTTCACTAGTCTCCGCCTCTTCTTGTTCTTCTTGATTCACTAGAATGATCTGAACTTGATTTGAAGTCTGACTCTTGTTTGTATTGTCATTTTGACCATCAGATTCATATGCATAGGTTTTGGAGGGTTTGGCAATGTCTTCATCAACCTTAACATTTTCACTTTCAACCATTTTCTTCAATATCTTTTTGTAGCACCAGTGGCCTTGCTCTTAGTAGAATAACCAAGAAAGATTCCTTCATCACTTCTAGCATGAAACTTTCCTAGATCTTCATCTCTAATGATATAGCATTTTCTCCCAGAAATTTTGAAATATCTAATAGTAGGCTTATGACCAAACCATAGCTCAAATGGATTTTTACAAGTATTACCTTTGATTTGTACACGGTTAAGAATATAAACAACAGTACTCACAACTTATCTCCAATGGATATGAGGGACATTTCCTTCCAACATCATAGTTATAGAAACATCTTGAACTATCCTATTCCTTCTTTCTACAACTCCATTTTGTTGAGGGGTACATGGTGCAGACAATTGTCTCTTTATCACATGCTCTTCACAAAAATAATTAAAATCAACGGAAGTGAATTCACCAACTCTATTTGATCTCAAACAATTAATCTTTGGACGTGTCTCTATCTCAACCATAGCCTTAAATATTTTGAAATTTTCCAAAGCTTTAGATTTCTCCCTTTAGAAAGTAACCTACATCATCCTAGAGTAATCATTAATAAGAAACATGAAGTACCTGTAACCTTGTAGACTTTTGATTCTAGTAGGACCACAGAAGTCAGTATGCACAAGTTCCAATAATTCATTTGAACAATGTTGTTTTCTATGAAATGAAATTCTAGTTTGTTTTCCCAACTGACATTCCTTGCATATGTTATTAGTAGGCTTCACCAATTTAGGAAGATCTCTCGCTGCCTGTTATGAATTTATCTTGACAATATTGTCAAAGTTTACATGGCACATTCTCCTATGTCATAACCAACTGTCATCAACTTGAGAAATTGGACAACTTTTACTACTAGCATTCAAATGAAATATGTTACATTTTGTTTTATTACCTGAAGAAATCACATTTCCAAAAATTCTTAGTATGTTATAGTTTCCATCTTTGAATTGAAGATTGTAACCCTTATCAACTATTTTTCGAACACTCATAAGATTATCCTTCAAACCTTCAACATAAAGAACATCATCAATATTATTCTTACCATCAAAATAAATACATCCTCTACCACAGATTATACCACCATTGTTATCACCAAATATTAAAACACCACCATAATATTTCTCAAAGCTTACAAATTTACTTTTATCACCTATCATGTGATGTGAACATCTACTATCAATTACCCATTCATCCTTTTCTTCAACTCGAGTAGCTAAGGATTTCTCCACATTTGTACAACTAGCAGATTCAATTGACACAAAATTATTTTCTTTGATAGAAATAAACATAAACTCATCTTCACTTGCATTCACTTTGTCGGATTCATCATATATCACACCTTCATCAACAACATAGTAACACTTATTTTGAAATTTAGGCTTGTAAGGTCTTGGCTTAGGAACTCTTTCTGGACACCTTCATGCAAAATGACCTATCTTGTTGCAAGAAAAAAATTTAATAGGAAAATTTCCTTTATAATTACCTTCTCCTTTGGCTTCCCTTTTGACAATAAGTGCTCCAAGATCATTTAGTTCACTTTCTTCTGAACTTCAATCGGTCTCATTTCTTCCTCATATCTGAATACCTTTCTAGAAGAACTTTCACCCGGATCATATTTTTCTTGACTCTCCCGGAAGTAGTAGCTTTAAATGTAGTTTCTATCTTAGGAAGGACATCACTGAATTCATTCAACTCAAAAGCATTAAGTTTAACAACCAACATATGTTTGGTTATATTTGTCATAGTTCAGAGCTCATCAATGCTTGGAGTTTTAATTTTGTATGCATCAGGAAAAGTTCTAATCACTTTGGCAAAAATCTCTTGTTCATCTACCTATCCACCAACACATCAAAGACCACACACAAGCTCATTCACTCTTTTCATGTAAGTAACAATATTCTCATCATTTCCCATCTTCAAGAGTTCATATTTTCCTTTCAAATATTCTAGCTTGGCCATCTTCACATTAGCATTACCTTCATATAAAGTTTCAAAATTTTTCCAGATCTCATAACCAGTTTTCAGATCCATAACATTTGTCATCTCAATATTAGTCAAAGCACTAAAAAATGCTTCCTTAGCCCTGATGTTATATTCAACATCCCTAATCTTAGCAGTAGTAGTAGGACCATTTGGAGGGATAACATACCTATTGCATGTAATATTCCAATAGGATTCACCAATGCATCTCAGATGACACTCCATTCGAGTCTTGCAAAAGGAATAGTTTGCTCCATCAAATCTTAGACTATCCTTCTTGTATGTTGCCATCCCAGATCACCTCAAGCTATTAAAATTATTCCAAGGAACCTGCTTTGATGCCAATTTTTGGAAACACAAGGGAAGACAACTAAGAGGGGTTGAATTAGTTGTCACAAAATTTCAAACTTATTAAACTTATTAACCTTAATTCTCAGATATGATTATTAACAGTGAAAGCATGAATCAACAGCACATCAAAAACACACATAACACTAATATTTTTTTGCGTGGAAACCCTATTATGGGAAAAACCACGGTGGAGATTAATCCACAAGCTATACCTTTTTAAAATTATAAGAAGAATATAAGAAGAATGCACATGAATTTAGGTGCACTACCTAGAGCTCACTGCTCAAAGGAAGACTCATTGTCTAGTAACCATAGAAGACGTGCAAGGGAATGTGGTCCAAAGAACAAGAAGGATGAGATGGAAGGTACTCTGGTTACTACCTTTCATGGTATACAAGCTGAAGATTATTGGGTAATTGACAATGGGTGTTCAAATCATATGACCAGAGACAAAATTAAGTTCACTAAACTTGAAATGTATGATGGAGGATTAGTCATGTTTGGAGATAATTTTGGTGCAAATATTGTTGGAAAACACAATACTAATGATGTCTATTATGTTAAGGGCTTAAGGAATAATATTTTGAGTGTTGGAAAAATGTGTAGCAAAGGATTTAAGATTGTGTTCCAAGATAATACCTATGATATCAGAAAAGGGTATGGAACTATGGTAGTTGCAGGAAGAAGAACACATGGAAACATTTAACAGCTCAAGAGTGGTGATGGTCAGTGTTTTGTGTCTCAAGTTAATGAAAGTTGGATTTGGAATAAGAGGATGTGACATGCAAACTTTGACAATCTGATCAGGATTAGTTCAAGAGAAGTTGTCAGGGATCTGCCCAAAATCACAAAGCCTATCAATACTATTTGTAAAAGTTGTCAATTGGGAAAAAAAACAAGATGAAAATTTAAAGGAAAAGAACAATCATCTATTGGAATGTTGGAATTGATTCATATAGATATCTATGGTCCCACAAGAACAAGAAATCTTAATGGTGACAAGTATTTTATGCTTTTGATTGATGATTATTCTAGAATGACATGGATTACTTTTCTTAGGGAGAAAGCTCGAGCTCTAGATAGATTAAAAGTGTTCAAGGAAAGGGTAGAGAATGAAGTGAACCTAGGAATAAAATTTTTAAGGTATGATAGAGGTGGATAATTCACTTCCAGTGAGTTCAATACATTTTGTGAAGAGTATGGTATAAAGAGACATTTTTCTTCTCCTAGAACTCCTCAACAAAATGGAGTTGTAGAAAGGAAGAACCAAATTGTTCAAGAGTTTTCAAGGACTATGATGAAAGAGGAAAATGTACCTGATGTATAGTGGAGAGAAGCAATCCACACTACTATTTAAATTCTTAATAGAGTTTAGATTAGAGGTAACATCACAAAGACCCCTTATGCACTGTGGACTAACAAGATTCCTACTGTTAAGTAATTTAAGGTGTTTGGAAGTATATGTTATATTAGAAGAGATGATGAGAATATTGGAAATTTTGATGCAATATGTGATGAAGGTATTTTCCTTGGATACTCAACAAATAGTAAAGCATATAGATGCTACAATAAAAGACTAAGGAAGATAGTTAAAAGTGAAAATGTAAAAGTTGATGAAGATATGCACAAACTAGTTGAAATAAGTGAAGTTGAACTAGATGAACCTATCTACAGATAAGTACAAGAAGAGAATGATGAAGAGAAAGAAAAAATGAAGAAGAAGAAGCTCTAAAACCTAATCCTAAGACTCCTAAGTATGTACAGAAAAATCATCTCGAAGAACAGATAATTGGAGACAAAGGAAAAGGTGTAAGAACAAGAAGTAAAGTGGTATCAATTGAGGTGAAATTATGTCTACTTTCTAATATAGAACCTAAAATAGTATGTGAAGCATGAAAATATGAGAATTGGATTAGAGAAATGAAAGAAGAGTTGTAGTGGATAGAGAAAAATTAGACATGGGAATTGGTTCATAGACCTATAAAAAAAAGTGCAATTGGTACAAAATGGGTATTAGGGAATAAGTTGAATGAAGATGGTGAAGTAGTAATAAAAAAATCAAGGCTTGTATGCAAAGGTAATTCATAGGTTGAAGGAATAGACTTTGAAGAGACATTTGCTCCGGTGGAAAGAATGGAGGCCATTCAAATGTTTTTGGCATTTTTAGCTCATAAAGACTTTAAAGTATAACAGATGGATGTCAAGTCTACATTCCTAAATGAAGAATTAGAAGAAGAGGTGTACATGGAACAACCAGAAGGATTTCAATTATCTGATAAACTGGACATGGTTTGCAAGTTGAAAAAGGAACTAGATGGACTTAAACAAGCTCCCAGAGCTTGGTATGTAAGGTTGGATAGATATTTGACACAAAAAAGGTTCAAAAAAGGCTCCATAAATAGTAATCTCTATTTCAAAGTTGAAGGAAATAAAATTTTGATAGTGGTTGTGCATGTTGATATTATCTTCGGAGGAAATGAGGGTATGTGCAAAAAAATTGCAGATGAGATGAAAAAGGAGTTTGAGGTGTATATGATTGGTGAGTTGAATTTCTTCCTTGGACTCCAAGTGAATCAAACCAATAAGGGCATATTAATTTCACAATCAATGTATGTTAAATAATTATTGAAGAAGCTTGGAATGGATGATTCCAAAATAGTTTGTACCCCTATGGTGACTAGATGCAAACTGAGTAAAGATGATGATTCTCCTAAAATTGATCAGAGCTTGTTGTTAGAGTATGGAAAGACACTAAGAGGGGGGTGAATCAGTGTCTAAACCTTTTTAAACTTTGAAAAAGACTTTTAATTCTGATATCCTTTCTATTAATAATAGAGCAGAGTAATCACTTTGAGAGAATTCATGAAAATGGGTAAATAAAGATATGACAACATTAACTTAGTCCATTAGACAACTTATGTCAATATGATTTGAGTAAGATATCTTGCACTTGCCAAAACAATTGTGACTGACATTGTTTAACAATCAAAGAATAATGGCAGTACAGGTGCAACTCAAAAGACAGTATAAATGAAGACCAACATTATTGAATCACTTACTAATTTCAATACATATTTATAAGACACTGCAACAACTGTGCAAAAAAATGACACAAGATAGGTATTGAGACAAAAAAAATGTTTATCACATTATAACAATTCTTGAGCTATGAATCAAATAAAGAAATTTATGCTTTCTTTTGAATCAATTTTTTTAACAATGATAGATCATTTGTACAAGATATTTTGATATAAAAATTTGCAGAGATGAAGGAACTAACATTCAACAATGTTTAGACTGATAAGAAAAATCACTCACAAAATCATCATAGTCTTAAAGCATTATCACATCAAAACAATGAGACCATAAGACCAAGAATTTTCTAAGTAGAAAACCCTCTTGGGGTGGAAAAAACACTTCAAAAAATGATGCCTCACTGGGTTAACTTCAAAAACCTGTGTATACAATGCCTTATTGGAAAATTTTAGAGCACCTACTCTAGGAGCACCAACCCCTTACAAATTTAGGAACACCCATTCCAAGGAGCACCAACCCCTTCTCAAACTTAGAACAATAATTTATTGAAGGATTTCTCTATTTCCATTTAACTCACATCTGCCTCTCATTCTAGTCCATCTAATATCCTAAATATTCATGTTTGAATCTCTAAAATACCAAACACATTAAATTTTTATGTTCTTTGCATCATATTTATTATGTTTTTACTATAGAGCTTTTTGCACAAACATTTTTCAAAATCCCTCAACATTTTCCATAGTGATTAATCACTGTATATATATATATATATACTTTACAAAATACACAAATTTTGTTCAGTACCTTCAGTAAAGTCTTCAGATAAGACAAACTACCATCATTTATGTTCTAAGAATAATAAAAAATAAATAACAATATGTACTAATAATAATCATCTATCTTTTTCGAAGTGCTTTTATAGACCAAAATACACTATTGGATCTGTTTTTAAAAAACCCTCATAATTAGTGATAGGTGGAATTTTTTTTTTACTAGAGCATCTTTTTCCTTAACAACACATTTTACCATGCTGATAAAAAAATAATAACTATCACTGCTAATGTTTGTCAGGAATTGTAACCGAACCCATATCATCATGAACCCAATACACAAAATAAAAAAGACTCGTTCAAAACACCAATAAAGGAGAAAAGAAATGTAACCGAATTCAAAGAAGCTATCATGTCAGAGATACTCAAGTAATCACTTATCATTTTTTAGAGTCAAGCAAAAACTTATAACTTCCTTTTGTAAAAAAAGCATCAAATGATGGAAGAGATACCTGATCAAGCACGAAACTGAAGAAATAAAAAATGCATGAGAACCTACCATAAAGTTTCTACCGACCCAACAGAGGAAAAACCATTGAATCTTCTTCCAGATTCAAGCTCCCAACCAATAAAAACCAACAAACTAAGAAACAATATCCCTCATCTCTTATACAAAGAGTATTGCATTTTTCTTTAACATTTGAGCAAGCAGAATTATCGAAGAACAACAGTTACATTCTCTCCATGGCTCCAGGAAAGACAAAACACCAATTTTCAATGTGTTGACTAAGTGCAGACACCAAAAACTACAAGTAATCATGCTAAACATGGCAGAAAATAGGTCTGCAAATATTTCAATGGTGGCTAGGGTTTCATACATAGCCATGAAGAAAGAATGAAAGTAACCACAAAGAATATTTTCCCTAACCTTTCTTTCATCAAGTCATTTGATGAATTTCCCAAAATTAATAAAGCATTGAGGTTTGATGGAGGCCAACAAAATTATTAACAAACAATCATAGTGATGATAAGTCCGCAAACACAAAATTTGCAATAGAAGCCGACATCATAATCCCCTTAATAATTGCTTCTAAAATATCGATTCAACTTATCACATAATAGACTTTATTTCATGTCCAATGATTTTTAAAAAGAAAGCCAACATGGATAATTAGAAATGAAGACTGTCAAAAGAACACATAGATTTGCCAAGGTTTATTACCAAAGACTTTACACAAAGTCAAATTCACTATCACCACAAATGAAAGCTTAGGGAAACCTGATAGGTTTTATGCCTTTTTAGATGCCAACTCCATAATGCCACCCAATGAAAAAGACCAATATAACATCTAGTTCCTGACACCATTTATGGTGTAAAATATGAATAATTCAATAGCCTCACTGAAGGTAAAAATAATCATGAGATACTTCAAGGAATTTTACCAATGTATTATGATAAAATAATCACTGTCCGAAAATAAGTGCTTCAAACAAGATGATTTCTAGAAGAGCAGAGTATAAAATATAAACCAGATTTCAAGAAAACTAATCAAGTCACCTTCCATTGACAAAGCAAGTGCAAATAGACCTGGTAACAATTATTCAATGTGACCTTATTTCACTTAGCCAAGTTATCAACCCTTGCTAAAGAGGATTATATGAAACTAGAAAAAGACATCACATGCCAAGATCAACCTGATAACAATTAATGAAGCCAAGATCAAACTCAAAATGATCAACTGAAATAATATATCTGTTGAATATACCTAAACTTGAATTATGAAGAATATGATCAACCTAAAGCATAAAGATCCTGGGACCTGTCAAGATAACAATAAAATATATATCTGATGAAAATACATGCCTTGAAACAATGAACACCATGTCAACCAATCTGAGATACCATCAACCTGAACCTGTACCAGTAAATACCACAACACCATTTGTGTCTTTGTCATCAAGGACAAACAATTGAGGGGTGAGAACAACAATTGTACAAATCTATAATTGGTGGACTATTATATCTTACTTCTACTAGATCAAATATCATGCATGCAGTATGTCTGGTTGCTATATTTCAAGAAAAACCTAAAGAAACACATTACAACTATGAAGAGGATATTCAAATATCTAAAAGGAACTCTAGATTATGGCCTATAGTATCCTAAGGATACTAACTTAAATTTGAATGCTTACACTAAAGCAGATTGGGCTAGTTGTGTGGATGATCGGAAGAGTACAACTGGTGATTCATTCTTTCTTGGATGTAGGTTGGTTTCATGGATAAGCAAGAAACATGATTAAATTTATTTATCCACTACAAAAGCTTAGTATATTGCAGTAGCATCTTGCTATACATAGGTACTTTGGATGAAGAAAAAATTAAAGGATATAGGTGTGCTATGTGATGAGCCTATCCCTATATTTTTTGATAATATAAGTCCAATAAATATTTCAAATGATCCGATAATACATTCAAGGAAAAATCATATATCTATCAGATATCATTTCTTAAGGGAGAAGGTGTTGGAGAATGAAGTCGAGTTTGAATATGTGCCTACAAAGGATCAGATTGCAGATATATTTACTAAGGCTCTTCTTAAGGATACTTTTGAGTATCTTAGGGATAAATTGGGGGTTATTTCCCCTCCTTCCTTGAACTAGGTGTACATAGAGGTGCATCAGTCGAGTGGATCTACAAACTCATCATTTGTCTGAACTGATGATTGGAGTCTACTCCTCAAGGGGAGTAGAGAGTATCATTGTTGTTGTACGATGTATATATTGTCATGGGTAAACTCCTAAGGGGGCGTGATCATAAATTTATGATTGAAGAATCATGTAAATTTACTTTTCTTTGCCATTGATGTCGAAGGGGGAGAGAGTATTATTTGAAAAAGCCTATCTTGCAAGGAGAAGTGAGTGCAAAAATGGTGTGTAGGTTTTCTAATCTGAAAAAAAGTAGGAGAGTGTGTATGTTGTCTTTGATAGTTTTTCACATCATGTGTTGCCATCAATGACAAAGGGGGATATTGTTGCAAGTATGAATGAGTTTGGTGGTGTAGTCATTAATGTTGTCATCGATGTCAACACAGTATAGGTTGTTGCAATGAAAGGAATCAAGTTATTGCAGGTGGTACATGTATGGTTGAGATACTGTAGAGATGTTGTGAGTACATGGAGCTATTTTTATGGTGTTGGATTCATCCTAATATGATGAGTTATCAAGTTCTTTTGAGAAAATTAATAAACAATGAAAACATAGTTTTGTGTGTGTTTTGAATGTGCTCTAGTAATGTGCTCTACATTTATTCCGTGTTGATCCCATGCTTGTACGGATCTATATTGTTTTTTATGGGCATATTTGGGTGATATATCCTGAGTTATATATTTTGGGTTAATGAAGAGTGAAAGCTATGTTCACCTATTTATGACCTGGTCTGGTAGAGTTGTTTGTCTATGGACTAAGAGAAATGTTTTTGCTCCCCAGTCCTTTGATGGTTTGTCTCAAATCTTTAAAATCTGGAAGAAGGTTAATAATGGTGTTATTTGTGTTCTAGAAAATGTGTTCACAACTTGGTTCTCCAGAAGGCTTGTTCCAAAGCTAATATGAGTGTTTGTACAGTCTGATTGGACTGATGGAAATATTTTTTTATATGAAAGTTGTTGTAGTTGCTGCAGATGAATCAAAATTTTTCTAAGAGGTGTTCTAGTGTATGGTGAAGCATGCTAATTGGTCCACATGTTATCATCTTGTTTCCAATGCATGTAATTCAATGTTCATTGGTGTTTTCATTAGGTTTGTCTGACCTAGTGTTTACACGTTACACAAAAGATAAGTATCAATTAAGGAATCGTGTGGCTGATGCAAGATGTTGTTTTGGGTCCTAGTTAAATATTTATTTGGTCCAATCTCATTCTTATCCATTGCAGGAATGTTGAGTCATTGACCTAATTTGAATTTGTAAAATAAAGAATGTGTAGCCGACCTTGGAGAAATTTTGTAAGGTTGAAGATGGTATAAATATAATTTAAGATATTGTGAATTGAATGACACAAGTGTGAAAAAAATGCAAGAAGCAGAATGTGCAAAAGTGAATATAGGTAATGGTATTTTAATGTGTTTGACTCCTAAAAGCAGTGAGCTGATGGTGTTTGCAATTATTTGATCAAGGCTATGAATGTGTGGAACCTTTTGTGATGAATTTTTTATTTATCTTTATCTATAGGAAGAGAGAATCTCTTCTAGATAGTGAGTCCTATCTGTAAGCAACGATCCTTGTATCTAGAAAGTGAGTCCTATCTTGGGTAGTGAGCCCTTTGTCAGTGATCCTTTGTATCCAATTTTGCATTACTATTATATTGTGAGTTAATCCTCATTGTGGTTTTCCCCTTATTGGGTTTTCCACATAAATTTGGTGTCTCTTGTGTTATATTTTCTTTTTGTTATTTATATTTCATGTTCATACTTAATGAAAAATTAAAGTGGAAGTGGAGTTAATAATTGTTTAATATTTGTGAATGAGATTGGTGAAAAATGATACACCCCCCCTCTAAGTTTTCTTGTATATTTCAACATTTTTGAACCTTAAGAGGGTGCCAGTCTTTTAGTACATTTATTACTAACGAACAAGGTGAATATGATTGATAACCCCCTGCTCTTTAGGCTCTTCCAAACCTAAGCATGGCTACCTAAATGATGTGGTAGATTTAAAGGTTATAAGTGGAGTCTCTAATCTAGGAAATATATTCACAATGGCACATGGGAGTGAAATAGATGCAAAGCTAATGATTTATTCCTGCTATAAATATCTTTGAGAATCAAGTGTATAAACAAAGTTTGTATAAAATGTTCTAAGTATGACTAATGCCTAATCATCTTTGGTGAATGGAGTCAAATGTGAGTGGCAGTGATTGAGATAGATATGTAAGGTAGGTCGATCTTCTTCTCAACTTAAACTCTAACTTGTTGGGAACTTAGGATGTTTGCACCTTGTACAAATGTGCAGGTTTGTCAGTCACTATACTCTTCTTTATGAATTCTAGTGTTATTCTCCCAAATTACATTGATATCATGAAAGGATTTTTAATTCTTAACTTGAGGGAAACGAATCGAAATAACTAATTTAAAATGATTTTAATCCCTAATAGGAACCAATCAAAATGAATTATTTGAAAGGAATTTAATTCACCATAGCCAGAACCCAATCAAGACAATCACACAACAACAACAAATGTGTCCTGAAAAATTGTATAAATTTGAATAACTTAAGAGAACCACTTTGAAGACAACACAACAACATATAAGAATGAATATTGACACAACAATTGAACACTCAAAATATATCACCGATTATGAATAGTCTTCTCCATTATAATTCTTTAAAAGGTATACATTAATAGAAGTTTCAAAAACATGGAAATTGATGAGTGGAATGTGCTATACTAGAGGATGAACCTATCTACTAATATAGATGATGATAATGATTTGGCCTTGGTTTCCCTTTTATTAAGGGAAGCTACAAGAAATAGGCTCGTTCAAAAAAGTTACATCATTTAATATAAAAAAATTAATTAACATAAACATAGAGATTTAGTAATTCATAGGTGGATGCACCATGATCCGTTAATCTTCTAGAAAGCACCCATGATCATTGAAGACCTGTTGAAGGCTCAGCTCCATGATAATGCACCCACGACTGTAATTTTTTTTATCTTTTCATTCCTTACTTGACCTATGCAATGAAAAAATTAATTCTCGACACATGCTCTATATATCATATCTTTCTGTAAGTATCTGTATTATTTATGATATCTTTCATTGCATATTCAAGTTCAAATATCCATCCTAGTTGCACATGTGTTTTTTTGAGAACTCTATATTCAACATTAATTTGATCAAGGGTCATCAAGAAATACTAAGCTATCTCTCCCTTCCATACATCCTAGTCTTTTAAGTTTGTCTCCTCAAAGAAATTCAGTAGAGCCATACCTAGTGATTGGCTGAAGTCACTCAATTATTATGTCAGTAATTTATGGAAGCTATCATGTGTGTTCATAAGTTTTGATATTCTTGAAGTACACTTTTGTTGTCACCTTTCTTCTCCTTTATATGTGGTTCCACCTTCTTCATTCTGTCACATAACCTATTATGTTCTTGTAAAGCTGCATATGTCTTGTCATGGATAACATATACTTTTTCAGCAAGTTTAATCATATCATCAAATCTCTTACACACCAGTTTTGATGCCATTTCAAATATAGTAGTTTTTAGGTTCTCCTTTAGTTCCTCTTGACCTTTTTGAATCACTTCATATTTGTCTTTCAAATAGGTAGTCTCAGAAATTTCCTCAAGAAATTTCCTTTCACATTCAATCAACAGTGAGTAGAGTCTTGAGGAGGAAGGTAATCTATCTCTTTAATTTATCACATCTTGCTTCACACTATAATTTTCATCGATCAACCCCTTATTATCTCTGACCAATTTTTGAATTTGAGCCTTAGAAAATTTTACCACATTGGTCTCAATAGGGTCTGTATCCCCTAGTCTCTATACTAGAATGTGACCAAAGATCTGATCATGATTATTGATAAGGGAGGGCCTCCTTCTTGGTGGGTAAAGGGACCAAATCTATAGAGTTGTGTTATCAAGATTATACCCTGATCTAGTGCATATCTTATCACTGGCCTCATCTATTAGTTGTAAGGCCTTATTTTATCTTTTCACGAAACTATCAAACACTATGGTTGAGTTGATGTCCCACCCCAGAAGAAGTATGACCCTAATTTCTTATAGTAATTCTCTTCCTCTTTCATGGGTGATGTTATCCATTTATTTATCAATCTCACATTGGAGTTCTTTCAAGGCATCCACTTCTTACTCAGGGTTGATCTCTTTTATCTTTTCTCTTATCATTCTTCCTTTGTACTCATAAATGAAGTCTTTAAACTTAGGGGTTTGAACAAATATATCATCTGTAATGTACTCCTAGTTAGCTCGATGTCTCATATCACCAAACAATTCATTAGAAGCTTCAAAGGTACTTTCCTCTCTAGTGGCACTTCATACTAGGGAATAGTGGTAATGGTGATCTATGTATCCTCATTCTCTTCCTCAATGATAATAGGAGTATTAGCTGAGAAGCTCACCTCTAGAGTAGGATGTGGTGATAAATTACATAAAGGTACTACATTTTCAGCTTGTCTCCTAGAACCAATATCTCCTCTTCTTTCAAAATCTATGAGAGGTACATCCTTAGTTAATTCTTCTTCACACAAGATCAATTGCTCAACCCTTTCCATAGGATCTTGTATTTCATGAAAATCACCTTTATATGATGGATTATTACTTCTCCTCGAAGCCTCTACCATAACTAATTTGTTGTATGCAACCTTCCTCATCATCACTTGAGTTACATCACAATTTCTAATGACATCATCCACGTAGATATCATGTTCATATCATTTCAATTTATGTGATATTTGGCATCATGAATAAAGTGCTCAAGGGTAAAATTCTCCCTCTTGTTTCCCAAAGGCATGTTGTAATAATTTATTTTACTATTAATTGATTCATACCCTTGATCAGTAATAATGGTAAAGTCTCTGAAACATAGGGTAGAAGGCCTGAGAGATTGCCTTCCATAGATTTTGAAAAGTATGAAGTTTGAAAAGGCTAATTGCCTCACAATTTCTAGATATGTAACCCTATTAGGTACAGTCTTAGGTAGCAAAAATGGAGCTACCTTAAATCCATATAATTTTATCACAATACAGTCTTCAAATGCATACTAGTCCCCCCAATTATGGTTCCTTAGGGATTTTCTCCTTTGGCCTGATGAATCTTTGTATCTCTATGGATAAATTGTAATCACATTTATGTCCAATTAGTTTATTTAGGGGTTTGACAAAATATTATTCAAAATATAAATAGTGGAAATTCCCACATCTACTATCCCATATTGATGTCCACATTTGAACTGATCTATAATTTTTAACACTATCCACATCTTTGATTCTTAATTCCTCTCCCCATATGCCCATTTCGTACCCTTCATATGATATCATGTGTATGAGTAGAGAGTATTGCTTTAAGTTGATGGCATCACTGTTACTTTTAGTTGTAATAAGTGAGGCATTAATGATCTCAAACAAGTATTTTGCATAGTCATAAGGCCTAGCAAATTGGCTTTGGATATCTATGGCTAAAACCATGGGAGATATAGCCATTATAGGAGCATCAATTTCTAGGACCTGACCAACTGAATAATAAGTATACCAATAGTATTCTTCAAATGAGTCCACATGAAAGGGGGGTTTCTCATCACTAGAGAATTTTCTAAGTTGGTTTCCTAGGCCCTTGGGTTTCTGCAAAGGTAACTTCCATTTCTTATAGCTTGTATCGATGGTCCGATACTCTTCCAACAAATCTCTTATCCTCAATTTTGTTTTCATGGATATGTCTAGCTGAGAAACCATGGAGATATAGTATCGTGTTATGATGATGAACTATGAACCATCGTGGGAATGGATTTCCATCATCTTAGGGCTATAGTTTTTAGCTAGTTACTTCATTAGTTCCACATTGACAAACATGTTAGGCATCACAAGATTTTCCAAATTCATGTCCCACAAATTTGAGATAGGTCGATGTATGTACTTGTTTCAATAATGATGTATAAATAGATTATAGCCCCTCTATGTAGTCTACACATCTTCAAGATTTTTATGTTTATCTTCTATTTTTTCACATGATGGATTCAATTGAGTTGTTCTAGATTTTGGTCCAGACCTAGGGCATTGATCTATTAATTCCTTGTTTAATGGTCTATCCTCTATTTTCTATATTTTTACTTCTCATTTTTTCGAGGTTCCTTCCATCTCAAAACATTATTTGCATAATACTTCAAGAAAATTTTATAGAATATGTTCATCTGGGCCAATAAAAATTACTTGAGCTAATGTTGTGGTTTCTAAGTTTATTTTTGTCGTCCAACTCTGCCTCCTTGATTTTCAACCATAATTTAAAATGATTTTGATTTCTTAAGGGCTAGATATATCAAAATTTGGCTCGCTTGAACCAGTTTTGGTTCATAAATGACACTCACACCACCGTCCTAATCAATTGCAATAATAATGGTAGTTATCTTTTTGATGACCTCATTAGTCATGTCAACCGAGTAAGAAATAATTTTACTATGTTGAAGAGACCTTGATTAATCTATCAAAGATGTCCTTTTCATTCTTTGATATGTCCTTGATACCTTTTCAAAAATATCGAAGAGACATTTGAGTTCTTCTCTTCGATATTACAAATTCTCTTCAATTGTTGTACTTGAAGTTTTTCTTTCCTCATACTTCTGATATCAAAATGTCAATGAGACCGATGATCATTTCCTTTCGATAAGCTTACGTCTCCTTGACATACCCTGAATACCTATTTTATGTCTTTAAAGTGTCAAAGAGACCTAAGGTTACCACCCTTCGATATCCCATATTCTCATCAATAGTGTGTGCTTGTAGATATGTTCCTGTTGTTATAAATTTGAAGAGAATTTCATCAATGTCTATTTAATGCTCTTTTGTCTCTTCGACATTTTCTTCTCACTTTTTCTTACGGTGTCAAAGAGACTTCTTCTTTCCTCAGTCTAATGCATTGATTTCTCTTCAATATTACCATTGTACTTGCTTGACCATGTTCTACCAGTGATTTATCATTTATTTTATAATGATATCTCGATGTCCGAGAGATGTTTTTCTGTTTCCTGAATGAAAAATGATCATGTATCCTTAGAGTATCTTGTTAGAGAGACGAGTTAAATTTTCACTTTGAAGCATGAAAGTCTCTTCGATATATTTCTCTTTGGGTTGTTGAAGAGACATCCAAGTAAGTCACTTTGAAACATGAGGGTCTCATCAATATTTTCATCGGCCTTTTATTGATCATGTCGAAGAGACTATTGTGAATCTTTCTTCGATATGGTGTTGTGTTTGTGATATGCCTTGTGTTTCCAAGAAAGTACCTTAAGAAGGGGAATTATTTAGAGTCTTTATTTTGTGAGCTATGTACATTAGGAGAATTTATTTTTTATGTGAAATACAATAAAAAATCAAGGGTAGTGAGGCTTATGATGGAAATGAAATGAGAAATAGAAATGTAGGCATATGAAAACTAAGGAGGATTTTTTAGCTCCAACAGTGGCTTTGATTAGGGATGAATGAATGTGAGGTCATTACAAGAATCTAGAAGTTGTCTCTAAGGAGTAGACCATGGGTGAATATGATTGAATGGGATGGGGGAGGGAAAGAGAAATCTAAACTACTGTGAATGGAAAATTTTATTTATTAAGAGAGGAAGTGTTTCAAGAATTTTCCATGCACTAGAAATTCTTTATCTTCTCTTGACATATTTTAAAGATAATAAGAATCTTAACCACCTTTTCCTGTAATGACAAATGGTCCTATCCATAGAGCTTCAAATTTCCCATGTTTCCCTTTGTCTTGGCATCAAGAATTCCATTAAAAAACCATATTATTTACTTCAAATTTTCTATCCTTTTCCTTTTTGTTAAACAAGCACTTCACCTATGACTTCATTTTTTTGTTATTCTTCTAGGCCAAGCTTCTAATTTCATTCAAAACTGCCAATTGCTCCATTCTATCTTCCATGGGTTATGGGATATCCAAGTCTTCTTGGAGCATAAAATTATATACTGGTAAAAGGTCCTGCATGGGCATCCTTGCTTGTGTCCCATAAACCAATTCAAAAGGTGATTTTCCATTTGATTTCTTGACCATGATTAAATATGCCTAGACTGCCAACCTTAATTTGGAGTCTCAAGCCTTTTTATTCTTATCTAGCATCCTTTTAATTATTTTTAAGATGCTCTTGTTGCTTGATTCAACCTTCCCATTTTTGCGTGGATGATATGGAGATGCATATGAAATTTTTATGCCATATGTCTCATAAAATATTTTGAACTCTTTCGATCTAAAGCACATTCCATTGTCTGTAACTATCCTAAAAGGTGTTCGAAATCTAGTGATGATATTTTCCATTAGAAAGTTCATCACAACCTTACTAGTGGCTTGGTTTGTAGGGATGGTTTCTATCCATTTTATAAAATAGTAAATTTCCATATTTAGAATCCATTTATGGCCTACACTATACTTTTCTAGTATTTATCTAATGAAATCAATCCCCCATTAATGAAATGGAGGTTCAACTTTCATTGGTTTGAGTGGCAGTGCTCTTTGATACTTCATTTTTCTAGAAAACCTTTGACAAGCTTCACAATTTTGTAGATAAGAAAAAGAGTCATTGAATACCTTGGTACAATACTATCCAAATCTTAGAATCTTGTAGGAAGTGGTCTTGGCTGAAAAATTTCCTCCATAGACTTCTTTATGCATCTCCCTTAACACATGGTTGGCTTGTGATTCATCTAAGCATAATAAAAACATTCCACCTCTATTTTTCTAGTATAAGTCTCCATCCATAAAGACATATTTTGAGGCATACAATTTTAAGGTTTTTTTTTTTATTTTCATTCAAATATTTAGGAAATTTCCGATTCTTGAGATAATACATTATATTACTGTACAAAGGGGTATTTTCAATGCTATCAATCATAACTTCTTCCTCCCCTATGCTACAAATTTGAGATGCCTCAATATTGGATTCAGCCATGAGCTTAGCCAACCCTTGTCCTCTAACCAATTTGCTGATTTGGATTTAAATGTCAAACTCTTGAATTTTATTAATCCATCTACACCTCCTCCCCCTGACTTTGATTCTCACAAATACATCCGTGACTGTAGTGTTAGGAAGATAGGAAACTATCTTAGCACCTATCAAATAGGCTCTGAAGGCTTTTACAGCTTTCACAAGTGCATACATATTCTTCTCTATTATGTCATACTTTTAATTTTTCTCCTTGAAGGGATTTTCTGAAGAATACTATCGGTTTCTCATATCCTTCATCATTTTTTTGTAACATCATTGGTGCAATAGTGTGATAAGATGCAAATGAGAAAATATGAAATGGTTTACTATAGTCAGGTGATTTCAAAACTGGGGCCTCCTTGGTTTCTCTTTTAATAGATATGAATGCATCAATTTCTTATGTAGTCCAATCAATCTTCGCACCCTTCTTCATTTTTTTTGAAATGAGCTCGACAATCTTAGCAAAATTTGATATGAAACTCTTTACAAATTTTATTTTCACAAAGAAATATTGAATGGATTTTACTGTCTATGGGATAGGAATCTTATCGATTTCCTCTATTCTCTCAGGATCAATTCTTACGCCATCCTTGGAAACTATGTGGCCCAACAACTTTCCTTTAGTTACAACAAAGTGGCTTTTTTTAGGGTTTAAGGAAATACTATACTCTAGATCTTTGAGGAATATTTTTTCTAGATGTTCAATATGGCCTTCTTCTTTCTTAGAATATGTTGTGAGATCATCTTGATATACCGCCATTATTGTATTAATTAGATCAACAAAGGAAAGGACCATAGCTCTTTGAAAAAGTGGCATCAATATTCATGAGGCTAAAAGGAATACTTACATATACATACGTGCCCCAAGGTGTAGTAAACATAGTCTTATATTACTATGATTCTTTTACTTTCACCTAGTTATATCACAAAAAACCATCTATCATAGACAATAACTCACATCCTACTACCCTTTGTAGCATAGCTTCCATGTTTGGGAGGGGATAATTGTCTTTAAGGGAAGAGACATTCAAGTTTCAAAAATCTACACACAAATTTATGTATCCATTCTTCTTTTTGATAGGCACCAAGTTGGAAACCCAAGTAGAATGCCTGATGGGTTTAATGATACCTCCTTCTCTGGGTTTCATGAGATCTTCATGCACCTTGGATTCTAGGGTAGGATTTATTGGTCTTTGTTTCTGTTTGAAGGGTTTTGGATCAGGCTTTAGTGAGATTTCATGTTGAAATAATTATTCTCGATATGTTTTAAGGTCATCATATGACCATGAATAAACATGCTTATATTTCCTCAACAATGTGATCAACATCTTTCTGATTGTAGGGCTTATCTTCTTTCCAATGTACACCTTTTTTGGAGCCAATTCAGTCCCAAGATTAATTTTTTTTATCTTTCCTTCTCACAGGTGTTTGGTTCATAATTTCTCAGTCACTCCCACCAAACACCCTCTCTAATGCTACTAATCCTTTAGAATTTTTTTATTTTTTTCAGTTGTATTACTTCTTAGCCAAACACAATTTTCTTACCATGCATTTCTTCAACAATTACATTGAAATAAATTTCTTGACCCTCATACTAACCAGTGCACTGTAAGAACTTGATCAGATCTGTATCATCATTGAAGACCCGCCAATTATAAATATTATCAAGAATTTCAAGTCTAGTCTTGAGTTCTACTTGTGAGACACCTGCTAAGGTATTGCCATCCCTTTTTAAGGTCATATTTTCCAAAAGGTCAGCTATTAAGTTTCTTGATCTATCCACCCAGTTAATGGAGAAGGCATCAAAGAGTTCTATATTATCCCACACTACATGTTTTTATTGCTTCACTCTCTTATTTTTTGTAGAATACTTTTCCATCACTTGTGAAACAACCAACTTTGAATACCCATAAATGGATAACACTTTGATCCCATGCTTTGTGGTAATGTTTAAACCTAACAATAATGCCTCATACTCTGCTATGTTATTTGTGCATTCAAATATCAACAAAAATGAGTAATTAACTATTGTGCCATTTGGTGAAATGAAAAAAATTCTAGCTCCATCAAAATAAGTTTGTAATGTGCTTTGTTCATCTCGAGAAACATCTCTAGCAATTGGATTTGTGTTTAGAAACTTGCTCAATTCTAAAACTCCCAAGATCCACATCACAAAATAAATTCATTGGATTAGGGTCAAAGAGCTCAATGACATGTTCTGATCTAGGTTCCCTATACAACTTGGCTTCCTTTCCATTCACAGGTATTGTGGCATAAGATAAATCTAGCTTAAAATTTTCACCTATTGTTTTAGTCCATTGCTTAGATAATAACATCCCATAGTAAGGGGGTGTCTGATGGAACTTCAAAATTCGCTCTTTGTGTTCCATTTTATCTTGCCTTATGTTTCTGGTCATTTTTAGTATTTGGGAAATGCCTAAGGTTTGGGTTTTACCTTTTTTTGAATGTAAAACCCTAGTGTGTTATCTTATGCCTTGGGTGGGTTCTGTTTGGCCGTTACTTTTTGAGGAGGGTTTTAAAACAACTTATGCCCCCTTGCTTTGTCTAGGTTGGGTCCCTTTGATCTATCATTTTATTTCCTTCACCTAACTTTATTATTTCCTAAGTCTGGTTGGCCTCATGCTCCCTCATTTTAAAACAACTTATTTCATTATTTGTCGTCGGCCTAGTGATGTCCCCTTGTGCCTTTAATAATTTTTTTGTATTTTGCAGAGGGAGAAATTTGTGTGATCGTAGATCAGTGATCGTTTGATCTCATTCATTCCCCATAATCCCATGATGACCTCACCGGACTATTTCGAATGATTGCGATATCACGGGCGAGCGTCACGTGTCTCAAATAGTGAAGCTGAAAGAGATGATAAAACTACTTTAACACATTTATCTAGATTTAATACATTATGTAGTGTTGGAACTATAAAATTAGTCTCCCAATAGATTCATATTACAAACATAAAATTTCCTCACATAGCATTTTCACGAAGGTCTGGGTTAAATTTTGTCATATAGCCCCATAAAATTAATTTCACATTAAATATTTAACATTTGAAAATATCGGCATAAGTTGATGCAAGTCTCACTGATAATAATATACATCTCTTTAGTATATCGAAAAGACATCAGAACTATCATACCAATGAGGATATATGCCAAGAGAATGCGGGTTCACATTATTGTGTCAGCAAGACAAAAGGTATCAATGTGACGATGTGAGGTCATATCAAGCTAAATTTTTTTTTACCGATTGGAGTATAATAAGGTGTATCGGCTAGACTATAGTCATCGGGGTGATATTTCAAAGGACTACCCAAAGCATTCACTGATCTTGCAGATAAAGCAAAGGGAAGACTCGTTTAGTAAGATAATGATGTCAGGGAGTCTTACTGACCCCTCGTGTTATACTGACAAAATTGAGCATATAGAGATAAAATTTTTCGAAGAGACAATGTGTGAGGTCTCCCCAAAGAAAAAGTGTATTGGTAAGATAAATCTCAGCGGGGAGATCTAAGTGAGGTCATGATGAATATTATTTTGTCGCTAGGACAATTACTTGGTCTTGGCGAGTTAAAGTTGACAAAGTGAATATCTCGGTGAGACAAAGAGCCTTTAGAGTGAAGTGAAGAATCATTGGCCCGATTCGTTAAGTCTAGGCAATAGCTTGCTTTGGCGAAGGTCATGGCAATATAAAAAACTAAAAAGGAAAACTATCAGGGAGATTTGTGATGTCAGGAGAACTACATGATGTATTAGCGGATGTGTGAACATTGAACAGATGGATCGGCCAGAGATTTGAAATGTTTTGCCAATATGATACCTGATGTGACATCGATAATTTCAAAAAACTTGCTTCATTCATGTCTCAGTGAAGACATTACTGGTGCCATGAAGCATAAAAGATTTTGCAAATCAAGGTGAGCTCAATTGAAATCATTTTTTCAGAATTGGCAGCGAAGGAGAGCAGAGGAACAAGGAAAACAATCAGAGAATTCGTCTAACTTGGATTTTCAGGCGAAATACAGTAAGTTCCTCATCCTCTGAAAAATTGTAAATTTCAAAGAATGGAAGGCATTAGTTCAAAAAAGATAAAAGGAAGAAAACATGGGGAGGGTAGTCAACCAAAAGGAAAAAAAGAAAAAAATTGAAATACGACCAGAGGGCACCGAGAGAAAATTAAACCAAGATCTCATAGACCAGTTACCTAGTTCAGGACCTAACACTAGGCGTTCTACATAGCTTAAGGTGGAATTAGATAAATAGGATGACAAATGTAAGTTCATAGGAGATGTTTGGACCCCAATTAGAGGATACGAATTATTCAGTATCCACTACCATAGAATAAATCACTTCAAGCCAGTATGTAACCCATGGAGGCTTTATTTGGGAAAACTAGTGTGCCCTAATGTTTTTGGCGATGTCAAATTGGTGAAATTATTGGCTGGTCATTATAACCCAAATAATAAAGCTATATGTGATCTATCAGGGAATCCATTGATACATGTGTCTAAGAATGCAATAAGTGAGGTTTTTAAATTAGAAGGAATATGTAGTGAAAGGATAATAAGTGAGGAGCTTGAGAGTGAATTCAGAAGAATGGACACCATTTATAAGGGCTGGAGATTACCCTTACATAGAATCAAACATGGTGGTAAATCGACTCCAATGGAAGACAATGAGGGACCACCATTTCATGTGGATCTCTTCGAACCCTACATAAAGTACACTTATTTTTCAGTTGGACAAGTATTGGGGATGGAGGTCCCAAAGCATATGATAGTTGTACCTATGGTGATTGCTGCGGATGTTCAATATCATAACTCTAGGTTATTTGATTATGCTTTACATGTGTTTAAACAACTAGACGTTGGGTTGATGGCAGTAAAGAATGGAGCCTGTGTCTTGCACCTCAAGAATTATTCATTGTTGATGCACTTACTGCTATATTCCGGACAAGAATTAGGGTTATGGCCCCAGGAACTAAGAATTTTGCAATTTGATAAGGAAGGCAAGGCATTCCCTATTCAGTTATGGCTTGTTGCTTGGGACAACAGGTTTGCTAATTCTAGTTTTTTACATTTTGAAGAATATTTTGTAAAGCCATTGTACAAATTTTATAATCATCCTTGTGACTATTCCTTGTCTGATGAAATAAAGAGGTTTCTCAGGCCTAAGGATTTTAATGGACCAATCAACCACAAATGGGGTGATTGGTATTGTTTAGAAAATTCCACCATGATTAGGGTTTATGGTTTTGAAATTACTCCATTTATTTTTGCAGATAGAATTGCATACCTAGAGATTGTTAGGAAAATGGATTTCTCTAGTGTCATGAACTTAAGCTCTTATGGGAAGGAATATTTTATGCCAAGTATGTTGTGTTTTGGTGCTTTTATTGTGTTAGCAAAGGAGGGATATAATTTAATTCTGGATAAGTTATTGCATTATAACATGAGAAAAGTGCCATCAAGGAAAAAATTTGATCCAGAGGGATATATCCATTCTGCCAGACAAAGGATAAACTTTGGAGGGTATCAACATGTGCCCTATCAATCTGATGATATAATTAGAAACTTGGAAGCATAAGAGGTAGAAATGGTAATTGAGAAACATGATCAAGAATTGTTAGATACTGAGATGTTTTCTTCTAGTAAAGAAGTATTAGAGGCTAATAGGCCACAAGGTCCATTCAGAAAGGTATCAAGGACAAGAACTTAGGATTACACCTATTTTTCCAAAGAGATAAATATTGAGGACACTCTGGATGTGGATACAAGACATGAGGATTATAGCTCTTTTATAACAGATGATTAATTTGTGAAGACCTCAGAGTTCAAAACATTTTTATACAAACAAAAGGGAAAATAAATAAGAGGACTAGTTGACAATGTCACACCAGGAAATGAGGAGCAATTGTTAAAAACCTTGAGGGATGAGGTGGATAAAGAGATGAAAAGCATGACTCTTGAGAAAGGGAGATAAATGTTGGAAAAGGCTGGTGTCATGATTTTCCCAAGGCTAGATCTCAATTCTGCATTGGTTTTTGATAGTTTCCTAAAAGACAACAATGCTACACATAAGCTCAGCATAGAAAAGGTGTATACAGGGTAAAAATACAATCCTGATGAAGAGACATTGATGATATGGGCTTTATATCCCCCCCACAAGAAGTTAGTTGTGATTGATACTGAGAAGGCATTTGGACATGTCATAACTTTGAAGGTTGTAGAAGTTGATCCAGTTGCAACTGCAGAAATTGGGATCAATATAGAAAAATTAAATAAAGCCTAGATACAAGCATTGATTAGAGAGAGAGAGAGAGATGTACAAAAGTAATAGTGAAAGAATACTGAGAGAAAATGAATGTCTAAAGGACATGGTAGGTGCTACAATGGGGCCAACAAAGATGCTCACCCAAGGTGAAAGTTCACAGGTGAAGGACCATTGGGAAGGATCAAGTGCATACTCATAGGGGAAAATGGACACACTTACTGCAATAATCAAAAGGCGGAAGGTTGATTTAACCACTTGGTTAAATAAACTTTGGGGAAAATGTTAACAATACGTTGATGCAATAAAAGAACATAGGAGAGTAGATAGCAGAATCCAAGATAAACTTGAGGAATTAAAGAAAAATGATAATCCTAATAATGCAGGGATTGAAAATTCTCATCATATCATGGATAAGCATAAACGATTCTTTGAGGAGTTACAGGAGGATGCATAGGAATTTATAGAAGCCGCCGAGAGAAAATTGACTAGGTTCTGTGATGATGAAGGAGAATTAAAAGAAATGGCTACATGGAAGAATGAATGTGAATTAATACTCCAAGAGATGTTAAAGACAACCACTGCAAAGGATGAAACATTGGATGAAGCATGTGAGTAGAACGAACGAATGGTGATGATGGAGATCGTGATCCATGATGCATTAGGAGATGCAGATACAAAGGAGTGTTGAGATTATAGAGAGCACATGTTTGAAGTTCACTTGTGGCTCAATAGAGCTTATTTATTGCTAATCTTGTTAGTGTTTTAAGCTTAAAACATTCTTGAAAGGACACGTCCTTCCACCTGCTAATGTATAAGTATCCGTTGTTTACAAAGAAGAAAGGGATGATTTTAGATAGAAGATAGTTAGTAAGAGATACAATATTTTTCAGAATGGTTGAAGGAACCATGTTGCATGTATAAGATTTGAAGAAGATAATGCAAGACTTATGATTTGGTAGCTCTATTCTGGTATCAGTTGTTTGTTAAATTCTCTAGAGTTATTTGATTGTCTCCAATTCAATGTTTCTGGGTGACTTAAGTTGAATTATCAAGAATATATTCAATTTATTAGTGCACAATTGTTGTAATTGTGTGATTTGATTAATCGAGTTCTTTAAAGAAGAATTAAATTCCTTTCAGTCAATTACAGTAATTTGGGAATGTTATTTGGATTAGTAAGAAGAATTAGATAATTATGATTAATATTATACCTCAAGTAGGGTTTATTAATCACATTCTTGCATTTTTATACTAGTTATAAACTCATATATGCCAAACAATTAGATATTTTTCTTGATAAAATCCACTCATCAGAGAATTTCATTTGACTTTGTTTACCCAACAAGGCATTGGTCTCCCTTAGTCTCATTACTTAGTTTTATCTATTTCACTTGACATCTGTTAACTGAACATACCAAATTTAGATCCTATTAGATATTGCATATACAATTTATACCAAAATTAGACCATATCTCTCCACCATCAAATTTCCAGCATGGATAATTTAGTTAATTAGGAAGCATAATTCATGATCTAGATCATTCATATAGGTGCACCTACCTAGGTTTAGTAGAGCTTGAAGAGTAGAAGGTTCGATTATATTGGTTGGCCTTGTTAGTTGGCCAATAACGTTGTGAGAGCTTGGCAACCTCTCGTAGTTCATTTGAATCAGCATTTTTGAGACCCAATGAATTGGCAACTTTGCTAGGGAAACTTGAGTGAAATTCGGTGGTAGACAACCTTTCCATATAGAGACATTAAAAGAGAACCACAATTAAAATCTAAAAATTGACTCCATTGGGTGAAATAATAACATCTTTTCTCACTTTTAGAAAAAGTGGATGGCGACTCTGAATGAACAAAAGCATTAAGACTGATACAATAAGATACAAATCAAAAAGGAATCATCCTAGAGTTCAGACCATCATAGTTTCTCACAACATGCAAGGAAGGATATCCTTGTACAAGGAGGGGGATGGTCCTAATGACAAAGGTAAGAGAACCTATAAAAATAATCAGGGCAAGAAGGTATTCAATGACCTAGATCCAACTACAAAAAATAGAATATCAAAACCACCGATTGAAACACACAACTCATATGAGGCATTAACAAGTGAAAATAGCCCATCTAAATAGCTTCACACTCTTGAAGAGAAGAGAAATCCCTTCCATCAAATAAGCCATGATAAAGATGAAGAGTTCATGGCTGAATTTGAAGCTGAAAAGAGGAGATAATTTGAATGTGATCAGAGAGCTGCACTTTTTGAGGAAGGACTTGAATATGAGGTAGCATTTGAAGAAAATCATGAACTCATGACCCAAGATGAGATAGATGCACAGTGGGAATGTATGAGGCAAGAAACAAAAAGTTCAAGGATAAAAAATGAGAAAAGGCTTCAAGCCATGAAGGAATTTGATAAATTAAAGTTACAAAAGGCTCAGGTTAAAACATCAATGGCTAATTCACCCAAATATATGCTCCCTCATAAGAACGCCAATATGAAGCCATCACAATCCCCATAGGCCCACCAAAATTAGCCAAGGAATCAATATAGAAACACAAACACTCCACCACAACACTGAAATATTCAGCCACCTCCTCATCAGCAGTATGTACCCCCACAAGGTCAGCAATATGTGGCAAATAGTAACCCACTATACCAACATCAACATTTCCAAAATCTCCCTCCACAATACATAACAATGATTAGAAAATTTGATCTTGCTGGATTTCAGATCTACCCTTACCCTCTGGACAACAACTGGAGGAACCTAGTCCCTAAGTTCACAGGAAGTAATGCAGTTACAACTGAGGAGCATTTGAGAAAATTTAAAGCAGTTATTCAAGACTTGGATATGCAATATGAGGATATACAGATGAGATTATTCATGATGTCACTGATTGAAGATGCCAGGGACTGGTTTAATACTCTACCAATAGCATCCATTTATTCCATTCATGTATTTTATGAACAGTTTCTTCAACGGTATGGGAATCAATGTGCATCAGATTTTTCTTTGCACGAGTTAGTGACTATCCAAAAGCATCAAAACAAGTGAACCTATGATTTTAACCAAAGGTCTGTGAAGTTACATAATAAAATACCTCATGGATCCAAGTTGGCTGATCCTACTACGTTGAGTATTTATTTGAAAGCCTTTGATCCCAAGATAGGATATGAATTGAGAAACATAGATCCTAGGAATCTAGTTGAAGTCCAAAAGATAGCATTAACTATTGAAAATAATAGGAAAGTTGCATGGATGTTTTCTAAAAGGGAGAACCCTAGGGCTCCCCCATATGCTCCCCCAAACAAACAAGAGAACACATATAGGAATGAAAGACCAAGGCTACATGACATACCTTATAATACAAACTAGAAGGATGGGAAGTCGGTAAATGATAGACCAAGAAATAAAGAAACACCGGATCCATTGAAAAGGAAAGGAGAATATATGGTAGATAAGAGTCCCTGGTGCTGAATCTATTACGCACCTCATTCCCCAGAGCATTGTGTTACAACCCAGTCAATAACAAAAGAAGACACACTGGAAAATGATGGTGGTGAAGACTAGAATGTCTATTTAACTTCCCATACTCTTAACTCTTTGGAGTGGGAATATTCATCTTTAGAGGAGGAAGGATATGAGTATAATGTTGATCACCAAAAATATAATATTCACATGGCAGAGGAGCATGTTTTTTCTGATCATGAAAAAAATGATAATGAGAAAAATCCCCCTATTGCATCATGTCAGACTAATAGGTACAGTGTGAGGAGACCAAGTGAAGAAGAAATTGAAAGGTTGATTATTGCAGCAGTGGAGGAAGCTAGAAAAAAATACCGGTTGAGGAACAAAATAGTGAATAGATATGAGGTGTCCCAAGAGGAATTTTGTAAAAAATAAAAAAGTATCAAATGAGACATCAAAAGGGACAGATGATAAGAAATCAGACAAAAAGGAACATAAGGTATCTCCTAAGGAGGAAAGTAAAGAAATCCCATTGAGAAGCAAAAGCAAAATCAAACATCCATAGGGGAAAAAGAAGAGAAAAAAGGAGAATTTATAGAACCTAAAAAGGTGATCAGAACTGAAGGTACATACTTTGATTTCATACAAGCCTTATCTCAATTGAAGAAGTTTGTCCCATTAATTGAAATGATGAAGATCAAAGAATATAGGGAAGGTGCCATACAATTAATATCTAATGGAAATCAAAATATAATCCCTGAAAATAAATAAGTTTCTGAAATCAATAATAAAAGGAAGGAGGTAAAAATCCCAGAGGCCTACCTAATGAACACACCACATATTGACCCATTGTTTACCACTTTACTCATAAGTGGAAAACTAGTAAGAAATTTCATGATAGACTCAGGTGCCTCCATGAATATCATGCCAGTAGGGGTAATGAAATAACTTGGCATGTGGATAGATGTGGAAGGAGGTAAATGCTACACCATGGATAGCAGGCATGTTCTGGTTGTGGGAATAATGAAGAATGTGGAAGTAATATTAGCAACTTACCTACAAGCCTCCTACAATATTGACATAACTGTAACTAACGCACCTCCCCAATTTAGAATGCTTCTGTCAACACAGTGGACTATAGTAGTAGGAGGCAATGTACAGTTTGAGTTATCATATGCCCCAATACGAGTGAATGGAGAAGAGGTCAAGTTATATAGGGAACCCAAAATGAATCAAATTATTGAATGTGATCCTCAAGAGCAACTTAATTATTTTTGTGATGTAGATTTGGAGATTTTTAGGGTAGAATTATCTCAACTTGAGTTGGTAAACAAAAATCCAATTGATAAAAATATTTCTGAAAAATCAGCAAGGGGTATGGAAAATGTACTTTGATGGGGCTTGTAGCCAAGAAGGTAATGGAGCTAGGATAGTTTTCATATCGCCTAATGGTTCAAATTTCAAATATTCATTTTTGTTAGCATTTGAATGTACAAAAAATGTGGTGAAATATGAAGCTTTGTTGACCGGATTGAATTTAGCTATTAAACACAAGATTAAACTCTTAATAGTTTTTGGAGACTCGGAGCTGGTTGTGTCTCAGATCAGATCAAACTATGTAGCAAAAAAAAAAAGGCTGAAACAGTACAAGAATACAATATGGGATACAATCAAACTATTTGATGCTTTCTCTATTGATTGGGTGGACAGATCAAAAAATATAATGGCAGACTTCCTAGCCAATGTAGCACTAAAACAAGATGACATCACGCTAGCAGGAATATCCCAAGTTGAGTTCAAAACAAGACCTATTGTACCTAGCAATGTATATAATTGGCAGATTTTTAATGATGATACTGATCTTTTAAAATTCATTAATTGTATAGATCAATATGAGGCTCAGGAAATTGATTTCAATGCCTTTGTGAAAGAAATAAATGGAGAACAAATAGTATCCGGAAAGAAGGTCCTACAACTTAAGACGAATAAATTTCCCAAGGGGCTAGTAGCATTGGAAAGAGTATACGATGGAAGTGATCGATCCCTTATGAAACAAACACCAATCAAAAAAGAAGATATTGAAGAAATAAACTTAGGGACTGAACTAGCACCAAGGAAAGTATATATTGGGAAGAAAATAAGCCTGACCATCCGAAGAATGTTGATTTCATTATTAAGAAAATATAAGCATGTGTTCACATGGTCTTATGAGGACCTCAAGGCATATAGGGAGGATTAATTTCAACATGAAATTCCATTGAAAGTAGATGCAAAGCCATTTAGATAGAAACAAAGGCCTATTAACCCCACATTGGAACCAAAAATGCAGGAGGAATTGGCCAAAATTATAGATGGAGGTATCTTTAAACCTGTGAGGCATTCAACTTGGGTGTCAAACCTTGTTCCTGTTAGAAAGAAAAATGGAGATATCAGACTACGTGTGGATTTCAAAAATCTAAATGTAGCATCCCTCAAGGATAACTACCCTCTACCTAACATGGAAGCTATACTACATAAAGTAACCAGGTGTGAGATTTTGTCTATGATGGATGTTTTTTCTAGTTATAATCAGGTTAAGGTCAAGGAATCTGAGAAGTACAAAAAAAATTTTACAAGTCCATGGGGAACATATGTCTATGTGAGAATGCCTTTTAGTCTCACAAGTGCAGGAGCAACCTTTCAAAGAGCTATGGACTTAACATTTGCAGACTTGATTAATGCTATAATGGTGGTGTATCAAGATAACCTTACTGCTTACTCAAAAAGAGTCGAAGATCATGTAGAACATCTTGAAAAACTATTCATTAAAGCCTTAGAGTATGGTATTAGTTTGAACCCTAAGAAATGTCATTTCGTTGTTACAGAGGGAAAAATCTTAGAAAACATTGTGTCAAAAGAGGGAGTTAGAATAGATCCTGAGAGAGTTGAGGCTATAGATAAGGTCCCTATCCCTAAAACTATAAAATCCATCTAATCATTTTTTGGGCAGATTAATTTTGTTAGGAGGTTTGTGTCCAACTTTGCTGAAATTGTCAAGCCCATATCAAAGATGCTAAAGAAAGGACAAAAAAATGAATGGACTCCAGAAGCATTAGAAGCCTTTGTATCCATTAAAAGAGACATTAAGGAAGCCCCTGTCCTCAAATCTCTTGATTTCACAAAACCTTTTCAAATATTTTCATTCGCTTCCTTGCACACTATAGCTACTGTCATGTTACAAAAAAATGAGGATGGTCATGAGCAACCTATGTCCTTTTTTAGTAAATCTTTGTAGGGATTGGAGTTGAAGTATGACATAATGGAAAAACAAGCCTTTGCATTGGTAAAAACAACAAAATCCTTTAGACCGTAGCTTGTTGGAGCCAAAGTGATTGCTTATGTCCCTCATGTAGTTGTCAAAGAGGCCAAGGATTAATAAAATCTAGGAATTTGATATGGAAATACAGATTACTAAATTGATAAGAGGCCAAGGATTGGCCAAGTTAATGGCAGAAGCAAACATTGAGGCAAAACAATTTTACAATGTAGAAGAAGAAGGAAATGCAATTACAAGTATTGAGCATACACCTTGGTATACAAAAATCATGTATTACCTCAGAAACACAAAGTGCCTTGAAGGATTCAATGATAACAAAAAAAGAACTTTGAAACTATAGGCCTCTAAATATGTATTCATAGAAGGTGATTTATTTTGGAAAAACAGAGATGGAATGTTGTTATGTTTAGATGAGTCATAAGCTAATCATGTTTTAAAAGAAATGCATGAAGGGGTCTGTGGAGACCATTATTATGAAAAGACAACAGCACATAAAATCTTTAGGGCAGGTTATTATTGACCAAATTTTTTTAATGATTCGTTTTCATATGTAAGAAAATGTGAAGCATGTCAAAAGTTTTCAGGAAAAATGAAATATCAGGGAGCTTTACCACTTAGACCTATACAGGTTCAAGCCCCTTTTCATCAATGGGGGATTGAATTTATTGGGACGATATAAGAGAGATCAAGTGGAGGACACAAATGGATACTGGTAGCAATTGATTACTTCACCAAATGGGTAGAAGCAATCCCAACCAAACAGGGGACAAGTAAAGGCGTGATAAATCTCCCAATGGATAATATTATCACCAGGTTTGGTACATGTTGTGCACTTTTTGCACACACACCCCACTAGAGGCGGGGACCCTCTTTTTCTTCTACATTTTTGTACCTTGGCTTTGTCAATTTCTGGTTTTTCTCTTCTTGGAGGTTATTTTGGGATTAAGTCCAGATTTGGTTTGATTGGGGTGGTATTTTGAAGCATTTAGGGGCCTTAGATTTAAGAAATGAGTATTTTTCAAGTGAATTTTCAATGTGATGTGTAAATATTTTTGCACCAATGGATATAGGATGAAAAATTAGGCCAGGTTGTTCTTTGAACTTTTTGAAAATTCATCCGAGAAAAAAAGTTATGAGGTTTTGAAGTTTTCCTCCAAATTTTTTTACCATTTTCGGGGATTTCCACTCGGTCTGGATTTTGGCAAAATTTGCCATTTTCGGGGATTTCCACCTAGTCCAGATTTTGGTGAATTTTGCCATTTTTGGGGATTTCCACCCGGTCCGAATTTTGGTGAATTTTGCCATTTTCGAGGATGTCCACCCAGTCCATATTTTTCCGGATTTATTCAGGATTTTTTGCCCTGTCCGGATTTTTCTGGGTTTTTTTTTAAATTCGGGATTTTCCACCCGGTCCAGATTTTTTTGGTTTTTCAAATTCGATTTTCGCCTCGTTCAATTTTTCCAAGTTTTTTTTTCAAATCCGGGATTTTCCGCCCCATCCGGATTTTGGCGGATTTCTGGCCATTTTTCAGGATTTTCCCTTCCTAGTAGATTTTTCCGAACTTCCTGTCACGATTTTCTTGAACTCCGAAAGGGTTAAATTTCTGAAATTTTATGAAGGAGTTGAAATTTCCAAGGGTTTATTTATGCTTAATTTTAATATTTTATGGTTGGATTTTCACATGTGGGCTATTAATGATTATATCTGTTTTTCAGGATTAAATAATAAAGGAGGACTTGCATATGGATTCATGCCAAGAAGAAAATCTAGAAAATATTTAAAATGCACTTGCATAGGAATCTGTGCCACAACTTGTCTACAATTGAAATATATGTTTCAAACATGGAATGATGTGTGATGCTTTTTTCACTCTCCAATCATAATTTTTTATTAAAATCGAGGTGGCAGATTGTTGAATTCTTATTGTTCCTAGATGTAACTACTTTTATGCTATTGGATGATGATGTACCACATTTTTAAGAACCCTAATATGAATTCTTAGGGTTTCTTGGGGATTAATTGTAGCCATTGGATTGAATTTAATCTTGGCCCTTGATTTAAAAATGTAATATCTATAAAAGGTCAGTGCCTTCTCATTTGAAAAGGGTTAGTAGAGTAGGTGAGAGAACAACTGGTTAGAAGATGCAAAGCCAAAATTGGCTAAGTTAGAGGTTAGATTCTGCAAGTCAATAGCTATAGGAGAGGAGAGAAATTGGAAATTGTTATGTAATGCTAGAGAAGATAATGCAAACGGGTTGTTGATTTGGCAAACTTTGTGTTTACCTTTGATAGTTTATGGTTTCTTGTTCTTGATTCTCAATTAGATGTTAATTTTCAGTTCTTTCATGATAATGGTAAAATGTTAATGATGTTGATCGATCTCCAGTCCATACTTTTGGCAATTTGTTGATTGTAAGTTGTTGTGTAAAGTTAGTCTAGGCCTTATTTTGTGCTAAGTTCAACTATGGATGCTTGTTTACATTGCACCATTTACTAGGAATGTGGATGAATGTTCATAGTCTAAAAATCTTCAGTTTCCTCAGAAGATTACACCATTTTTGTAGAGTTGCAAGCTTGTCCTTGATTAAGCAAAAAATGGTTTTATTGGAGATTTGTCCATTTGTAGCATTCATCATTGTTGTGATTGATTTTAGGAGTAATTTTAATCTTAGGATCTCTCTTAAACTCTTATCTTTTGCTATTTCTTTTATTATCTAGGTTACATTTAAGAATCTGAGTATCAATATATTACAAAATCTGATAAGTTTGAAGATCTAGTATTTTTTTGTAAGGCCCCTTGTGATTACCAGCATTTTCACATTATCTCTGAGTTGTTTGACTGCATTGTCAAGACCTGACATTAGAGACCATGGGGTTATCTATTTTTCGATAGAGATTTACCTTTCAAGAGAGATAGGATATCATATTCTATCTGAGTTGTTGCTATGCAGAAAACACCATCAACAAATTGGTGCTAGAAGGAGGGTTGAATACACAAGCTGGATCAATTTCTATCTACCATTTATCATGAGAGGTTCAAAAGAAGAACCAAATCTACACCAGAAGAGGAAGAATTACAAGAGCTGCAAGCCCCTACTAGGTCAAGAAGGGCTAGAATAAGGGGAGAATCATCATCCACCTAGCCAATCCCATCATTCCCATCATCTTCATTCTCATTCTCATCTGATTCCAAGGGCATTCCTATTCCACAACCTCAACCAACCATAAATCAGCCACTATTGCTCCCACCTCCACCAATGGCTTTCTTGGAAAATAACCCGTCCCCTCTATTCTTCAACAACTACAATGCTATGCCAAAGAACCTTGAGAATTTTTGCTCTAGATTTCACACAAATGATCCCAAAAGGAATGTTGAAGAGCATGTTAGGATTTTTAAAATTACCCTCCAAGATAGGGGAATTAATTATGAGAATGTTGCCTATAAACTTTTCCCTTATTCTCTAGGAGATGAAGCATTCTATTGGTATAACAATCTTCTTGCTGGGTCTATCACTACTTGGCTTCAGTTGGAGACTGCATTTTTATAGAGATTTGGGGTCCCAATCAGTTCCAGTGGGCTTTATCTCCAGTTTACTAGAGTAAAGAGGGAGGCGAATGAACCAATAGGGGCTTTCAATAATAGATTCCATAGGGCTTATGCTAGGCTGCAACCCCCTTATGCTGTGGATGATGCCTCTGTCAGGGATTTTTATTATGAGGCTTTGGATAGTTTGACATCTACCTTTGTGAAGTGGAGAGAAAACCCTCCTGATAGCCTACTTGAAGCTTATGATGTGGCTATTAAGGTGAGCACAAATTTGAGACAACACTTGTCTGGACCCCTACCATTAGCTGGTCAAACAGTTATGTTGGGTTCAACTCCTCAGCTACCTTTGGTTTCACACCCAAGTCAACACTTGAATCAAGCCCCACCCATGCCAAATTATTATCTAAATGTGAATCAACCTGCATTCTCTCACCGACAAGCTAATGTACCCAGTTACTTGTAGATCTCTGAGACATTTAACCAATCCTCAAACCATGGGTTTCATTTTATTTATATGCAGAATTTAGTTGGTGTTGTTCCTCCATCAGACAATGTAGATAAGGGGACACTGGATGAACTCCCAAAGCTAGTAAAGAAGCTAGCCAATGAAGTCACCTACCTAAGGAACCAAAACAAACAACCTCAGGTCATCCAAAGAGAAAATTAGTTCAGTCATGATCAAGATCTGGGGCAGAATCTTGATAGGGGACAATATTTTAAAGATCAACCCTTAGGGCCAATATTTGATAGAAGGTAGCTACCACATCAACAATAGGACTTGGGATATAAGGCCTGACAATGAAGGAGTCCTAACATCTTTGGAGCATCCAAAAAATCAAGAAAATCCTGTAGCTGGTGTATATCTAGTAGAAGCATGGTGTAAATTAGACTGTCAAGAATTTCAGACTGCTGCATCTATTTTCCAATAGAAGATCCAACATACCAACATAAATTTGAGTGGATAGGAGATAGTACCATCTAGTCCTTATGACATATCAGTCTTGGTGGTGGATCATGCACCATTTCTAGGGAGCGGAGAGAATGAACCAGAAGAAAAAAAAGACAAAAGTGCTGAAACAGAGTATGCATACAATGAAAAATCTATAGTTCAATCTTTTGAAAGTGATGAGGAGAATGGTAATGGTCCACTAGAGGTGGAAGAGAAGGTCTGGTTGTTAGATCATTCAAAGGATGCACATCAAAATATGAAGAATGAGTCTCCAATAGGATAATTTCAACAAGCTACCAAAGGATGCCCAATAGAAGAGTCAAATGGCATTGGATCTAAGCAAGGCATAGTAGTACACGTTGGGATAGCCCTGGAGGGGGTTGAGATTTCAATTCAGAAGCCTCAACAGATTATCAATGAGTGTCCCATGAAGCAAATTGAAGGAGCTGATGCTACTAATAAAGGGGCTAATGTTCCTGAGGGTTATAGTTACAAGCCTGAACTAGTGCCAACAAAATAATTTAGGGAGTCTTTTTATTCATCTAATTATGTTCTCTTTCTATCTATTGATGAACTGAATATTGGAGAATCACAAATTTTATGCATTAATGATGGGATAGATAATGTGGTTCATTTTGATGCACAGGAAAAATTGAATGATGCTAAAAACAATAATATTACAGTCAAAATTGAGCACATGGTTGTAGGTGAAAATTTGCTTGAGGATCAGTTTGTCATGCCTCCTAATGAACATCTTGCTGAGACACTTGCCATGCATGAAAAAATTGATGCCGTTTCATCACTAATTCTTCATGAAGATCCTCAAACAAGTGAAAAGTTCCAAGATGTTAATTCTAAATTTGTTCAATCTAATTTTCACCCTGAATTGCTCGTTGATGACTTTGATTTTGTTGTGCATGTTTCAAATGCAAGAGGAATACTACATCATCAGTTGAGACCTCCTGACCTCATGGATGTTAACTTTGCACGATTGGAGGACAATAAATTTAACATTTAGTCAGAACAAGCGCAACACTAGGTTGTTTCTTTCTTTGCTAAAACTTTTGAAGTTTATCATTTTTATTATGGAGGTTTAGGGAAGACAATTTGCATATGGATTTTTCATGGTTTCAAAGAGTTACCTCAATTATTGATTATTCTTGTTCACAATTTTGAGTTTGAATGTTGCATTGTTGAGGTTTATTTTGCTGAATATAAGGATGAATTTTCATTCTTGAGGACTGTTACTATCACCTTACTGCTTGTACATGTGCTAAAAATAAAGATAGGTGTGGTTTTCAATTCACCTTGTCTGATCATCAGTCATTTTGAGTGTCTTTGTACATAGTGTTGATTTGAATAAATGTAGCTTGCCCTGTTGTTCTTTTGCTTTAGGTCTTTTTTTGGGTTTTCTTTAGGATAGATAGCTTTAGTTTAGATTTCTTTGCTTTGCCTTTGGTTGGCTTTTGTGCTTCTTTTAGTTTCAGTTTGGTTGCCTACTTTGCTTCTTTAGGTTGGGTTCCCCTATTTTCTGTTGGGAGAGTCTTATTTGCACAACAACAATTATTTTATCTGGGGCTATTTTTGGTATTCCTTTTATAATTTTTAATCATCCTTCCAGGATATGTTGGAAAAATCTTCTATTCAATGTCACATGTGCTAAATATTTAAAGTGGACAACTCATTGTATTGAATATAGCTCCTGAATGTGCTCAAATCTGATATTTTTCACACATTTTAAGAATCCTGAGGTTGCCATAGGATCTTTGCAAGGTCTTGTTAAGTGAAAAAACTTATATTTCTACTTCAGTGCCACTGTGATTCTTAGCCCTGTGTGTGAGCTTCATTGCTTACAGGTTGAAATGAAAAAATAAAAGAAATTAGAAAAAGAAAAGAAAATATTGAATATAAAAAAAAAGTGAGTTCAACCTTTTAGGGGGAATCCAAATATCTCTACCGGGGCTATGGACGTCTGGCTGGTAGTAGAGCTATGTTTGGGAGAATCACAGTATCACTTCATCGGGGCTATGGATGCCTGACTGGTAATGAGGCTCTATCCAGGTTGCTTTTGAAGTTAGAGTCTTTATGTAGCTTAACATGACTAAACTTGGTTTCTTACAATAGCTTAAGGAGGGAAATTTACACACCTGCACACACTTGGATTTCCAGCACAGGAAAGGCTAGCTTGTCCATTGATTTTGAAACTTTAGTTTTTTTGGTTGACTTGATGTGAGGATAAAAAACCAGAGATTCTGGGTTCTTGATTCCAGTTTGTCATCGAAATGCTCTGAAGCATTTCACCAGCAGAGTCGCCATTTGTTGTGCACTTTTTGCACACACGCCCCACCAGAGGTGGGGACCCTCTTTTTCTTCTACATTTTTGTACCTTGGCTTTGTCAATTTCCCATTTTTTCTCTTCTTGGAGGTTATTTTTCTATGAAGTCCGGATTTGGTTTGATTGGGGTGGTATTTTGAAGCATTTTGGGGCCTTGTATTTTAGAAATGAGGATTTTTCAAGTGGATTTTCAATGTGATGTGTAAATGTTTTTTAACCAATGGATAGAGGATGAATTATTAGGCTAAGTTGCTTTTTGAACTTTTTGAAAATTCATCCGGGAAAAAAAGTTATGGGGTTTCGAAGTTTTCCTCCGGATTTTTTTGCCATTTTCAGGGATCTCCACCCGGTCCGGATTTTGGCGAAATTTGTCATTTTCGGGGATTTCCACTTGGTCTGGATTTTGGCGAATTTTGCCATTTTCAAGGGTTTCCACCTGGTCCGGATTTTGGCGAATTTTGCCATTTTCGGGGATTTCCACCTGGTTTGAATTTTTTCGGATTTATTCGGGATTTTTCACCCCTTCCGGATTTTTTCGAGTTTTTTTTTAAATTCAGGATTTTCCACCCAATTCGGATTTCTTCAGATTTTTCCAGGATTTTCCATCCGGTCTGGATTTTTCTTTTTCAAATTTTGATTTCGGGATTTTTTCGGGTTTTTTTCAAATCCGGGATTTTCCGCCCCATTCGAATTTTGGCAGATTTTTGACCATTTTTCGGGATTTTCCCTTCTTGGCGGATTTTTCCGAACTTCCTGTCATGATTTTCTTGAACTCCAAAAGGGTTAAATTTTTGAAATTTTATGAAGGAGTTGAAATTTCCAAGGGTTTATTTATGCTTAATTTTAATATTTTATGGTTGGATTTTCACATGTGGGCTATTAATGATTATATCTATTTTTCAGGATTAAATAAAAAAAGGACTTGCATATGAATTCGTGCCAAGAGGAAAATCTAGAAAATATTTAAAATGCACTTGCATAGGAATCTGTGCCACAGCCTGTCTACAGTTGGAATATATGTTTCAAACATGGAGTGAAATGTGATGCTGTTTTCACTCTCCAATCATAATTTTTTATTAAAATTGAGGTGGCAGATTGTTGAATTCTTATTGTTCCTAGGTGTAACTATTTTTATGCTATTGGATGATGATGTACCACATATTTAAGAACCCTAATATGAATTCTTAGGGTTTCTTGGGGATTAATTGTAGCCATTGGATTGAATTTAATCTTGGCCCTTGATTTAAAAATGTAATATCTATAAAAGGCCAGTGCCTTCTCATTTGAAAAGGGTTAGTAGAGTAGGTCAGAGAACAGCTGGTTAGAAACTGCAAAGCCAGAATTGGCTAAGTTAGAGGTTAGATTCTACAAGTCAGTAGTTGTAGGAGAGGCGAGAAACTGAAAATTGTTATGTAATGCTAGAGAAGATAATGCAAACGAGTTGTTGATTTGGCAAACTTTGTGTTTACCTTTGACAGTTTATGGTTTCTTGTTCTTGATTCTCAGTTAGATGTTAGTTTTCAGTTCTTTCATGATAATGGTGAAATGTTAATGATGTTGATCAATCTTCGGTCCATACTTTTGGAAATTTGTTGATTGTAAGTTGTTGTGTAAAGTTAGTCTGGGCCTTATTTTGTGCTAAGTTCAACTGTGGATGCTTGTTTACATTGCACCATTTACTGGGTATGTGGATGAATGTTCATAGTCTGAAAATCTTCAGTTTCCTCAAAAGATTGCACCATTTTTGCAGAGTTGTAGGCTTGTCCTTGATTAAGAAAAAAATGGTTTTATTGGAGATTTGTCTGTTTGTAGCATTCATGATTGTTGTGATTGATTTTAGGAGTAATTTTAATCTTAGGATCTCTCTTAAACTCTTATCTTTTTCTATTTCTTTTATTATCTGGGTTACATTTAAGAATCTGAGTATCAATATATTGCAAAATCTGATAAGTTTGAAGATCTAGTAATTTTTTTCTAAGGCCCCTTGTGATTACCAACATTTTCACATTATCTCTGAGTTGTTTCACTACATTGTCAAGAGCTGGCATTAGAGACCTTGGGGTTATCTCTTTTCCCATAGAGATTTACCTTTCAAGAGAGATAGGATACCATATTCTGCTCGAGTTGTTGTTGTGCAAAAAATACCATCAATAGTACACAATTGAGATTAATCACAGACAATGGGATGTGTTTTAGATTGGATGAGTTTACAACCTTTTGTAGTATGCATGGTATTTCTATCTCTTATTTTACCCCTTACCATCCACAAGCTAATGGTCAGGTAAAATCTAGCAACAAAATCCTTCTAAAGATCATTAGGAGAATGTTGGGCAGAAACAAAAAGATATGGGATTCAAAATTAAAATTGTTTGTATGGGCTGATAGGATCACTATCAAAAAAGCAATTGGAAAATCCCCATATGAAATAGTATATGGAACACAAGCCAGAATGCCTTTACAAAATCTGTTAACAGTTTATAAATTTATTCTTCAAGAAGACATGGAGGTTCCTAGACCAATGGAAGAGAGAATGGAACAATTAGTAGAACTTGATGAAATGAGAAGATTAGCCCAAAACTAGAACATGAAGTTGCACACACAAATGAGGTATTTTTTTGACAAAAAGGCAAAAAATAGAAAATTTGACGAAGATGATCTAGTACTAATGTGGAATGCTAGGTGCCAGGGGCAAGGAAAACATGGAAAATTTGAGGCTTTATGGTTAGGAACTTTTATTGTTGTTGGCAAGCGAGTAGAGGATTCATGTTATCTGAAAAATATGAGTGGTGAAGAATAGGAGTTGCCTATACATGGGAAATTCCTAAAGAACTTTTTCTCTTGAAAATTACAGAGGATCAAGAGTTGCCAGTGTATGGACAACTCCTGAGAAAAACTCTCACAAAATTTCCCTGCATAGTAGTATAGGAAATAAAGGGTACATGAAATTGCTAGTTCATGGACAATCTTGGGATACCTTATTTGATTTTTTTCTGCATGTACAGTAGTTTAGGATCATGTTCATCTCCACTTGTTTTCATCCATAATGCTTGGTCTGCTCACCCAAAGATCTGAATCCTTGCAATGATCTCACAATCATTCATCCCTAGATGGAGCCACTGTTGGAACTATAAAATTTTGATAACCTCATTAACCCTTTATGCTTATTAGTCTCCCAAGAAATTCATATTACAGACATAAAATTTCCTCACATAGAATTTTCACCAAGTTTCGGGTTAAATTTTGTCATATAACCCCATAAAATTCATCTGACATTAAATCTTTAACATTTGAAAATATCGACATAAGTTGATGCAAGTCTCATCGATAATAATATACATCTCTTTAGTATATCGACATGACATCAAAATTTTCATATCGATGAGGATATACGCCAAGAGAATGCGGGTTCACATTATTGTGTCAGCAAGACAAAAGGTATCGGCGTGACGATGTGAGGTCATATCGAGCTAAATTGATTTTTACCGATTAGGGTATAATAATGTGTATTGGCCAGACTATAGTCATCAAGGTGAGATTTCAAAGGACTGCCTGAAGCATTCACTGGTCTTGCCGATAAAGCAAAGGGAAGACTCGTTTGGTGAGATAATGATGTCAGGGAGAGTTTGGGAAGTCTTACCGACCCCTTGTGTTATACCCACAGAACTGAGCGTATAGAGATAAAAGTTGCCGAAGAGACAATGTGCATGGTCTTGCCGAAGAAAAAGTGTATTGGTAAGATAAGTCTCAACAGGGAGATCTAAGTGAGATCATGACGAATATTATTCTGTCGGATGGACAATTACTTGGTTTCGGCGACTTAAAGTTTTCAAAGTGAATATCTCGATGAGACAAAGAACCTTAGAAGTGAAGTGAGGAATTGTTGGCCCGGTTCATTAAGTCTGGGTGATAGCTTATTTTGGTGAAGGTCATAGCGATATAAAAAAACTAAACAAAAAAACTATCAAGGAGACTTGTGATGTCAAGAGAACTACATGATGTCTTAGGAGATGTGCGAACATTGAACATATGGATCAGCCAGAGATTTGAAATTTCTTGCTGATATGATACCTGATGTGACAACGAGAATTTCAAAAAACTTGCTTCATTCATGTCTTTGTGAAGACATTAATGGCACCACGAGGCATAAAAGATTTTGCAAATCAAGGTGAGCTCAATCGAAATCATTTTTTTAGAATTGGCAGTGAAGGAGAGCAGAGGAACAAGGAAAACAATCAGAGAATTCGTCTAACTTGGATTTTCAGGCGAAATACAGTAAGTTCCTCATCCTTTGAAAAATTGTAAATTTCAAAGAATGGAAGGCACTAGTTCAAAAAAGATAAAAGGAAGAAAACATGGGGAGGGTAGTCAACCAAAAGGAAAAAAAGAAAAAAACTGAAATACGACCAGAGGGCACCGAGAGAAAATTAAACCGAGATCTCATAGACCAATTACCTGGTTCAAGACCTAACACTAGGCGTTCTACATAGCTTAAGGAGGAAGTAGATAAATAGGATGACAAATGTAAGTTCATAGGAGATGTTTGGACCCCAATTAGAGGATACGAATTATTCAGTATCCACTACCATAGAATAAATCACTTCAAGCCAATATGTAACCCGTGGAGGCTTTATTTGGGAAAACTAGTGTGCCCTAATGTTTTTGGTGATGTCAAATTGGTGAAATTATTGGCTGGTCATTATAACCCAAATAATAAAGCTATATGTGATCTATCAGGGAATCCATTGCTACATGTGTCTGAGAATGCAATAAGTGAGGTTTTCAAATTAGAAGGAATATGTAGTGAAAAGATAATAAGTGAGGAGCTTGAGAGTGAATTCAGAAGAATGGACACCATTTATAAGGGCTGGAGATTACCCTTACATAGAATCAGACATGGTGGTAAACCGACTCTAATGGAAGACAATGAGGGACCACCATTTCATGTGGATCTCTTCGAACCCTACATAAAGTACACTTATTTTTTAGTTGGACAGGTATTGGGGATGGAGGTCCTAGAGCATATGACAGTTGTACCTATGGTGATTGTTGTGGATGTTCAATATCATTACTCTAGGTCATTTGATAATGCTTTACATGTGTTTAAAGAGCTAGACGCTGGGTTGATGGCAGTAAAGAATGGAGCCTGTGTCTTGTACCTTAGGAATTATTCATTGTTGATGCACTTGGTGCTATATTTCGGACAGGAATTAGGGTTGTGGCCCCAGGAACTAGGAATGTTGCAATTTGATAAGGAAGGAAAACCATTGCCTATTCAATTATGGATTGTTGTTTGGGACAACAGGTTTGCTAATTCTAGTTTTATGCATTTTGAAGAATAATTTGTAAAGCCATTAAACAAATTTTATAATCATCCTTGTGAGTATTCCTTGTCTGATGAAATAAAGAGGCTTCTGAGGCCTAAGCATTTTAATGGACCAATCAGCCACAACTGGGGGGATTGGTATTATTTAGAAAATGCCACCATGATTTAGGTTTATTGTTTTGAAAGTACTCCATTTATTTTTCCTAAGACAGTTCTAGATAGAATTGCATACCTAGAGATTGTTAAGCAAATGGATTTCTCCAGTGTTATGAACTTCAGCTCCTATGGCAAGAAAGCTTTTATGCTAAGTATGTTGTGTTTTGGTGATTTTACTATGTTAGCAAAGGAGGGATACAATTTAATTCTAGATAGGTTATTGCATTATAACATGAGAAAATCGCCATCAAGGAAAAAATTTGATCCAGAGGGATATATCCATTCTGCTAGATAGAGGATAAAATTTGGAGGGTATCAGCATGTGCCCTATCAAACTGATGATATAATTAGAAACTTGGAAGCAAAAGAGGCAGAAATGGTGCTTGAGATACATGAACAAGAATTGTTAGATACTGAGATGTTGTTTTCCAGTAAAGAAGTATTAGAGGCTAATAGACCACAAGGTGCATCCAGAAAGGTATCAAGGACAAGAACTCAGGATTACACCTACTATGCTAGAGAGATAAATATTGAGGACATTCTGGATGTGGATACAAGACATGAGGATTATAGCTCTTTTATAGAAGATGATGAATTTTTGAAAACCTCAGAATTCAAAACATTTTTATACAACCAAAAGGGAAAATAAATAAGAGGACTAGTTGACAATGTCACACTAGGAAATGAGGAGAATTTGTTAAAAAATTTGAGGGATGAGGTGGATAAAGAGATGACAAGCATGAATCCTAAGAAAGGCAGAAAAATGTTGGAAAAGGTTGGTGGCATGATTTTCCCAGGGCTAGATCTCAATTCTACATTGGTTTTTGATAGTTTCTTGAAAGAAAACAATGCTACACATAAGCTTAGCATAGAAAAGGTGACAGAGGTGTATATAGGGTCAAAATACAATCCTGATGAAGAGACATTGATGATCTGGGCTGTATATCCCCCCCTCAAGAATTCAGTTGTGATTGATACTAAGAAGACATTTGGAAATGTCATAACTTTGAATGCTGGAGAAGCTGATCCAGTTGCAACTACAGAAATTGGGATCAATATATAAAAATTAAATAAAGCCTAGATATAAGCATTGATCAGAGAGAGAGAGATATACAAAACTAATATTGAAAGAATATTGAGAGAAAATGAACGTCTAAAGGACATGGTAGGTGCTACAATGGGGCCAAGAAAGATTCTCACCGAAGGTGAAAGTTCACAGGTGAAGGACCATTGGGAAGGATCAAGTGCATACTCTCAAGGGAAAATGGACACACTTACTGCAGTAATCAAAAGGTGGCAAGTTGCCTTAACCACTTGGTTAAATAAAATTTGGGGAAAACATTCACAATATGGTGATGCAATAAAAGAACATAGGAGAGTGGATAGTAGAATCCAAGAGAAACTTGAGGAATTAAAGAAAAAGGATACTCATAATAATGCAGGGATTGAAAATGCTCATAGTATCATGGATAAGCACAAAGGATTCTTTGAGGAGTTATAGGAGGATGCACATGAATTGATAGAAGCCACCGAGAGAAGATTGACTAGGTTCTCTGATGATGAAGGAGAATTAAAATAAATGGCTACATGGAAGAATGAATGTGAATTAATACTCCAAGAGATGTTAAAGACAGGTACTGCAAATGATGCAATGTTGGATGAAGCATGTGAATAGAATGAACAAATGGTGATGATGGAGATCATGACCCACAATGCGTTAGGAGATGAAGATACAAACAAGTGCCGAGATTACACAAAGCACATGTCTGAAGTTCACTTATGGCTCAATAGAGCTTAGTTATTGCTAATCTTGTTACTGTTTATGCTTAAAACATTTTGGAAAGGACACGTCCTTCCACCCACTAATCTATAAGTATTCGTTGTTTAGAAAGAAGAAAGGGATGATTTTAGATAGAAGATAGTTAGTAAGAGATACAATATTTTTCAAAATGTTTGAAGGAACCATGTTGCATGTATAAGATTTAAAGAAGATAATGAAAGACTTATGATTTGGTAGCTCTATTTTAGTATCAATTGTTTGTTAAATTCTCTACAGTTATTGGATTGTCTCCAATTCAATGTTTCTAGGTGATTTAAGTTGAATTATCAAGAATATATTCAATTTATCAGTGCACAATTATTGTAACTATGTGATTTGATTAATCAGGTTCTTTAAAGAAGAATTAAATTCATTTCAGTCAATTATAGTAATTTGGGAATGTTATTTGGATAAGTAAGAATAATTAGATAGTTAGGATTAATATTCTTCCTCAAGTAGGGTTTATGAATCACACTCTTTCATGTTTATACCAGTTATAAACTCATATATGCCAAACAATTAGAGATTTTGCTTGATAAAAGCCACTCATCAGAGACTTTCATTTGACTTCATTTACCCAACAAGGCACTTGTCTCCCTTACTCTCATTACTTAGTTTTATCTATTTCACTTGACATCTGTTAACTGAACATACCAAATTTAGATCCTATTAGATATTGCATATACAATTTATACCAAAATTAGACCATATCTATCCACCATCAATTTTCCAACGTGGACAGTTTAGTTAAGTATAGAGCATAATTCATGATCTACATCATTTATATAGGTGCACCGACCTAGGTTTAGCAGAGCCTTAAGAGTAGAAGGGTCAATCATATTGGTTGGCCTTGGTAGTTGGCCAATAACATTGTGAGAGCTTGGAAACTTCTCCTGGTTCATTTGAATCATCATTTTTGAGACCCAACAATGTAACAAGTTACCAAAGAAGTTATGAGATGCACGTGCTTCAAATCAAAGAAGATGTTATAATCTCAACAGGAAAGGTGCTCGATGGTTAATGAAAAAGCTGGTGACTATGTTGAATGAGTAGGATTGACGATGGTTGAGATCTACGGTTGCCTGCCATCATGTGATCATAAGTTGCGAGGTCTTTATTGATCGCAATATCATGAGTGGGTGCCACATGGATTTCCTTAGCAACACATAGCATGGTAGGCCCTTATCACCATAGTGGAGATCATGCCAATTTTTTTTGAAGGCAGTCATTTGATGATATGACCAAAGTGAGGGATCAATGACTAATATTTGAATTTGCATCAAATGCGATTGGAGCCATTGGCGCGACATGTAGGTAAGCTTTAATGGTGGACGAAACATCTACTGTCTTGATTTGATCAAAATAAAATGACCATTTTCCTACCCTATTGCATCACAAGGCATTCAAAATATCTTTACAGAGTATTCATAGGGCCAAGGATGAAGTTACGAGTTGTTACAACAAAGATATGGGTTTCTACAAACACAAAGCCATGAGTCGATTTTTGTATCTCCTGGCTATTTTGAATTTGAATTTGGGGGGAAATTTGTTTTGTATTTGTCGAAGGGCTTGTTGATAATTGTTTTGGGGCTATAGGTTAATTGAACTATGATAAATTGCAAGGTTTTGTTCTGTAATTTCTTATTTATGTTTAGCCCTAGTTTGTTTGAGGTTTGAAACAACAAGGAAACCCTAGTTTACCCAAGATGGCATTGTCAAAGCAACATTCTAGCCAGGTTGATTATTGAAATAGAAACCTAGATGATGATTTCCTGGATCAGTTGCCCTTGTCAATGAAAGATAGGAAGAAGGGGTTGATCTTGATGCGAGGAAAAACCTTAGGAGAGGGATTAGTGTATAACTATTCCAAAATTTTCGACGGTAAGGTTCCTCTTATAGGTTTAGAAATGTTCAGATTATGGTTTGGACAAAGGAATTTTCCCCACCCCTTTTCAATTGGTTGGATGTATGATATGGGGAAGCTAGTGGTATTGAATGTGTTCCCTGATGTGGATTTTCTTAGGGTAGTGGATGCACGATATGAATTTGTCACACAGGTGATTAGATATAATGATGTAAGGGTTATGTTGAGCATTAAAAAGGAGAAGTTTCAATAGGTTTTTGATCTAAGTGAGTCCAGTACATTCTTGGTTCTAGATGGTCTTGAGGAGATGAAAGTGGAGTATGGGAGTTCGAAGTCACTTTTCAGAGTTAAGTTGCTCCCACCTCATTTGGCTAGGGTAGGAGGTTCAAAATTCTATATTAGCCCTATTGACCAAGAGGCTTTCAAACAAAACTTTTTTGCAAATCATTTCTTGGCCACCTTTTACTCATTATGCTAGATTTTGGGTTTTAACCGTAACACAGTGATGCCTATTGCTTATATGTTCATGGGGGTGCAAATACAACACCCTAATTTCTTAGTGATATATGATTTTTTTTCCTTTTTGGCCGAAAAGATACATAAAGGGTTGTTGAAGTTGCAACAAAATGATGTAGGAACTCCATTCTTCTGGTGTTCCATGTTGATGTATATGTTCTTGTATAAGAATGTTGATTTCTTCTTTGAGAAGATGGATTTAAGGTATTCAGTTAATGGAGAAAGATTGCTAGTATAGGTATGGATTGCAAATCTATCATATAATAGGGAGAATGCTAGTTATGTGCAGTTCGAAAACTATTTTGCTTCCAGATTAAGAGTCAGGCTATTGGTGAATGTGCCTAGAATTCTAGAGAAGTTGCATGATATCCTTAGACCAAAGATGAGGAAGCCAAAGTTGAAGGTTTGCCACAATTGGGGTGATATTATTCCATACCCAATTAGCACTATCTTGAGGGTTTATGGTTTTCAAGGTACCCCTCATAGATCACCATACAATGTTCCACCAAGAGAGGGATTTGTAGAAGTTATGTGGCAGATTGGTTTTATCCATGAGGACAACCTTACTGGGAAAGGTAAAGGAACATTTTTCCCAGATTATACCGTGGTGTCAGATTTTGTCCTTTAGAAAGGAGGCTGGGTATATTTTGGAAAATTATTTGAAGAATACCATTTGAGGTGTGGTCCCAAGTGGCAACATGATCCTGAGGGCTTCTTCACCCTTTTCAGACAAAGGATAAAAGGTGGTAAGTTTGTGGATGAGTTCAACTTCCCTAAGAACTTGATTAGAAATGTGTTTGATATAAGTAGGCAAGCATTGAACAAGGATAAATGGATAGCTTATGATAAGCTATTAGCCATTGTGCACAAAATGGATCCAAAATATGATCCATTGATGTAGTTTAGTCTGTATCATAAGAAAGTTGATTTTTTGATGGACAACTTCAAAGAAATCATGGGAACCTTGATGACCAAGAAGATAAACTTCGATTTGGATCTGGGCATATAAGACAAAGATGCCAGACCATTAGAAGAGAGGCCAACCTACCAACCTTTAGAGAATTGGCCTATCTACAGAAGGAAAAGAAATTATAACAGTGATGAGGAAGAAGAGAATAGAAAAGGAAAGCAAATAATGAAATTGCCTAGACAACCAGGTCCAAAGCTCAAAAAACCTGGGGCAATCAGGATTATTGATTTGGTATCATCACCAAAGAATAGTCCCTCACCACCACCATCGGAGCCAAGCCCAAAGAGGCAAAAGATTGAGAAATCACATGAGGATTTGGTGGGTGAAATTGTTGTCACTAACTGGGACATGTAGATGAATATTCCTTCAACTCCTAGGCCAACTAAATTGGCTCTCTCAAATCTGGATATGAAAAGAAAATGTTTGCAAGATGCAAGAATGGAAGCATGTAAGGAGTTTCTAGATGATAATGCATTTGTAAAAACTCCAGTCTTCTTTCAACTAGTATGGAGAATTAAATTAAAAGAATATCAGGATAAATGCAAGAGGAGAAGAGAGTTGAGACCTAACAGGTCTGACCAGGAGAATGATGATGAAGTAAATGATGAATTAATGGATGAATTCAAGAGACTCACTCTTGAGGAGGGAAGAAAACTGGTAAATCAATCTTGTGTCTTGATTTTTCCTGAGTGGGACATTGAAGATGTAGTAGCTTTCAATGCTATTCTGAATTCCAAGCATCCCCTTCAAGATTATGAAGAAGAGGTCAAGGCAACATTGCAAGATTCTGCCTTTAGTGAAGAATATGAGACTTTGGCAATTTGAGCTTTAGCCCCTCAAGGGAGAAAGCCCAATGTTATTGATGTTAACCCAAATTTAAGAGGAAGGTTGATAATAAAGAAAGCTTCAGAGACCTCAACCACAGAGGACACTAATTTGACTGTGAATGTGGCCAAATTAACCCAAAAGACTATTGAAAGAGAGGAGGTTGAAAAGAAAAGCCTAATGGAGAAGTACAATTTCATAATTGGAGAGTATAGCAAGGTGCAACAAAGGAATGTTGAGCTACAAACTGAGGTGGAAAGGGTGAAGTACAGGAAGATTGGGGAGATATGAAGTGCTCTAGAGATTAGAAGATTGCCTTCTACATCAGGAGTAGTGCCTCTTGCTTCTCCCATTGTTTCTACACCAGGGTCTCCTAACCAAACTCCTTCCCTCAGCCCTACTTTAGAGCCAGTTGATGAATAAATAGAATGCTCTATTGATCCTCCAAAGAACTAACTGATGGAAAAAATTGCAAAGTTACATTATTCCTTGAAGGTAAGTGAGGAGGGAGCACTTTAAAGCAGGGGGAGGTAGTTAATGCTGTATTGAGGCATTTAAATGGGAAGGTTGATGAAATATTGACATCTTATATTCTTTATTATTAGATGCAATAAAGAATATTGATAGGGATCAAGATGTAGTAATAAAACTAATTGAAAAATGGATCCCTTGGGCAAGTGATTTAGATATAATGTATAAATCCTCAAGGTTTGGTACAAATAATAGGCCCCAATCATTAAGGCCTACTCAAGTGTTAGGTAATTCATTGGTAGGTTTTCAGGCCCTACCAAATGAATTGAGTAGGAAGATCAAAGAATTAGTTAAGAAATTTGATGATTAGAGCGACACACTATTACCTAACATAATTGATGAGCAAGGGAATATCGGGTCACTCCAACAGTGGCGGGATCGGGCAAATGAGGTCATCAATGCTCAAATTAGCTTAATTTGTGATGACTTAGATTATGATTTATTGGTGAGTTGTATGGACAAAATTACCAGCACTAGTTCATTTTTGGAATCTTTTGAAAGAGAGGAAAATCAAGTGGCAGTTAAATACACACCCTACAATGTCAAGGTAAGTGAGGTAATCCATTTTAATTGGCCAACTGATGAAGAGTACCAACAATGGGTAAGTGTATATTTAACTGAGGAAGAATGAAATAGAGTAGGTTGCTAATGGTTAACAAATGAGTTGTTGCAGTTACAACAAGCTCCAGTTTTGCCTTTTGGTGATGGTCTAGGCGTGAAGATCTTGAGGTTTCACTACCACATCAGCCTTTCTTAGTGGGAAAGCATGAATAAGAAGATTCTTTTGGGGATTGTTGTTGTAACCAATATTTTTGAAGTGTCACAAGGCGGTCTAGGTGATTGGTGACATGTGTACTCTCTAGTCCAAAGCTTGTTTTCTCCTTCATTCCCTATAAGAAGTATTTCAAGGCTAGAAGTACGGGCTAGCAAGTTAGATATTTTTGGTCGAGTCTAGGTGAAATTACAGAGAAAATTGTAAAGTTTGATGGTTTTAGAGAAAATGCAATTTAGGTTTTGAGTCATTTTGTTGTAGGTCTTGAACTCATGGAGATTTGATGTTTTATGAAAATACTGACATTTGAATTAAAATGATTAATTCGAGCTCATGTCTCTCCATTGTACAAGCATATCCGAATTTTGAATAGAATGATCAAGGGTTGTTTCGTTCATCTCACTGTTGTGGTGTGTATGATTCTTGTTTTAGCTTTAATTCAAAGAATTAATTAAAATGCTTGAATGGGATTGTAGGTGGATATGCTCTGTATAATGATTTTATTAGTATTGGGTTATAATATATATTGATAAGATTGTAAAGCAATTTTATCAAGGATCTTATATGTTATGTGTTAAATCTATCATAAGCCCTTAGATGCTTATGAATTTGACTCCTCCAATGGATATATGGAACTGATCTGATTTGTACTTATTTGTATGGTTCAATATTTGTTTGTCTTTACCTAGAGCTTGCTACAAATTGCAAATCAATGACTATCTTATACTGTGAAAGGTTGTTGCAGTTATCTCATGCTCCAAGTAGTTGATATTATTGATGAACAACCAATTCTATTCAGTATTATCCTATTATGTTGATCTATTAAATGAGATTATCTATTGTTGTTAATGTTGTTTATAATAATGGTGCTGAGGTTGTAAATGCATTAGGGGATTACCCTCTCGGGTCTTGCAGAGCCCAAAGTGTAGTAGGTTTGTTAAAATCCTCATCAATTGTTCCAATTCCTTCGAGCTGCCTTTGATTGGAATTGGAAATTCCATAGGTAGATTATAAGACCAACCTGGTTATAGTTAAAAAAAAACCCAACAGTGTCCACCACACTAATGTATATCCTATATTTTACCTCAAGGTATGATGCTAATTTCAACTCTACATCCCATATTACTCCAACTACTAGGACCAATCTATTATCCATGGTGCAACAATTTCCCTAGGTGGTGCTCACCCACAATCCTAATTCCTTCATGATAGCCAAATAATGATATTGATTGTTGTGCTTGAGTCAATCATGCAAATTTTCACTAATTTTTTTGTTGATCACCAATGTGCTATAAAATGGATCCACCTAGGAGGGATTTTTCGGAAGGGTATCACCCAAATAGACATCAAGCACCTTTGTAGTTTCATGTTCAATGGAATTGACCTGTTTGTTATGATCCTGTTGTTTGTGAGATGTGTTGGTAATCAATTTAAGGGTTGTGTCTTTGTATTCATCAATTTTCATCATTTCCATCAATGACACTGTCATATTTATTTGAGTTAGTGCTTGAGTGATATCAAATGAAGGGAAATTCAACCCTTGTTCAGTATTCTTTATTTTATCATCCCTTTTTCCTTCAATTTGAATTATGTTATTACTTAGTGTTTTCTTAGATTCAACATTTGTAGCTTCCTTTTGAGTAATCTTTAGAGGCTTCTTTATTTTTCCCTTCTTTTGGTCAGATGAGAGATTCTACTTATTCTTTTGTTCCTTTATAAACATTCCTTTAGGTGTTCCCTAGTCTACATCTATGGCTCTACTTCTTAGATTGTAATTATTTCTTTTTGCTTCAGCCATAAAATTTTGCTGTGATAGCCCTCTTCTCTTCTTTAATTCGTGTTATCGATTGAAATTGTACTATTGTATTATATGCATAGGCTATTTCTCTTTTATTTTCTTCCAAGTTAGAGAACACTTCTTGCTCCATATTAATGTATTTTTTTCTGATTTCTTACATCATATTCACACACATCCTAAGAGGATGAGTATCATGTTGGAAAGAGACACTATGAATATCAATTGGATCCATGCATCATCATTTGATCACACTGATAGTTAGATTGCAAATAGTTAAGGAAGAATAAAGCATCTGATAGTTTTGGGTTCATCGATTCACATGAAGATTTTTCATTTAATATTTTATGTTGTGTATCTCACGAAAGGTTAATCGACGTATGATTTGTGTTATTCATGAATCTCAGTTCTTCGTATTGATCCATGTGTGAGTTAGAAGATCTAGTTGGCTAATTCTCTACTTTATCAATACTGGAGCCGACTTCGTGAATGTATCATGTCGCAAATGTTTGGGAAGAAATCATTTATGTATTTTTTGTACTCATGTATCTTTTTTTGGTTCCTAGCTAAGTTGCGGCCAACTGTTGTGGATGCGAATTAAGGTTTACTCATGATTTGAGGTAACAATTGCAAATATTCTTTTGTTCTATTGAAGCTGACATATTGCAATTAAATTCTTGGTTGGAGATGTATATTTGAGATCATTCAAATCATTTTTAGGAGTGTATGAAGTGTGTTGATTCAAATAGCGAATAAGAGAAGAGTAGAAGAGCGATAATGCATAGTTCTAGTTGTGCATAAAGGATCTGTGTTGCGAGTGTGAGCAGAACATAGAAAAAATTTAGAACCGGTCTATAGGAAAAAATGTTGAATATTGAGCCTAAATCAAACTATAATCAAGCATATGTAGATGCTATTTTCTCAATTAAAACTCTCAGATGGTTTTAATGCGATTCTCTTTGTAAGGCAGTGAGCCTTCCTACATTGAGCAATGATCTCTACATAGTGCGCCTAAATGCAAGTGCATTCCCCATATTGTAAACTTTATTTGAGTATACTCAGATCATATTGTGGATTTACCATCCATTGTGGGTTTTCCCCTAACAATTTTTCCATGTAAAAATTCTTATGTTATGGTGTTGTGATTGTTTTCTTCTTGTTCATGCATTTTGGTTGAATTTTACAAGTTCTTTGAAGATAAAGGTTAATAAAGTTAAGTTTTGCACAACATTGATTCACCTCCCTCTCAGTGTAGCTTGTTTCCAATAATTGGTATCAGAGCTAGTTCCTCAAAATAAGATGTCTAACAACTTGGGGAGATCTTGGAAAGTGTTCCAATGGATTCAAGAAGTATTCAACAACAAATTTTGGTGGCCCTAGATTATCTTGATTAATCAAAGTATGAAGTTTGGAAATTGCAAGAAAACCTCATAGATGCTGAGAAATTGATTGAATCTCTGAAAGACAAAATCAATAATTCTAGAGAGAAAAGAAAGTAACTCTATGATCAAATTAAGAAGAATGAAAGTAAGAGCATTGAAGATAAAAAACTCAGTCAAGACCTAAAGGAAAAAACAGAAGAATGTGAAAAGGTTAGCAGAAATAATACAGTCCTAAAGCATGAAATGGAATCAGTCATGATGAGGATGACCAACGAGATTTAATACAAAAAGAAGAATGAAGAGAACCTAGAAAAATATCTGAAAGGAAAATATTAAGTATGCAGCCATTTGGACAATGAATTGGAACAATCTAAAACCAATGAGGAAGTACTTGAAAAGTAGATTGATGATCTCAGAGATGAACTTGCTACTAAAAATGAGTATAAGGAGAAGTTTAATGTTAGGTCAGCCAAGCTTGATGAACTAATTAGCAATCATAGGACAAATGGTGACATGCAAGGTCTTGGATATGAAGAAGGAGAAAGTTCTAGACTAGGACAAAGGAGATTCAGGAAAGGAAATCAAATGAACAAATCTAGAAGGTATTTGGTAAGACAACCTAATGCTCATAAATTTAATTGATACTATTTTAGTTGCAATAAATTTGGACAAATGGCTACTAAATGTAGAAGTAGGATGAATCAAAGTGGTCCATCATTCCAAGGTTAGTGTTTTAATTTCAATAAGTTTGGTCACAAGTCAAATGAATGTATAAATGTGATGAAAAATTCTATAGAAATGTTAGATGTTATATATGCAATAGATTTGGGCATATTGCTAACTAGTGCAGATCAAAATAAAATCAGTGGAACAAATGGTCTAGAAAGAAAGATGTTGTGTGCTACAATTGCAAAAAATTTGGTCACATTGCTAGATTTTTTTGGAACAAAAGAGGTCCGGTAAATCAAAGGTGAAACATGCAGAAGGATGCTAAGGGAAAAGGAAACATCACTACAGATGTGGTCAGGAAGAAAATGTAGAAGAAATGGGTGAAGAAGAGTCCCCCTAATGAAGAAAATGCACCAACACCAGAACCTACTTTTGGTAGTTCATCGAGGAATTAGTTTCAGGCCTTTGGCCTAGGGGGAGCTATCAAGAAAATCTATTAACCCCTTATTGGTAACTGACACCGGAATGTGGATATGTTCATTAAGTGCGTAGATGTTCTATAGATGTTTTTGAACTCATTGGAGAAGGTAGTACGTAGTATTGGAGGTTTGCAAAATATCTATCTGTCACAGTGCATGAAAATAGTGTAACTAGATGAGTTAGGGGGTAAGTGCACCAAGAGGGTTCCCAAAAAGGGGACTTAAGAGGACAATTTTTTTCTGAAATAAAGAAATACTGACCTTGGACATGAAATTGAGGATAGTTACACTCAAAATTTTGAGATGGAACAAAAACAATGATCAAAGTGCTCCGAGTCTACTTTCTAAACTGCTAATTTATTTTTTAAATGGTTGAGATTAAGGGGTTCAAAATAGAGATGTACAAATTGGTGCTATTTTTTTTTCAGAAAAACATAACATAGAAACTCTTGTACGACCCTTGTACAGTGAATTTATTTTTAGTAATTTTAAAATCGCAACAGTTAGAAGTTAGCTAACAATATGTAGTTGATGCACAACTTTTTGATAATTTTTTAATGAATATTTGATTTTTTACTAATTTTTGAAGTGGACACTTCTTGAAAAACAAAATTTTGGCCATGCTACCCCTACAAATTTTAGAAAGTAATTAATTTTTTAATTTTTTTAAAAAAAATTGTAGAATGGAGTCTAGTTTCTAAAAATATAATTTATTTGAAATTTTGATGAGCGGTTAATTTATAACAAAAAAAACACCAAACACTGTTTTTGGCTAAAAAAAGAGACATACAAACAAAACAAATTATGGATGAAAGGCTTAACATTATTCGAAAGTGAAAAAAATTACATCGTTGGATAGCTAAGAGAGAACATAACATTACCCAAATGTTTGATTTATTTGATATTGAACCACGTGCAATCCTGACGGTGAGCATGAACTCGATTATGTGAAATATTGTAGAATTTGCAAAAAACATGTCTCTGGTCATTGGGAATGCCCTCCAAGCCTTTGGGTTGGTATTCCAAGGAAAATACCAATCCTAAGGCTTGGAGTTTCCACAAGAAAGATATAACATGAGTGCATTATAACGTGCTCGCATTATATCTGAGTTTTGACATGGTTCTTTGCTTCTATGGGAAACATGTCAATCAAGACATAACTCGAGTGCGTTATAATGCACTTGCATTATGTCCTCCTTTATGTTAAATTTCAGTCTATTGAATTTATGCTAATATAATTGTATGTTTGTATGTACATGTATGATTGTATATCATGTATGTATGCATGTATGCATGCTTGTATGTATGTGCGTATGCCTGTATGTATCAATGCGTGTATATTGTATGTATGCCTATATGTATGTAAGATCGTATCTACACATGTATGTATGTATGCTTGTATGGATGCAGGATTGTATGTACATATGTATTATTCTTGTACATATGTAAGTATGTATGTATTTATGAATGTCTTTAGAGGGAGGGAGAATTTTAAGAGAGAGAGATTCTGGAGAGAGGGAGAGGGGGTGAAAGTGAGAGTTTAAGAGAGAGGGAGTGGGATAGAAGGGGTTGGAGTGAGAGGGACTTAGCTAGGTAGGGTGGGAGGGATAGAGGGAGGGAGAGAGAGAGAGGGGGGTGGGAGAGAGATGAGGAGAGGGAGAGAGAGAGAGAGAGAGATGAAGAGAAAGAGAGAGTTATGTAGGTAGGGTGCCAAAGAGAGAGACTTGAGAGTGTGAGGGGGGTGATGGGGAGAGGGAGTGAGCGAGAGAGGGAGTGAGAGAGAGAGGGAGTGTGAGTGAGAGACCTGAGAGGGAGAGGGTGTGGGAAGGAGTGACCTAATAGAGGTAGAGAAAGAGGGGGGTGGAGTGAGAGGGACTTATCTAGGTAGGGTGGGAGGGATAGATAGAGAGAGGGGAGAGAGATAGAGAGAGAGAGTTAGCTAGGTAGGTTTTTAGAGGGAGAGACCTGAGAGAGAGTGGGTGGGAGGGAGAGATATGAGAGAGAGGGAGAGAGGGAGTGGGAGAGAGTGGGAGAGAGTGGGAGGGACATAGAGAGATATGGATAGAGGGAGAGAGAGAGGGTGGTAGGGATTGATTGAATGAGAGGTACATAGAAAGAGGGAGAGGGTAGATAGAGATAATTAGAGAGGTTAGGAGAGAGGGAGGGAGGGAGAGGTGAGATTTATAGATAGAGAGAAAGTGATAGGGGTTGAGGGTATAGGGTTGAGGGATTAGGGTCAACAACCTATAGGGTTGATGGTTTCTAGGGTATTAGGATTTAAGGGTTGAGGGTTGAGGGAATAGCGTTGATGGTAGAGGGTATTGGGTTGAGGGTATAGGGTAGAAGGTTTAAGGGTCTAGTGTTGAAGGGTTTAGGGTTAACGGTTTAGGGTAGAGGGTAGAGGGTAGAGGGTTTAGGGTATAGGTTTGAGGGTATATTGTTGAAGGATTAGGTTCAAGGTCCAATTTAAAGGGTAGAAGGTATAGGGGTTGAGGGTTTAGGGTTTAAGGATTGAGGTTTGAGGGATTAAGGGTTGAGGGTTGAGAATTGAGGGTTGAGTGTTTAATGTAGAGGGTAGAGGGTAGAGGGTAGAGGGTTGAGGGTTGAGGATTGAGGGTTTAACGTTGAGTGTAGAGGATTGAGGGTATAGGTTATATGGTTGAGGGATTAGGGGTGATAGTCCAATGTATAGGGTAGAGGTTATAGGGGTTGAGGGATTAGGGTTTAAGGGTTGAGGGTATAGGGTTGAGGGTTTAGGGATTAGGGTAGAGAATTTTCTTAGATTTAAGGGTGTAAGGGTTGAGGCATTAGGGTTTAGGGTGGAGGGTTTTGGGTAGAGGGTAGAGGGTAGAGGGTTTAAGAATTTAGGGTTTAAGGTTTGAGGGTTGAGGGTTGAGGGTTGAGGGTTGAGTGTTTAAGGGTTTAATGGTTTAGGGTTTAGGGTTGATGGATTAGGGTATAGAGGGAGGGATGGATGGATAGAGAGGAGAGAAGAGGAGGGATGGACATATATATATGAGGGTTGATGATCCAATGTATAGGAGAGAGGGTTGATAATGGAGGGTATAGGGTTGATGATTTGTAGGGTTGAGGGATTAGGGTATTGGGTTGAGATATAGGGTTGCCGGATCAGGGTTGTGGGTACATATGGTTGAAGTATTAGGGTGAGGAGTCCCATGTATAGGGTAGTGGGTATTGGGGTTGAGGGTTTAGGGTTTGAGGGTTGAGGATTAAGGAATTAAGGGTTGAGGGTTGAAAATTCAGGGTTGGGTGTTTAATGTATAGGGTAGAGGGTAGAGGGTTTAAGGGTTGAGGGTTGAGGTTGGATGATTGAGGGTATAGGGTTGGGGGATTAGGTTTGAGGGTCCAATGTATATGGTAGAGGGTATAGGGGTTGAGGGATTAGGGTAGAGAGTTTACTAAGTGGGTTTAAGAGTTGAGAGATTAGGGTTGAGGGTAGAGGGTAGAGGGTTTAAGGCTTTAGGGTTTAATAGATGAGGGTTTAGGGTTTAGGGTTTAGGGTTGAGTGTTTAATAATTTATAGGGTAGATGGTAGAGGGTTGAGGGTTTAAGGTTTGAGGGTTTAGGGTTGAGGGTAGAGGATTGGGGGTATAGGTTTGGGGGTCCAATGTATAGGGTAGACGGTATAGGGGTTGGGGGATGAGTGTTTAAGAGTTGATATATTAAGGGTCAAGAGGGTTGAGGGATTAGGGTATACAGTTTACTATGTGGGTTTAAGGGTTGGTGGATTAGCGTCGAGGATAGAGGGTAGAGGATTGAGGGTATAGGGTAAAGGGTTTAACGGATTGGGGTTTAAGGGTTGATGGTTTAGGGTTGAGTGTAAGGGTTTATATGGTAGAGGGTAGAGGGTTTAAGGGTTGAGGTTTCAAGGTTGAGGGTAGAGGATTGATGGTATAGGGTTAGGGGATTAAGGTTGAGGGTCCAAAGTATAGGGTAGAGGGTATAAGGTTTGAGGGATTAGGGTTTTAGGGTTTCAAGGTTTCAGGGTTGAGGGTGGAGGGTTGATAGATTAAGAGGGTATAGGGGTTGAGGGATTAAGGTTTAAGGGTTGATGGTTGAGGGATTAAGAGGGTATAGGGGTTGAGTGATTAGGGTTTAAGCATTGAGGGTTGAGGGTTGAGAGATTAAGAGGGTATAGGGGTTGAGGGATTAGGGTTTAAGGATTGAGGGTTGAGGGTTGAAGGATTAAGCGGGTATAGGGGTTGAGGGATTAGGGTTTAAGGGTTGAGGGTTAAGGGATTAAGAGGGTATATCGGTTGAGGGATTAAGATGGTTGCAAGGTTAAGGGATTAGGTTTTAAGGGTTGAGGGTTGAGGGTTAAGGTATTAAAAGCTTATAGGTGTTGATGTATTAGGGTTTAATGGTTGAGGGTTGAGGGATTAAGAGTGTATACAGGTTGAGGGATTAGGGTTGAGGGTTGAGGGTTGAGGGTTGAGGGTTGAGGGATTAAGAGGGTATAGGGGTTGAGGGATTAGAGGTTTAAGGGTTGAGGTTGAAAGAGGATTAAAGGGAGGTATAGGAGTTAATGAATTAGGAGTTTAAGGGTTGAGAGTTGAGGTTGAGAGGATTAGGTTTTAAGGGTTGATGGTTGATAGTTGAGGGTTGAGGGATTAAGAGGGTATAAGGGTTAAGGGATTAGGGTTTAAGGGTTGAGGGTTAAGGGATTAAGAGGGTATAGGGGTTGAGGGATTAAGAGGGTATAGGGGTTGAGGGATTAGGGTTTAAGGGTTGAGGGTTGAGGGTTGAGGGATTAAGAGGGTATAGGGATTGAGGGATTAGGGTGTAAGGGTTGAGGATTGAGGGTTGAGGGATTAAGAGGGTATAGGGGTTGAGGATTAGGTTTTAAGGGTTGAGGGTTGAGGGTTTAGGGTTGAGGGATTAAAGGGTATAGGGGTTGAAAGATTAGGGTTTAAAGGTTGAGGGATTAAGAGGGTATAGGGGTTGAGGGATTAGGGTTTAAGGATTGAGGGTTGAGGGTTGAGGGTTGAGGGATTAAGAGGGTATAGGGGTTGAGGGATATGGGTTTACAGGTTGAGGGTTGGGGGATTAAGAGGGTATAGGGTTTGAGGGATTAGGGTTTAAGGGTTGGGGGATTAAGAGGGTATAGGGTTTGAGGGATTAGGGTTTAAGGGTTGAGGGTTGAGGGATTAAGAGTGTATAGGGGTTGAGGGATTACAGTCTAAGGGTTGAGGGCTAAGGGTTGAGGGACTAAGAGTGTATAGGGGTTGAGGGATTAGGGTTTAAGGGTTGAGGGTTGAGGGATTAAGTGGTTAGAGGTGTTGAGGGATTAGGGTTTAAGGGTTTAAGGGTTGAGGGTTGAGGGTTGAGGGATTAAGAGGGTATAGGGGTTGAGGAGTTAGGGTTTAAGGGTTGAGGGTTGAGAGTTGAGGGATTAAGAGGGTATATGGGTTGAGGGATTATGGTTTAAGGGTTGAGGGTTGAGGATTGAGGGATTAAGAGGGTACAAGGTTTAGGGGTTGAGGGTTGATGGAAGAGGTATTAAGAGGGTATAGTGGTTGAGGGATTAAGTTTTAAGTGTTGAAGGTTGACAGTTGAGGGATTAAGAGGGTATAGGGGTTGAGGGATTAGGGTTTAAGGGTTGAGGGTTGAGGGTTGTAGGACTAAGAGGTTATAGGTGTGGAGGGATTAGGGTTTAAGAGTTGAATTATTCTCTCTCCCCCTCTATCCTTAACCCTTAGCCCTTTAAACCCTTGACCCTTAAACCCTTAACCCTTAACCCTTTAAACCCTTAACCCTTAAACCCTTAACCCTTAACCCCTTAAACCTTAACCCTTAACTCTTAACCCTCTACCCTCTATCTCTCTTCCACTCTACGTCTCCCTCCCACTCTCCCTCTCTCCCTCCCTCCATCTCTCCCTCCCTCCCTCTCTCCCACACTCTCCCACTCTCTCCCACTCTCTCTTTCTCCCAATCTCCCCCTCTCCCAGTCTCTGACTCTCTCCCACTCTTCCCCTCTCTCCCTCCCTCTCTATCTCCATCTATCCCACTATCTCTTTCTCCTACTCTCCCTCCCCCTCCCTCTCTCCATCTCTCTCCCTCTTTCTATCCCTCTCTCTCCCTCTAACTCTTAACCCTCTACCTTATATCTCTCTCACTCTCCCTCTCTCCCACTCTCCCAATTTCTCCCACTCTCTCTTTCTCCCCCTCTCCCCCTCTCCCCCTCCTTATCTATCTCCATCTCTCCCACTATCTATCTCTCTCCCACTCTCTCTTTCTCCCTCTCTCCCACTCTCTCTTTCTCAACCATACATCCTCTACCCTTAACCTTGACCCCTTAAACCCTAAAACCCTCAACCCTACCTCCCTCTCTACTATATATCTCTCCTCTCCCTCCCTCTACCTCTCTCTCTCTCTCTCACACACACTCACCTCTATCTCCTCTACTTTAAGGGTATAGGGGAGAGATATAGAATTAGGGTAGAGGGTATAAACAAAGAGGGAGAAAATAAATCTATTAAAAAAACCATATTTCATATAAGGCGAGCGCATTTTGAAGAAGTAGAGATATGGCCATTTTAGCAAGAAATAACGCGCTCGCGTTATAATGTGAACACATTTTTTTTTCCACTAAAATGGTAAAAAACTACAATATAGCCATGATCTCAATGCTCATATTCTGCATATTCTCCTGGTTTTGCACATGCTCTAACAAAAAGTAGCTTTTTGATGATGTTGTGAAGTGTGCAAGAATGTTTTTCACATTCCACCACCTTTTCCATGATCTTTCTACCACCTTTGCATGAAATAGAAGAGTTTTCGCGTTGTAAGACATATAATAGCAATTCAAGTTTGAATTCCATTGAAAACTGATATATAATTGAAGTTTGGAGGGGAACAAGCTTTTGAAAAATTCAAATTGTTGAGGATTTTGAAGAAAGAAGAAACTAAGGCTACATAATTGGTTTGAACTCCTCCATTTGAAAGTCTGGTTTTTTAAGTATGTGAAGTATTTACACATTTTCTTTCATTCTATTATGGATTGCTTTCATTTTTGTTATTTTTCATATTTCATGTTGATCATTGTTTATTTGTCATTATAACCTTAGGTTGTCAATGCACATTTTAAATTACACAATTATATACACTTTCCAATTAAATTTTAAAACTTGATGCATAGAATCTACCAGGACCCAAAAATAATCAAAGGTACTTCTGACCCTAACTTAAATTTATGAAGATCAACCAACAAACTCAGTCATCTTTTCATCAAAACCCTTCAATTTCACTTGATTTCATATTTCCACAAAATATTATAACTTGGGTTCAAATCTTTGTCAGACTCAAATATAGATTAACCATCATAAAATTGATTTTAACATAGCATAAACTTGATTAGAAACTCAGAACCATTCAATTCGTTCATGATTCACTAATTCACTCTTCAATGCAACTTAAATGGAAAAATAACAAGTCATGGAAGGTAACTACCAACCTTTATCCAGACATCCAAGACACTATAATCAACATGTTATTGATTTAAATAAACCAAATACACATTCAAAAACCACTGATCCATTAAGCTCTTTAATTCTTGTAGTCATAACATCATTTTTCACAAGGTTCAACTTATATATTTCTTGAGAAGACAACAACCAAACAATGGATTCTTGTTTTCTACTGCACAAAAAAACATGCACACACCTTACACAACCCAAAAATAACCTACTTCACAAAACTATAGAGCTAAATCACAATGAGGGGAGGTCCTATAACAAAACTCAACCCAAAATTAACCAACAACAACAATTCACAATTAACAATTCATACAATTATTCACTTTCACCAATTCAACAGTCATCCTTGTACCATAGATAACTCACCCAATCAAATATATATTTTAGAGAAGGTATTCTCAAACCAAGACCTGACCCTTCTCAAAGTCCCAAAAAGGAACACAATAACATATCAACAATCCACAATATGCTTCTTTGTTAAAACTTCATCAAAATTGGATTTATACACCAACTAGGCCTCAAATTAGGCCTCTTTTACAAAGGAGCTTATCTTCAATCCTTTTCAAAAAAAAAAAAATCAATAGGGAAGTAGTCTATTTGTTATCAAACCAAGGATTCCACCATTTGTGTTCATAAAATCACTCACCAAAGCACCAAATCACAAAACTCTCTTTTTAACCCAAGAAACTAGGGGTTTAATGAAGAAAACTCATCCAACCCTCACACAATATTATGAATAATTAAAACAGGTCTAAAATATCCCACAAAAACTCAATTCAACAAGAAACCACACTGCCCCAACACAAAACACACTTTAGCATATCAAAACCACTCGAAAAATCAAGGAAAACTCAAAATTTCACTCTAGGGCTTCATGCCCAACACCCTTTTAGACCTCCTTTGCACACAAAAAAAATGAACCCTCACCTATTTATTGATGATAAAGACCCATTCCACTAATTATTGTAATCACAAGGAGTGGAATGGTCCAATTTACATAATTGATATCTTCAAAACCCTTTTAATCAGGGCACATAGACCTGCAGCAAGAGATTCAATCCAAACTACCAATAGAATTGGAGTTAAAGTCTCAAATCAAATGAGAAACACTGTAAAAAAATGCCCCAAAGTGATTCAAGATGATTTATATTCAAAAACTCTCTATACGGTCTGAACCAAGACTACAAAAGCCAAAGAAATACATAAAATCTGAAAAACAGTGATTTTTCAATTCAATCTTCCTTCAAATCTTCTAAATCAGTCATTGCATCGATGTTATCTAGAATATATATTATTTTTCCCACAAAAAATACTGTCCTAATGCCTTCAACTGAAATTTAAAATGGTATGACCATTTGCCTTCCTCAAAATTTTCTTTTTACAACTTTACAATTTTGCCCTTTTGCACAATTGGCAACTTACCAATGGTTTTTTGCAATTTTGAAATCTAAACCTTCTAAACACCTAGGAAACATAAAAAATTACTCATTACAGTGGAAAATGGTCTTATGGGCCTTATTTAATGCAAAAATTTCAAAATCCTAAAGCCTCTAGACAACAGCTTCTTCAATTGACAATTTTCATTCAATGGTTCTCCTCCACCATGTATGCTTCCAGATTTTGTATACATATATATATGACATAAGTTGAATTTTTTTATGGTTGTACAGGCTTCCATTTTGAGGCTATCTTTCAATCATGTAATGCCACATTACCACATTTCTTTAAGGCATTGTGGATTGAAAAAAATCATGTGACCTTTGTCTATACTAGGTTAACTATTTTACATGATGATTGTAAGTATTCTTTATGAAGCCTTGAATGACATATATTTTGATTAACTTGAATGGGTAAATTTTGCAGGAACTAATATTCATCTCATTACCATGCTACAGATAAAATTATCCACCATGCCAAAGAAATGAACAAAGAAGAAACTAACAGATGAAGAGAATGAAAACTTCAAAGAAAAGGAGAGAGTTTGGGTGGCGGCATATCGTGAAAAGAAGAAATTGGAAAAGATTGAAGAAAAGAATCCAATTGAAGAGGAATCTCAACCATCAAAAAGGGAAAAGGAATTGGCAACACAAAAGGCATGAATGTGAAAGCATTGTGGTAAGATAGATTCAGATACTGCAATTAAAGACACACCCTCTACGACAACTGAATATGAAGGGACACCATTAAGCACAAGCGAATATGGAGGGACACCATCTACTGCAATTGAATATGGGGAGACACCATCTACCACAAGTGAATATTGTTGGACACAATTTAAACCATCTCAAGTTGAGAGTACATCATCACTCGGATTTGAAGAAGAAGGTATGCCATCATCCCCATGTGAACCTCAAGGTATGTCTTCTTCTCCACCCTTGATCAAAGGTACACAATCTAGCCCACCTTAATTAAATATTGATGAAATTCATAATGTTGAGATGTATGTATATAGGAGAACACCACATAAAATTTTGCGTAGAAAGCCAAAGTATTTGATTAATATTGATGATGAGATTTTCCAGCACATGGAAGGTAAGATTTCAACACACAATTGTAGAAGATATGCTGATAAGATTTGGAAATTTGTCTTTGAAAGGATAAATGAGACCGCAAGATGTCAAATATTTGTTGAAATGGTGCAGGGTCTAAAGTATAAGAACATCATGAAGACTCTTGGGTTGAGAACATCAAATGCATCGAGTGAAGACACTATTATGAAGAATCTAATGGATGCTTATGAGAGTGTGGGTAAGACCTCACACTGAAAGGAGAGTAATGTCACCCGACATGTCATTACATTGACTTTGGTAAGATGTCAAAAAAAGAGAGCTCATATAATTAGAAATATGAGTGAAAAAATGGGAATTAGTAGAATTTTTTTATCAAGAGCCATTCAAAGGCGGCACAGAATTGAGGGCACTGATTCAAATGAATTACGAGAATTCTCGAGGAGACTGCCACGAAAAGATAAAGAAGTTGTTGAAGCCTTAAGAAAACTAATTGAAGAGTATTATAAGAATAATAAAAGTCCATCTCCAAATCAAAGGGATGTGGTGACAAGGAGAGAGGGTAGTCAGAACCATGAGCCACATCCAAAGCATTTTTTGGAAATGACTCAAACCCAATTTTTTCATAAATTTGAAAATGATTATCCTCAAATTATTATTTCTCAAATATTTTTTTAAATGATCAAACCTTTTTATGTCAAGATAAATCGCACATGCACTACTTGTTGTTGTAGACTACATATTGAATTCTCTAACCATTATTATGTTTATCGTTCTATATGTCTAGATTTGCATACTAACGATGTTTTGCAGGATTGTGGCATAGAAGCCCCACCAAAATATTCAAGAGAGTTCTTATCAAAAAAATTATGTGAAATACAGGATGGCCATATATTCTACACGACAACATGCTTGGATGGTTCATGCGAGTGTTGCAGTGGATTATAGTGTATGCCAATATGCCAACATATGGAAAGCATAGATGAGGTGGGACATAAACTAGTAGAGTTCAGGAAGTATAAAATAGTGGCATATGCTACAAAAGATGGGTTTCAAGAAAAAATGTGTGATTTGGTTATTGAGAATATTCCAGTGTACTAGTTTATGTCCATGTTTTTTGATAATATACTATTTGAGTATGCAATGCATAGTCATAAAGCCCAATGGTTGGACACATAATTCAAGCTATGCAAGGAAACCTTTCTAGTTGGAAACACAATATCAGTGGTTGAATTTCTGGAGACCTACACTCTACAACAACAACATGAGGTGTAGTCACAATATTACAACTCCACACAAGTCGATATTTGTGCACATAGCATTCATTCATGCATCTGATAGTACATAGGACCAAAGGAAGGTATTGAGAGAGTACCACTTTTACATTAGTGATGATCACACACATTCTCCAGAGTTTGTGCAAGGTTGCTTCTAAATGTTCTACAAAGGTTTGGCTTAGAGGGGCATAGTATACAATCGACATATAATATGGTCAAATAACTGTGCAACACAGTTCAAGAACTCACACATGTTCTACTAGTTGTGTAGGATGCATTCCATTACAGGTGTTCAACATATGTGGAGCTTTTGTGAGTCTGGGCATGGAAAGGGGGAGAATAATGGTGCAAGAGAATGTGTGAAAAGAGAATTAGCATGAAAAGAGTTAAAGTATAAAGATAGTGAAAATTTGATAGATGCAAGATCAATCGTTGAGTGGTGTAATGATTTGATGGGTCCAAGTAATGAAGGTGCATCTTTAGTTCATAGATTTGTTTTGTTGATGGATGATACTAACATTGCACCATATGAGGAATATTGTACACTAACATGATCGATTGAGGTACACTCTTTCCTTAGCTCAAATGTAGGTTCATGGAGTATCGATACATGAAAGATGGCATACTTTTTTTCTTCATGTACAATGCAAGCCTGAAATGATTGTGAGTCAGGGGAGTGGGTTGAAAAATGGTCGACAAGTTATCTTATCCCACTTCACATGTATCACCCTCCGACGACATTGGAACTGACATAGATGGAATCATCAGTTGACTTTGACCACATATCAGATCTAGTGAAACTAGGTGATATATCTACTTTCTTAGTTGTTGAAATTCCATATTGTTATCTTACTTTGTAGTGTATTCGTAATGTTGACTAATTTAAAGAGATTTGGTGCACATATCAATGTAGGGCATGTTTATGTAGTTATTGTAGATGAAGACAATGAAGAGGGAACAAAATATTACTTGTGTCATTGTGTTGAGGCCAAAAATAAATTGGAGGCCCCAGTTATAGATGGAGAAAACATCAAATACCCTACAAGCTCAGTTGTGGTTACTAGAACGTGGCTTAGAAGGTACCCACATTCGAGTGTTAAACATTGGTGATTTCAGGACTTTGACACACATCGTAAGATTATTAATTACTCGAACCTTGTCATGGCATCCAATGTTCATTTGACAAAATATGGGGGTAGAAGGTTCGTGAGTCTTACCATGAGGTAATACTTGACACAATAAAGAGTAGAGTAGACCCAAATGGTTCATTAAATTAATTTGTAAGTATATGCACATTGGTTCTTATTAATTTATACTTGTATGCACATTAATTTTTTTTATGCCAATTTTATCATCTTCTTTTAATTTTCCTATTTGTAAGTAACCTACTAAACATTGATTGGTGCTCCCTTGCAGAAAATGCAGATATATGAGCCATCCAAGAGAATGCCAGCCATAAAACCAATGCAACATCCTTATTTTGATGAACTTGAAAAATATCAATCATGATTTTAAGCCATTACAAAAGTGTGTGAAAATATTGGTGAGGTAATTTCAATTTTTTCATTTGAAGTTAACCTAATCATGAGTAGCTATGATGTAGACATTATAAGATAATTTGAAATTTCAACTTACTCTATTCATCTGAGGTGTTGTGTGAAATAGGTATGATGGAACTTCTAGTGAAGATGTATGACCAGGAATGACTAAGTTGTGAGACTTGCATACCTATTTTTAAGCTCCTTCCATCTATTTTCATTTCATTTTCATTTTGGATTGTCTTTCTTTTTATCTTTTACTTTGTGTATTTGTAAGTAAACTACTAAAAATTGATTGGTCTCTCATTGCAAAAGATGATGATTTTAGAGCCATCAAAGAGAATATGAGCCAAAAAAGAAATGTAACATCCTTATTTTGATGATCTTGAAAAATCTCATTTCTGATTTCAAGCCATTATAAAAGAGCGTGTGAAGATTAGCAAGGGAATCTCAAGTTACTCAATTGAAGTTAACCTCATAATGCACATCTATGATGTAGACATTTAAAGATAATATTTAATGTATGAGTGACATTGTAAAATATCTATGAGAAAAAAGTACCTAAGGCATTGTAATGAGATTTACATGTAATGAGATTAACTCAAATACTATAATTTTGGAGTTCATGTTTGGTGCAGTAGCCCCTTGTTTTCTAAATGCCTTCAATAGGAAAATTTACAAAATTTGAATTTTAAAATGTAAAAAATGTGAAAAAGGTCATGTGAAGGTCATATGTAATGTATTCAAAGTCTCAAAGAGGTCATTAGGTGATTAGAGAAGTGATATAAAACATGTAAGGTCATGCAAAACAAAGATCTTATTCTTGAAGATTTACAATCAATAAAGTCCCTATTTTAGTGATTTTATGAGTTTTTCTAGTTGTTTATTAACTTTTATGGCTTGTATAGTAGTTTAAGGCCTTGAATATTTTCTATTAAGGTATAATAGTGAAGTATCTTTCATTTGAATCTATTTAGGAGGCTATCCATTGTGTTTATCATTAGTTTGAACTATTTTTTCTCAACTCGGTCTATAAACCCTCAAGATCGGGGTTTTGAGAGTCTAGATAACCAATAAGGACCACTCCACTAAATTTGATAGTTTAGATCAGTGGAGTAAGTTATTCGTAGGATTTTTTAGGTGTGTGTGTGTTTATATGTGCATGATAATTCAAGAAACAAAGGTGGAGTTGCTGCTACATGGTTTTATGATGAATTTTCAACTGAAAAGTGTAGCTCCAAGTGGTGTTTTGAAGAAAAATTCTCAAATGAATTCATAAACAAATGACTGATATAGATGGCTATTATTGAGTTACAACACATACTTCAAAATCAATAGTGATTGTATTGGAACATGTCCATGAAAAATGACCTTCTTCGTTGTCCTTGTTAGGGTAACTAGGCCTAATTTATAAAGGAACATACCTATAAACATTCAAAAACCCCTTGAAATTGTTGGGGAAGCAATTATCGTGTATCCTTGAATCCTCAGATCCACAATTTGTCTCAGGAGAAACTCACTCCACCATGCCAAACCACAAAACCCTTATTTTATGCTAGTATGAGGAAAGTTTATTGAAAGGAATGGTTCCACACCTTAAAATATCATGAAACAACCTCAAACCTTCTTAAAATAACCTAGACAAACTCAAAATACAATCACCCAATCTCAACATGCAATATTTTATCAAACCCTAGGGTGAAACCTCATTTTTCATGCCATTTTCTATCAAAATCTACAGGGGCAGCAATACAAACCCCATAAAACTTATTCCCTTTGAAAAAATAAGCACCCTAAAATCAAAATGGGTTTCTAAATATGTATTGGGTCTGTGGAAACACAAAGAGATTGAAAAAGAGAACACAATCACCCTGTACGAAGCCATATAGTTTAAGGAAACATTAGATGTTTGGTAAAAATATAGAAAAATGCAAGGAAACAATGAATTTTATTGATCTTCTAAGTAAATGGTACATTTACGCTAGGCATAGTCCTCTTTTTCACCCAAACACACATAATCGCTCTGAGGTACGTTCAACTAGATCAATCCCTTGGGAGTCCAAAGTCCTAAATGTCTGTAAAATTCAACATGTTGTTACTCAGATACGATGAAAATTAAAAAAATATCGTATGATACTTCAAGATTGAGTTGGGCCCCTCTACAAAAACCTCTCACAGTTTTGGCTATCTTAGAGTGGTTTTCTCGTGGCAGTGGATTTTCACTTGATGGAAAAAGCATCAAATGCAAGCAATGCAAAGTTGCAAAGTGGTGCAACTTTCGTTCTACAACTCGTGTGACCAAGAAAATTTTTTCAACATGTTTGAAGAGGTATTTTTATGCTATGAATGGTCCTCTTTCACACCCAAACACATGGAATTTTCTTTGAGGTACGTTCAACCAGATCGGTCCCTTAAGAGTCCAAAGTGCTAAATGGCTGCAAACTTCAACATGCTATTAATTAGATACCATGATGCTTAGAAACTTTTCATATGATCCTACATGATCACAATAAGCCCCTTTACAAAAACCTCTTTCAGTTTTGATTATCTCGGAGTGGTTTTCCCATGGCGGCGGATTTTCATTTGATGGAAAAAGTGTCCAATGCAAGTAGTGAAAAGTTGCAAAGTGGTGCAACTTTCGTTCTGCAACTTGTGTGACCAAGAAGAATGTTCCAAAATGTTTGAATAGGTATTTTTATGCTAGGCATGGTCCTTTTTCACACCCAAACACACGGAATCCCTCTGAGGTACGTTCAATTGGATCGATCCCTTAAGGGCCCAAAGTGCAAAAATGTTTGAAAACTTCAGCATTCTGTTACTCGGATGCCATGACAATTAGAAAATTCTCATATAATCCTATTTGATTATGTTTGGCCCCTCTCCAAAAACCTCTCTCGGTTTTGGCTATCTCAGAGTGGTTTTCCTGTGGCGGCAGATTTTCACTTGATGGAAAAAGCGTCAAATGCAAATAGTGCAAAGTTGCAAAGTGGTGCAACTTTTGTTTTGCAACTCATGTGACCTAGAAGATTATTCCAATGCATCCGAATAGGTATTTTTATGCTAAGAATGGATGTCTTTTGCACCCTAACACGAGGAATTGCTCTGAGGTACGTTCAACCAAATCGATCCCTTAACAGTTCAAATTGCTAAATGGCTGCAAAATTCAGCATGCTATTACTCAGATATCATGATTCTTAGAAATTTCTTGTCTAATCATATAGGATTGCATTGGACCCCTCTACAGAAAAATTTCTTGGTTTTGGCTATCTCAGATTGGTTTTCCCTTGGTGGTGGATTTTCATTTGATGGAAAAAGTGTCCAATGCAAGCAGTGCAAAGTTGCAAAGTGATGCAACTTTCATTCTGCAACTTGTGTGACCAAGAAGACTATTCCAACGCATTTGAATAGGTACTTTTATGCTAGGCATGGTCCAATTTTTCACCCAAAAATATAGAATCATTCTGAGCTACGTTCCATCGAATCGATTCCTTAAGGGTCGAATGTGCACAATGGCTCCAAACTTCAACATGTTGTTACTCAGATACCATGATTCTTAGAAACTTATTGTCTAATCCTATAGCATTGTATTGGGCCCCTTTAAAAAAACCTCTCTCAGTTTTGGCTATCTCGGCATGGTTTTCTCATGGCAGAAGATTTTCACTTAATGAAAAATGTGTCAAATGCAGGCAGTGCAAAGTTGCAAAGTGGTGCAACTTTCATTCTACAACTCATGTGATGAAATGGACTATTCCAACGTGTCTGAATAGGTATTTTTACACTAGGCATGGTCCTCTTTCACACCCAAAGATGTGAAATCACTATAAGGTACGTTCAACTTGATCGATCCCTTAAGGGTCCAAAGTCCAAAAGGGAATAAAACTTTGACGAGCTATTACTCAGAAACTATGATGCTTAAAAACTCTCTGTCTGAGCCTACATGATCACGTTTCCCCCCTCTACAATAAAATCTCTTAGTTTTTGTTATCTCAGAGTCTTTTTCTTGTGGTGTCCAATTTTCACTTGATGGAAAAAGTGTCAAATGAAAGCAATGTAAAGTTGCAAAGTGGTGCAAATTTCATTTTACAATTCGTGTGACCAAACTAACTCCTCCAATGCATCTCATTAGGTAGGTTTATGTTATGAATGGTTCTCTTTCTCACCCAAACACGCAGAATTGATCTAAGCTACATTCAATTGACTTGATCCCTTATGATGGCATGCAAAACAATGGAAAAGAGAAACATACACACGGCGGTTGAGAAGTTTGATTATTCCAAACAAAAAGTGTATGATCATTGGTACAGGGTACCTTGTTCCTCCATTTGATGAAGAAAGTGTAGTTCAGTGGTTTTAGTCATTATAATGTCAAATAAGGTCATGATAGCCCATTTTGTAATCTTGCTTTTAGTTTTGAGTTAGTGTGGGGTCATTTAAGTCATTTATGTAAGTACAAATAAGAAAATAACATTGGTAAAGCAATTGAAAGAGATTACTAACACTGCCCCTATTTAAAATTTTGAACTTAGGCCTTAAAAACAAGGCTAGATGAGGTGAAAAGAAGAAATTGCTTGAGAATAAGTTAGAATAGGTTGGAAATAGGGTGAGGTTGTGGAATTTGACGTGTTCAAATGGTTTGCAAGGACAAGGGAGGTCAAAAGTATGTTATGGCATGATGCCCTAATTGGGAATAAAGGGGTTTTGAATGAAAAACAGAGGTTTGAGGGAATAAAAGTGGGTAAAGTCAATGGGGGAACATAATTTGGTGGTCAATTAAGTTTGTGTAGGTAGACTGCAGAGTTTTGGAAGAGGTTTTGAGGTTGTATGATGTCTGAATATGGGTTTTCAATAAACCCTAGTGAAATTTGAGAAAAGTGAGGGTTTAGAGGATAGTGGGGTTAGAGGGCCAATCACGCCCTAAAAATTATGGATTTTGTGGATTTGCAAACTAGTAAATGCTTCCCAATGGTGTTTCTCAATTGGAAGAGTGATTGAGAGCATGTTTATTTGTTAAATAGACCTATTCGGGGGTCTTGGAAAACGTTGAGTCCATTTCTTATTTGTATTATAAATTATAACTTTCTTTCTCTCGAATCCATTTCGTATACAAGAAATAATATTGCAAAAAGTTGACATAAATATTTTGACGTGTTTATATGGTGATGCATCAAGAACATATTTGAATATTTTTATGAATCATTTCATGGAATACCAATTGAAAACATGTTTTTTTTTCTTTTAGATAAAGTTGTTTAGCATCAATCAATTAATATTCAAGACAAACCATGAAGGAAAAAAATGATCAATGCTAGGGCTAACCAATTAATTAGTATACACATGAATAAGTCAAGCATGCACATGTGAATAAGGGAAGCACAAGTACTCAAAAAACATAAGCCTTGGAGAATACACATGAATACATAGTATACACAAAATAATACAAAGTATATGCACGAATACAAGGTATATTCATGAAAACATGTAAGTTGCAAAGTATACATTGGAACACACGTAAGTCAAAAAGTATACACTTGAATACATGTAACTCATATCTATTGAAACATCAAGTTAGAATGAAAATATGGACACCATCAATAAAAAATATTTGTATTAACCAAATAGCCATGTAGGCATACATCAATATAGTCGACATAAGTATGAAATATATGCAAAAAATAGCCATATAGGCTTACAAGAATGCCATATAGGAATACAATGCCAAATATGCCCAATACAAAATATGTACAAAACTGCCATGTAAGCATACAAAAAATAGCTCTAGAATCAAAAGTCATTGGTCTCCATGCTCTAGAAATAAAGTCTTTCACTTTTCTTGTCGATCAAATGGTGATAGTTCTGTCACTTGTTTGTGTTCTGCTCGAGGACTATTCCTGCTCCTCCTCCTAATGTTTAGTTCATGGTGAAGCTTTAACTGTTACAATAAGAAGTAAAGACATGAATATATAGAAATTACATTATAAAAAATGATATATTTGACAAAATAATCACTTACTGCCATCTCATGATATCTTTCCATGAGGGAAATATTCACATGCCCACACTCAGGTGTACTCAAGCCCTATATAAACCATCCAAATAGAAATTAAACTATGAATCAATAATGGTTTTATTTTTCAGTAACATCTATAACAACGAACATGTAAATTGAAATTTACTAATTTTCCTCATACCTCCCCTATTAGATCCATCAAGGATTGTATAGCAGATGAAACACTGATCTACAATGCCCTCGTCACATTTAGAGGTGTTTTGGCTTGCAACAACTGCAAATAAAACAACAAATTATTCAACGTAATCAATGATGTGCATATAAAATACACAAATCTATTAAGTACAATTTATTAGTTAAACTCTTTATTCTATTACCTCCATGTAGGTTTGAGTAAGTCCATTGGCACTGGGAGGTGTTCCCTCGAAACCTCCAATGTTAGCTTGTTCAACATCCAAAATCACATATTAAAATACCATTCGTAAAACAATGCTATTAACATGTAATAAATTTATAATTTTTTACAAGTTACATACCCCACTGATAGATGTATTGGAAAAATAAGTAGGTGGATGGCCAATGTATCTAGTCTCAACACTGTGACCCTGCAATTTTATTAAAATCATAAAACTAAATTAGTTAATCTTAAATTTCAAAATCAAAATTTAATAAATTAAATTCAATGAACATGCTAACTTTTACCTGATTATCAATGCCATACGCCTCATGCAAAATATCAGTTTCCCTCTCCATCTCCATAGCTACAGACGGATCCCGTGTAGTAGCCTCTTGAGTGTTGGTGGGGTCATATGAACAAGTCACCCCACAAGATTGACACACATGGGTTTCAATGCTACCACTCGAAGACTCCCATGGATGGCGATGTAGAATAGGGCTAGTATGATGGATGACAGGTTGGTTCAAAGTGTTGATCACCTGCAATGTCTCTACGTTGGCACTCTCCTTTGTGATGGAAGGAATAAAAAAATTCTCACGAGGCATCCTAGCGAGAGCTCATCTCCCTTACCACATAGGATCTAGTTGTGCACCGAGTCTATCCTAAGACAACTCCCCATCTCTCCCCTAGAAGTCCCTCATATCAAAATAATTTGGGATTTTTTTCAATTTGAACTCACTGTATAGTTTCCTAAGGAAATATTGCAGGACTTCACAATTGTTGCACAATGGGTAATCAAAGACCATGTACCACCTATCATAAAAATGGTCAGTAATCTTTTGGTGGTGGCATCAATGAATATGAAACCTCTTTTCATTGAGATTAGATTTTGATTTGTGCGTGGGTCAGTGAATAATGAGCAAAAATCACCTTTTTTAATTTTTAAATCCTTTACATCTTTATATGATTGTTTATTCAAATAATAAGACCTAGTCGTCTGCCTCCTATCTTTCCATCAAGTTATTTGTTTGCTAATTCAATCTAATTTTTTTAACATATCTTTCAATTAAATTTCTAGGGTCATTCTTTTTGTAGTTGAACCATTTGGATCACTCAACCTACTGATTAAATCCTCAATTTTCTTTTTGTTGTTCTCAATTTCACTAATCAAATTTTGTTGAGTGTCAGGAGGGGGTTGAGTGATTGGTGGAGGAGGTTGTTGTTGTGGTTAATTTTGTTCTTGAGGATTTGGTTTCTCTTCTTGTTGAGGATTTTGAGGTTTTGCAGGTTGATTTGCATCTGCTAATATAAAAAAAAATATATATCAAATACAATCTAAAACTAACAAATTCAAAACAAAAAGAAAGAAATACTTACCTCTCACACCTCCTCATCATCGTGGAGCCATCGTTGCGAAGAAATAGTAACTGTTGGTGAAGATTTTTGCACAATACCTCCTCCTAGAATGTGAGCGCAAAAAATGGGGGTTTTGGGCACGAGCATAATAAAAAACACAGTCAAAATGAAGAATGATGAGTTAAAATTTTTCTTTTTCTTTTAACATGTTATAACACGAGTACATTATAATGCTCTCACATTATGACTTTTCAAAACATTTTTTTGAAATTGGCTACAAATTGGCCACCCATTTCCATGCACTCGCCCTAGGGTAAAAATATTTATTGCAAGAAAAAGGGTTAAGTATGTGAGTGATAAAATGTTATTTCTGTTTTTCATTTGTCACTTTTAATTTTGAAGAAAATAAGTTTGGAGATCTCTGAGGTGAATCTTTGCGAGTTGAGGCGAAATTCAAGTGCGAAGAATATTTCTACAATCAAATTGTTATCTGATGGAAAGGTATTTATCGACAAAACTCTGTGAAATTGTGAATTGGTGAATATGGCTACTCCACTGGTAGTAGAAGTTAAGGACAAATCCCATCCCAAATTCAAATTGCATCCCTAAAATTTTTTTGTGACCGACCCGTTAGGAGATTTTTCATCCATTCTCTATGGTGTGTTACACACAAAAGATATTAGGGCTTATATTCATGCTAATATTGAAGCAATAGGAAGCCCACAACTGATGAATTTATATAATAATCACATCATAGGAGAAGATTTTTGTGTGAAGCTAGAATAGAAAACCATAGAAGAAAATAAATTTACACAGATTGTTAAATTTCACATCTTTAAAGAGTCTGAATGGGTTTGTAACTTCTTGAGTCGAGTCCATGATGAATTCATATGGTTAAGTATACCCTTCAAGATTACAAAGGAGGCTATTAGTGTTGTAACAAGTATAAATTCCTCTGGTGGATTACCGATTCTAAAATTAGTGAAGAATCAAACAGTCAATTGATGACATTGTTGATGTAGATGGCAATTGATGACATTGTTGATGTAGATGTCAAATTTTTATCTATGGTTATTCCATAAAAAATCTATCATTCCAGCCGAGATAACTCTGTGTACCCAATACATCCATTTATGCAACCTATCAGATGGTAAAGGAAAATGAAAACTATGATCTTTGTGAATTGCTGAGAAGTCAACTAATGGATAATCTTGGGAATATCAAGAAGAATAAGAAAAATTCTTTCAAGTATGGTAAATTTATATTATGATTATTCTTTTACTTCATGGATGAGGTTTCAGGATTCAAAAAGGTTCATTGGTAAAAAGATAAATTGGTAGCTACTCAGATCAAAGATCTCTTTCATAGATTTACAAATCTTAAGATAAAGAATACCACATTCTGGGGATATTTCAAAAGTTTTCAAAGCATGATGTAGGCTAGAGAGAGGATTCCCATTTCTATTGTATAGAAATATAATGATACAATTTTCTTTATGGTAGATATTGATCAATCCATGATGGAAGCAGCTAATCCCAGAACAATCTCGATCATGCCGATGGGATATGAATTTGAGGAATGCATTCTAGAAATGTATGCAAAAAACTTATTGAGCAAGCCTCTAGATCCACCAGAAGAGAGATTCAGTACTTGTGCAGAAAAGGATATGCAAGTACACAATGAAGTCAAAAAACCTATAATAGTTAGAAGAGCTAGAAAAGAGTTGGAAGTCTTAGCAAAAAGTATGGGCATACCAACAAAAAATTAAAAGAATCTAGAAGGAAAATAGAAGAAGCTCAAGCAAAAAAAGTGGTAGTAAAAACTGAATTTGTTGGTCTAGCTGCACCATCTACCTGATCTAGGTCAACTAGAATCTTTGAATCCCTATCTGCCCCTGCAACAAAGCCAATCTCTATGAAAACTCAATCTAAGGGATTTGGTAAAGAAGGAAAAGGAAGAAAGATAAAATAAAAAGAGTGTATATAGCAGTTTTTAAGGATGAAGAAACAAAGTCTTATAAAGGAGTTAGAGAAATCAAGCATCAAGGCACCAAGGTAGTAATATTTACTAAAATAAAGCCCTCCAATGGAGATGATCAAGCAAAGAAGAAGGAAAAAACTAACCAACCAGCTATGTCATTTGAAGAAGTTGAAAATTATTTGGTTAAGCATGGAAACCTTAAGCCACTTTGCAAATGGTATGAATCTTTTGTTAAATCTGATCAGAGAATTCTTGAGGAGGCAACAATAAAACATTTGAATATTTTCAATAAATTTTTGATTGAAATAATGCCAAATTTACATAAAAGTTTATATGAAATTTTGGAGATGAGGAGAGTTAATGCTAGATCAGAAGAAGAGTAGATGAGATAAATAATTCTTTCTGAATTGTGTCCAGTAGTATCTATGGAAGAAATGAAATCAATACTGAATAAAGCTAATAAATAATTCAAAAGAAAAAAAGAGTGAATAAGTTGATGATTGGTCAAACCAAAGAAGTCATTGAAGTAAATGAACAAATTATGAGAAAAGTTTTGTTAAATAGTAGAATTGATTTTATCCTTGAAGGAACTCATGATGTCTCATCTGGATTGGGAGAAGAAGAAGAAGAGAAACAAGATGCATATGAGGATATTCAGATCCCTCCTGAAGTGGAAAATATAGAAATAATTATGGAAATTAAAGTTCTGGAAAGTGTATTAGTTGAGAAAGTTGAGATCCTTGAAGATAAGTCAGAACCTGCAACTATGGTTCAACAATGGTAGAAGAGAAGAAATTTGATGTAAAGGGAATTCCAGTAGAAGCAAGAGACACTGCAGAGGTAGTGAAGAAATTTTTGGTAGAAAAAAAAGAAGAATTTGATCCTGAACTGATTGAGGGTCCATTCAACCTATCTACCCTAAGTCCAATTCAAAAAATGAAATTAGCTTCATTTTCCCAAGAAAAAGTTAGAGAAGAACTATTGAAGTCCCATATTGAGGATAATGAACTTCTAAATCTTGCATTTGGAGTCTTAGAAAAGATAATGCCCACTCATGTGAAAGATCTATCTGGTTCCTCCTCTGGTGAACTAAAGAGGCTCATCAAATCAGTAAGTACTCACGTTGAGTCACTTGAGAAATCAACTATGATTAAAGTTCGAATGGAATTTGATGCTAAAAGATTAAATGGGTTGAAGGAAATGATAACAAAGGATAAAAAATTTCTAGCCACCTATGTGGAAAATATCCAAAATGCTCTATCCAAAGGTGGGAAGATTTACAAGTCTTGTTTGTCTTTGACAAAATTTACTGATGATAATGAGAAAAAGGTTAAGGATCTAGAAAAACAATTAGCTACTATTTCTGATGTGTTTGATTCGTTAATTGGTAGTGTTGGAAAGTTAGAAGGAGAAGTGATATCCTTGATTGACAAAATAAAGAGCTTAAGACATGAAATTGACAAAATTGTTGCAAGAACATGTGAACTTAGAGGCCTAATTGGCCCAAAGATAGAAATTATGTGAAGTGAATTAAAAGAAGTAGAAGATGCTATGGTAGTGGGTGATCTAGTAAACCTAGAGTCTGCAGAGACACAATCCTACTTGGCTTATGGACACATAACAATCTTGGAGTCTCAAAATATTTTGGGACATGAATTTGACCATTCTGAAGAAATATTTTCTAGACATTTTCAAGTTTATGTAAGTTGAAGTAGCCTGTTTGTATATAAGAAATTTGTTCATAACAGTTTGGTCTAATTTTTTGATATACGAATTCCAACCTTTTCCATTGATGTCAAAGGGGGAGAGTAGTAGAGTGAAAAATACACAATCATCTCAGGGGGAGAATTGTATTTTGGAGAAGAGTTTGGTTTTTGAAATTTTAGGCAATGCAGTTAATGTTGGTACTAATTTGACACTTAGTCATTTTTCACTAAGTGTTTCCATTAATGCCAAAGGGGGAGATTTTTGGTGAGAGACACTACAAATATCATTTGGTGTTGTCATTTATGGAAACCCTAGTTGGTGATTGGATCTGGACATCATCATTTGATCACACTGAAAGTCAGATTGCAAACGGTTAAGGAAGAATAAAGCATCTGAGAGTTTTCGGTTCATCGATTCACATGAAGATTTTCAGTTCATATTTTATGTTGCATATCTCAGGAAAGGTTAATTGACGTATGATTTATGTTATCCATGAATCTTAGTGCCTTGAATTGATCCACGTGTGAGTTAGAAGATCTGGTTGGCTAATTCATTGTTTTATCAGTACTGGAGATGACTTCATGAATGTATCATGTCACAAATGTTTGGGGAGAAATAATTTAATTATTTTTGTGTTCATGCATATTTTTTTGGGTCCTATCTAAGTTGTGTCTAGCCATTGTGGATGCACATTAAGGTTTACTCATTATTTGAGCCGACACATGTAAATATTCTTTTCTTCTATTGAAGTTGACATAATGCAATTAAATTCTTGGATGCAGACATATATGAGATCGTTCACATAGTTTTGAGGAGTGTATGATGTGTGGTTATGCAAATAGAAAATAAGAGCAAAGGAGAAGAGCGATAATGCACAGTTTCACTTGTGCATAAAGGATCTGTGTTGCGAGTGTAAGTAGAACATAGCAGGAGTACATAATAAATCTATAGGGTAGAAGATTGAATATTGAGCCTAATCAAAACTATAATGAAGCATATGCAGATGCTATTATCTTAGTTCAAAATCTCTTATGGTTTTAATCTGATTCTCTTTGTAAGGTAGTAAGCCTTCCTACTTTGAGCGGTAAGGTCTAGGCAATGCACCTAAATGCAAATGCATTCCCCATATTGTAAAATTTATTTGAGTATAATTAGGTCATATTGTGGATTGGCCATCCACCATGGCATTTCCCCTAACATGGTTTCCATGTGAAAATTCTTGTGTTATGGTGTTGTCATTGTTTTCTTCTTATTCATGCATTTTGGTTCAATTTTACAAGTGCTTTGAAGATAAAGGTTAATAAAGTTATTTTTTGCACAACACTAGTTCACCCCCCTCTTAGTGTAGCTTGTTTCCAACATATCCCTCATTGGTCTGATGGGACCCCCATCTTAACATATTCACAGTGTGGCCATCTCTATCTTGTTCTTGTGACCACTCATCTTCTTGGAAAGTTTGAACCACTACACAATGTTTTGGGGAATGGGGTCTATGACATGGTGGACACTATGGTGAAGTTTCTACCATGTGTGCTCCATGTTTTTTCAAAGGATTCAAAGTATCTTTCCAATTTATCTTCCTCACTGGTTGTCCATCCTTCCAAGTGGTGTTATAGGGCATGTCATGTAATCTTGGCCTCTCATTCCTATAATGGTTTTGTTTTCTATTTTGGTGATTGTTAGGATTTTGTGGGATCCTAAGGTTATCTCTTTTTTCAATCATGCCAGTAGCTTTCCTATTGTTTTCAATAGTGATAGAAACCTTTTGTTCTTTGTCCACTTGTTAGGACACTTTTTTCTCAGCTCATACCTTATTTTATGATCTTGAAAAGGCTCTCAAATGGATGCTTAAAGTTGCCGAGTCAACTAATTTTGATCCATGTGGTATCTTGTTATTGATCTTGGAGAATATTTGATTGAAGTCAAAAATAGATTCATTTTGATGTTTCTAGATGCCTATTAACTCATGTAAGGAAAATTCAATAGCACATTGATTGCCATATTTCTCTAGGAATTGATCTTTGAATTATACTATAGAGATAATTGAAGCATCTGGTAGGCTATTGAACTAGACCCTTGCTTCTTCAGTCAAGGACATCATGAATAGCCTCATAAGGACATCTTCCAGTTCCATTCCCAAATTTTACACAAAAGCATTGAAGTTTCTTATATGTTCCTCTGTTGTAGTTTCATTACTCCCTATGAATTTAGGGATAGTATTTTTCAAGTTTTTGTCAATGGAGTATGGGTATATTGGATATCCAACCAAGTCAAATTGTCTACTTATACTTGTAAGATTCTGTGGACAAGGATTTTAATGTGGTTGATTGGGGTAATATTGAAATCCATGTTGAGGTTGGTATACATCTTGTTGGATGTTATGATGAGAATATGCATTTCTATAGGAATTTGGTTGTGGCACATGGTATTGATAGTGTGGACATGATGTTGTCCAGGCGGTGGGTAAGATTGTGAAATAGTGTTGGTATTTTGTGGTTGTGAGTTTTGTGGTGGCACATTATGTGTTGGGAAAAATGAGGGTCATTTTAGAATGAAACATCTAAGAACAACAATGCCTTGTGACTTTATTTTATTCAAATCACCTCAAGGACACGAACTACTATGCCATAAAGTTGAAATAGGCATAGTTATTTCCCACATTTACCCTTATGAGAAAAGTAAATGCAGACTAAGCCAAATTCAACACCATGTACAGATTCAAAACTATAGAATCAATAAGAATGAAATAAAAACATATGAATGCACAAATTTATGTGGGGAAAACCCTTTTAGGTAAAAAAACTCCACCCTCCAAAATATCGATCCACCATTGTATTATTCAGCAAAAAATAGAGTTAGAATACAATCTTAGGCTCATGGCCTTTACAAGAGTTACATCTTATTCATCTCGAGAATACAAGAAACAAAATAGATCTGAAACCTTGCACTGTTACAATGTCCTCACATGAAATACAGTGAAGATTCAATTCATCTCACCAACCCACATGCACAACCAACCTTTCGATTGACACAACCTCATGGCCTCTCAAGTTCACATCTTCTCAGTTTTGTGTGTCTCAATGTTCAAGGTTACAATGCTCTTCACATACCGCTTGAACACACACACTCTGCTCGATCAGATTTCACATCTTGATCAACCTCATCTCTCTTGCCCATCCAACCAAGAAGAATTAGGGTATTTAATTACCCCACTGACAAGCTTCCACTATTCTCTAGCAACACCACCCTACAACACACATCGAGCTACCCAACATTGAATTGGATTACAAAGACATACCAAAATTGCACTCTATGAACCCCATAATTAATCGCTACAAAAGAATAAAGATTTTGGCCAATCAATGTTGATTTAAAATAACGATGTAAAATCAATGCATAATATTGTGCCATGTGTCATAATGATATTCATCCATCACTTTGACTGATGTGCCAAATAGTCAATTCGGTTCAATTTCCTCAACAAACCATCCATCGAAAACTACCCAGGTGAGCAAACGACCTCTGAGAATTTTCCCTTCATATACCACTTGCTGTGGCTAGGACCCACCAAGACACATGTACACCGCTAGTGAAATTTTGGGGAATCATAAAAGCATCCACAATATTCCCAATAAGTTTCCCCAAAATAGTGACACGTGTTTGAAGCCGGAACAACCTGCATGAGTCACTCATGACCCACCACACGAGGCAAAGGACTAGTGAACACCATTGATTAAGTCGCCAAGTTTCAATCGCTCAGGAAATTCCACTCGCTTCACAAGATTCAGTTGGTACTCACCACAGCTAAGTGTGGAATAAAGTGGGCACCATTGGATTAATCTCATTGTAACCGTAGATCAAGATCACCTTTAATAAGCATCGGTCCATCAATGTAGCCCAGTGAAGAGTTCCACTGATGACCCCAAGTCACACTGATGGAAAAAAACCGCAAACACTAAGCACTCATCCCATAGGAACAAGTTACATTGACCAAGCACTTCGACTGGACTTCTATCTTCGCCAAGAGTTAAGAGACTTGCATCGACTACTTAGGTTACACCGATGAATGGGTTAGCGAGATTGACACACAATTTTTCCAACAATCTCCCACTTGATGAAGATCTTATTGACCATTCTAGAGCACCAACAAAAAACCATATAGAAGCACATACAACATCAAATTCAAAGGACAAACCAGATCACCTCTATGAAAAATATTCTCTAGAAACAAGACATAGCACCAGTTAGAATGAAAACCAAAACATTGACTATACCCATCCAGATGATCAACCCACACAATTGAAAATACCACCCATGGCTTTTGCTATTCCATTCAATCTCCGATACCTTCAAGGTATTTGTATTAGTAAACTCATGCCAGCAGCACATCCAACCCATCAACCATAGGTACAAGCACCATGCACAAACCAATCGAAAAATATCAAACACATCCAGGTACTCCCACTGCATGGGTAATGCCAAATCTGAAAGATCAAAGGCATAAAAAGTCTACCAATAACAACACATAGAAAATTTAACCATGTAGTACCAAGGAAATATCCATAATGATATGCACAACCTGCAACTAACTACTACAAGAATCATTTCTCTCAAGAGTCTTCTAGAGCTCTTCCAAGTTCTTCAACACCCAACATAGGAAAGAGATAAAGAACCTCCAAGTTACCACTCAAAAACTTGAATGAAAACAAAAGATCTGACCAAATCTCAAACCAATGTAAAAATAAGTCAGACTTCTAGGAAGACAACCAAGACCAAAGAGAGAAACTCTACACAACATATACCTGTAGAACATCCTCCTACATACACCTCTAAAATATATGTCAATTATGATCTCATTCACATCCCAAATGAAAATCCATAACAAAACCCAACCGTTCAAACACAAAGAAAAAACTTAACATATGTTACATGTAATCAATCATGGATGTAAGCCTCTCAAAAGAAGATCAAACTCCTTCCTTTCCCATCTTAGGAAATCATCCCATATAACTATCTCCTACAAGCCCTCATAAATAAATGATATCACACAAAACCTCAAGGAGATAAACCATGTTGTCAACCTTCCCCTATGAATCCTCCAGAACCATTAAAAAAAAAATTCAAGATCCATATCATGAAAGAAAGCATAAAACACTTTTGAAAGATATAATGAGAAAATACCTCTCAAATAGACTTCACTACCAAGAAGACTAAGAGTGGAAAAATAAAATGCTCATCCAAGATATGCAAGCCACCATGACTCATCCAAGAGCAATCTCCTCATTTATCTCTATTGAACTCATGCCCAACCAAGGTGTAGGCTACTCGGACTTTCAACTGTGATCAACACATTTCTCAAAGGAATTTCAGCCTCACCTTAATTTCCATGTATCCATGAACACCTGCAACTGATCATCTCATGCTAAACTCCAATCTTGCATTACTGCACTTAACATAAATTTCTCAAGCATATGACCAATGTACTCAAAACATAGAGAATTAACAGACCACTATCAAAGCTCCAAACATCTGAAATAGGAACTTATCATGACATCATGATCTACTCATCCCCCTTAGGAGATACCATGCTTAAAGTGAACAAATTATGGTTTTGAGAAACACAACATGCCAAAACTCTAATGCTCAAACACAAGTATACATGACATCAAGAAAACAAACTCTAAACAAACATCACCTATCAAGCACCACCAACATCTTAGCCAAAGATTCCAAACATCTTCCATGGTTTCAATATTTTTCACATCCTCAAATAGTGTTCATGAAAATACAAAAGAATCCTTCTACAACAATAGGATCTAAGAGTTCCTCCTAGTAACATCTACAACACTAAATAAGATCATTCACCAACAAGTGATGAATCCACAATCATTGCTAAATCTCCCACTGAACCGTGACATCGAGGTTTCCAAGCATCATGACCAAACATCTACTGATCTAAAAAGCCTCTAGGTATAATCGATAACATTTCCATCTGACAAGAATGCCAAACAACACCAAGATCTCCAAATCAAGCAAACCACACCATTACTGTCAAAAGCTTACACTAACTAGTGTACCCAAGCCTTCTATGACATTGTGATACACATGCTATAGGTCCCCATAATTGACTATTTAGGTACTCAATTCTATCCTTCTTCTCATCTCAAAGCAGCCACTCCAGTGCACAAGTGACCATAGACAAAGCCAACTAACAGATTTGCATCAACAGTGAAACAAGCTCATGGATATTGACATCTCACTTCCGAGTTCTCCTATAGAAAACATGTAGGTAAAGACAGCCCACAACATTCTCAACCCATAGATCAAATCAATGAAGCCTGCAAATCTATCATCGCACTGGAAACTGCAAAATTGAGATCTCAAAGAGAAAAACCATGTAGACAACATGACTCAAATACCAGGTCAAGCTCAAATCATGTCCAATCATGTCCACAACTCAAGCATCATATTCTAGGAAACCAACAAGCAACACCACAAGAATGTTGAGTGACAAATCACATACCAACACTCCCATGCAGAGAAGACATCACACCTCCTCAAGACCATGTCAAACTACAACTATCTCATCCAGTCACACCCCAAACAACCAAGATCTAGAAAATAGTTTTACCAGCAGCTCCATAAAACCACTGTGTTTCCAAAACACCCAATGCTCATCCATATCCAATGCACATGTGGACGACTCACCAAAACAATGAACTAACATGAATATGCATCATAATTTTTTTAAGAAAATCTATATAAAACCTTTAGAACCAAATAACATGAATCTGAGCCATGCAAGTACAAGGTATCCATAAAAGGAACAAGTAGTAAAGGAACTCTAGGCCCATTCCAGACCAATTCCAAAACCACAAGCATGTGCATGCATTTGAGAGAGCCAAGCTATTAAGAAGTTTTCAGACCACCCATAGATCAACTTCATAGCCTTCAGGCAATCAGGGTAACATAGAACAACACCTTCAATGCTAAGTCAAAATACCCAACACAAGAACAATACTTCATGGCTAAATAACAACCCAAGAATTTCCATACCATCAGGGAGCCTCTCGCATAGACACCCAGTATGAACAACACTTTGATGCAACACAACCATAAGCATAAAATCACACCCCTTGCATCAGGATCATTCACTGCCAACCAAGAGCCTCAAACCAAATCATTACAATAGGATGAACTCAAATTTCTCCATCTTCAATTTTTTTCATGCTGCGTGTTGTCTCAAAAAGAGTAAGGAATTTTACTCATGAAAGGATAAATCATCACCCAAATCCTTTAGATCTCCTCAAGCTTTCCAGGCTAAGAAATATTTATAGAAGGAATCCATAGAACCGAAACACTAGGAAATCTTACATTCAACAACATGAAAGCACGTGCAAGACACATGCAAGTCCATGCAAGTACACACAACAACCATGCAAGTACATGCAACTCACAAACCTACACATGCAAGCATAAGCAAATTCTGGAAGAAGGCTCTAATACCACTTGTTGGGAAAAATGGAGTTTATCTTAGAACAAAACATCTAAGAACAATAGTGCCCTAGTGAATTTATTTTCTTCAAATCACCTCAACAACACAAAATATTATTTCATAAAGTGGAAATAGGCACATTGATTTCCCACATTTACCCTTCTAACAAAAGTACATGTAGACTAAGCCAAATTCAACACCATGTAAAAATTCAAAACTATAGAATCAATATGCATGAAAGGAAAACATATGAATGCACAAATTTATGTGGGGGGTATGTGTAGGATCATGATGGACCATAATGTGGTGATATGTAAGTGATATGATGGCCCATGTGGCTGACGACTTTTTTGTTACCCAAAATTCATGAAATGAAAAGGGTTTTTAAAGGAGATTCTCAAATTTCCACCAATATAAATTATGCTTTACTTTGAATTAATTAAATAATTATTATCCATTTTCTATTTGAATTATGACTAAAGTCCTGTTTGATAGACTGATTGAAAAACATCTATATATTTCAAACGGTGTCACATTTTTTGAATCTAAAACATGCATCACATTCTATGTTTTGCATAGTATAGGATTAAAAAATTAAAAAATTAATTTCATGAAGTTCTAACCATGTTAAGGTGGTTAGACATACAAATTTTTATATTTTTTAAAATTTGTAATAAAAGATTCATGATTAATTATTTGCTTGGAATTTTTTATAAAAAGATATGCATTACATTGGTAAACTAGTCCTCTACTTATATCTAATATATTATAAAAAAATATTATCATTTTATTTTGGTTAGGGTGGTTAGACAGATACCTACTTCTTATTTTTTCTCTAAAATTTAAGTACTACTACATTGAAATTTAAATTTTTCACAAAATAGATTTCAAAAAAAAACCTAGTAGTTTAGAAACTACATTCAATTTGCTACAGATTCTATTCTTACATATTTTTGAAATAATATAGATAACTCATTCAAATTTTTATGTCAAGTTTCCTAACTCTGATTTTGTGGATTTTATTTGCCACTTAAGGGCCTGTTTTTTCCATGATGATCTTGCACATACCCTAGGGAAAACCGTTTCGGGTAAAAAACACCCACCCTCCAAAATATTGAGCCATTGTATTATTCAGCAACAAATAGAGTTAAATACAATCTCAGGCTCATGGCCTTTATAGGAGTTACATCTTGTTCATCTAGAGAATACAGGCAACAACATAGATTTGAAACCTTGCACTATTACAATGTCCTCACATGACATACAGTGAAGATTCATTTCATCTCACCATCCCACACGCACAACCATCCTTTCGACTGACACAGCCTCATGGTCTCTCAGGTTCACATCTTCTCAGTTTTGTGTGTCTCGGTGTTCATGGTTACAATTCTCTTTGCATACCACTCAAACACACACAATCTTCTCAATCAAATTTCACATCTTGATCAACCTCACCTCTCTTTCCCATCCAACTAACAACCATAAGGGTATTTAATTACTCCACCATCAAGCTTCCACCATTCTCTGGCAATGCCACCCTGCAACATGCATCGAGCTGCCCAACATTGAATTGGATTACAGAGACATACCAAAATTATACTCTATCAACCCCGCAATTAATTGCTACCAAAGAATAAAGGTTTCGGCCAATCAACATTGATTTACAACAATGATGTAAAATCAATGAATAATATCATGCCATGTATCATAACGCTATTCATCCATCACTTTGACTGACATGCCAAAGAATTGGTTTGGTTCAATTTCCACAACATAACAACCATTAAAAACTACCCAAGCAACCAAATGACCTCTGAGAATTTTCCCTTTATATACCTCTTGTTGTGGCTAGGACCCACCAAGACATGCGTACACCGCTAGTGCAATTTAGGGGAATCAAAAAATCATCCACAATATTCCTAATAAGTTTCCCCAAAATATCGACACATGTTTGAAGCTTGAACACCCCGTATGAGTCACTTAGGACCCACCACATGAGGCACGGGACTAGCGAACGTCATTGATCAAGCCACCAAGTGTCAGCCACTCAGGCGATTCCGCTCGCTTCACAAGATTTCGTTGGTACTCACCACAACTGAGTGCAGAATAAAATGAACACCATTGGATTAATCTCATCAAATACATAGATCAAGATCACCTTTAACAAGCATTGGTCCATTGGCGTAGCCCGATGAAGAGTTCCATCGATGACCCCAAGTCACACGATGGAAACAAACCACCAAAACTGAGCACTCATCCCGATGGAAGAAGTTACACCGACCAAGCACTTTGGCTGAACTTTTATCTTCACCGAGAGTTAGGAGACTTGTTCCGACTACTCAGGTTACACTGATGATTGGGTCAATGAGATTGAGGAGCATTTTTTCCAAAATTATGCTACACATTTTGTTTTGATTTCCTAGTTGTGTTGTGAGGTACTTTTGAAGTACCTAGAGCACCTGTATTTTGAGATGTCCCATGTGGATTGATGTTTCCTCCTTGCTTATGGGGAGGCACATATCTTGGTGGTTTTGATGAATTGGCATTCATTTGAGACATTTGTTGATCTAGCTCTTGGATTTCTTTTATCAACTACTCCCTTCTCCTAAGTTCCTCCCTCTGTGTTTCCACATGTTGTTCCAATTCTTGAGTGGTCATTTGATCATAGTTCTTAGCAGGGAAAGAGTAATCCATGAGTCCATACTGGGTATCTTCTCCTTGTTGTAAGTACATCATGTGGTCATGCTCCTTTTGGTTTCAGATCCTTGTTTCCTTTGCTCGTGCATAGAATTCTCTTTCCATTTTTTGATCTATTTTGAAATTGCGAATGTTGTTTGTTATATTGTTTTGTTCAAGTGGCATTGAATTATATCCTTCATCATTGTGAAAATGGCTATTATGTACTATGAAAGGCTACTCTGATGTGTTCCCCTTACCACACATGACATCTGGTTGATTAGATGCTACTTAATTTTTATTCGTTTCCACCTTTGAAGGAGGGGATCAATTCTTCTCTATCCACCTACCATTTTTCTTCTTTGGACTCACTTTATGCAATGAACTTTTGCCATCCATTTTGGATGATATGGTATATCTCTAATGTCTGTGATCTAATATATTTGATCTGATGTTTAACTTATCAGTCATAAAATTTTAATAGAGTTGCCACCTACTTCTTTATAAGTAGGAAAGTTAAGATCTGGATGAACTTTTTTTTTATCCCAATGGAGTATTTTGTTCAATCAAGTGATTGAATTTTTGATTCTTATGACCCTATGATGAGAGACCTAGATTGACACTATACTTTGGATAGGATAAAATACTTTCCCTGAGTGTTCCTGAGTAGATTCACCAATTTTTTAGGTCTCAAAAATGCAGGTTTTGAACCTTAAGAGGGTGTCAGTCTCTTAGTGCACTTTTGGCTAATGAACAGGGTGAATATGATTGATAACCTCTTGATATTTAGGCTCTACTAAACCTAGGTGGGTGTACCTGAATGATGAGGTAGATTTAAAGGTTATAACTATAGTCTCTAATGTACACTTCTCCCTCTTGTTTCCCAATGGCATGCCATAATAATCTATTTTTTTGTTAATTGATTCATACCCTTGATCATAAATAATGGTAAAGTCTCTAAAACATAGGTTAGAATGCATGAGAGATTTCCTTCCATAGCTTCTGAGGTGCATGAAGTCTAAAAAGGATAATTGCCTCACAATATTTGGGTATGTAACCCTATCAGGTATAGTCTTAGGTAGTAAAAATGGAGCTGCCTAAAATCCATATACTCTTATCACAGTACAGTCTTCAAATGCACACCAATCCCCCCAATTATGGTTGATCTTTCCCTTAGGTATTTTCTTTCTTTGATATGTGCTTGATAGATTTTAAAAATATCAAAGAGACATTTGAGTTCTTCTCTTCAATCCTACAAAGTCTCTTCAATGGTTGTACTTCAAGTGTTTATTCCCTCATACTTTTTATATCAGAATGTTGATGAGACTGTTGATCATTTCCTTCTAATAAGCTTATGTCTCCTTGACATACCTGCATTCCTCTTTTTAGTATCATTCTTTCAAGTAACCTCTTTGATGTCTTTAAAGTATAGAAGAGACCCGTGGTTACCTCCCTTCAATATCCCATAGTCTCATTGATAGTGTGTTCTTGTAGCTATTTTCGTGTTGTTAGAAAGTTGAAGAGAATTTCATCAATATCCATTTCATGCTCTTTTGTCTCTTCGAAATTTTTTTCTCACTTGTTCTTGTGGTGTCAAAGAGACTTCTTCTTTCCTCAATCTGACGCATTGATGTCTCTTTGAGATTACCATTGTACTTGTCTGACCATGTTCTACCAGTGATTTATCATTTATTTTATAATAATCTCTTGATGTATGAGAGATGTTTTTCTATTTCTTGAATACAAAATGATCATGTATCCTTAGAGTATCTTGTCGTAAAGACAAGCTAAATTTTCACTCTAAAGCATGTAGGTCTCTTTGATATATTTCTCATTGGGTTTTTGGAGAGACATCCAAGTAAGTCACTTCAAAACATGAGGGTCTCATTGATATTTTCATCAGCCTTTTATTGATCTTGTCAAAGAAACTATGGTGAAGCTTTCTTTGATATGGTATTGTCTTGGTGATATGCGTTGTGCTACCAAGGAAGTACCTGAAGAAGGGGAGTTATTTAGAGGATTTATTTTGTGAGCTATGTACATTAGTAGAATTTAATGTCAAATACAATAAAAAATCAAGGGTAGTGAGGCTTACGATGGAAATTAAATGACAAATATAAATGCAAACATATGAAAACCAAGGTGTACTTTTTTAGCTCCATCAGGTCCTATCATACTTAACTAGGACACAATTTAAGAAATATAAAATGATATGTAAAAAGGGAGCCCTAGGACCTAGTGAGGACCTATTCACCAGGTGGTGAATGGGTCTTAGGTCACTTTTCTAGGACACATTCCTTGTAAAATTAAGTGTTGTGTAATATTATTTAAGAGTGTCGTGTTTTATCCCTCAGAAAATGCAATTAATCAAGCTTGGATTTGAATTAAAGGGGCCAAGTAAGTTCAATTTAGCCTTAGTTAGTTAATAAAGCCTTAGATTAGTGTAAAAGTGTAAAGGTACACTTTACAACACCATAAATAAGGCACCATTAATTTTGTTTTATTATTAATTTTTCATTCCCAAATTAAGTGTGAAAAAGGGATATCTTTTCTACACTACATTTTTCCCTTGCATTTGTGAGAGTATGACCCCATGTCAAACTCACACTAAAGTAGATATTAAAGACACTTTTGTCTGTAACAATGAAAAAGGTACACAATCATACACTATCAAGGACCAAGAAAAATCAAGCTAAACTATCTAATGCAATGTGGAACACATTTAGCCTATCAGTTTTATGCTCACTTTGGGGTAGTGGAACCTTAATCTATCCACTAGGTTAGTATCCCTCCAGGATGGTGGATTAGTGAGATAATCATGCCTGTGTTTCAACACTCATTGTAATTACCATACTAAAGCTATCACTTTGATAGGGCGCCACTCACATTCTTGTATGTGCTTAACATGCTGCCTTATGCTAAGGACCAATGAACATGGAAAGGCTCTATAGGTAGGCAAGGTGTGATATGCTAGTTGGCCTTGAATTAGGGTTGCATTCCTATTTTATAAGTTTAGCGAGTTGTGTTACACTAAGAACATATTTCCTAATGTCTCCAAGAGAGGAAAAATTAATAGTAACAGATTGCAACTTAGGGGATGCCTCAAGTCGCATCAATCCACTAAGAGAAATTCATACACTATGAAATATCACACTCTTGGAGGACATCAAAACCAATGACGTCACCAATAAAATGACGCATCACAAGAGAAAGACAATTACACCATAAAATATGTAAAGTATGTTATAGATGTATGCCCCCACTTTAAAGTGGTTGCAAAAAACCATTGCTATGAGAAATTTCCTTAAAGTAGCCAATATTTCATCCTAATACATGAGAGCTTACTCAAAAAGAAATACCTATGGCAAGTCATATGTTCTCAAAATAGAGCTACATCATGAAAATGGAAGGAGGGGTGGCCCCCAAAAATATGGAAGGGATCTATGGATTTGAGGTCAGTAAATCTTTGCTACAATGTTGTCAGAGAGATCAAAAAAGTCATCATTACCCAAATACTCATAGAATTGGAAGAATGACACAAAGAGAGTGAAAACAAAGAAAAATCCATTACGTCAACATGGAAGAGACCTAAGTGTCTCAACACCTTGCATTATCTCTAAATGAAAAACACAAGACAAGTGACAAGATAAAGTGTTTATGACATATAGAAGAATTTAGGTACATATAGAGGTATGCACCAAAAGAGAGAGAGATACTTCAAAAAGTAATAGGGATCAAATTGCACACATGCAATCACATAAATCAACATGAAAGGAAAACAAAGAAAAGGACTAGTAAGGCGTATGTGAGTCAACCTATAACAGGTCATTCACATCCCAATCTCAATTGGTATATACAAAAGGTGGAAAAATAGCTAAAGGGAAAACATCAAGTGTCATATTAGGACACATACCCAGTTCAACACTCTTTTTAGGAGATTTTTCATTTCAGCTCATAGAAGATGAAAATAATGAACTGAACTCATTATGCACTTGTACATTAATTTTTTCAATGTCAATGTCATCATCGATTAATCACAACAAGAGGTCAAATGATAATTTCTCTTGAAGGTTCTTTCTTATGTTGTGGTGAAGGTATGCAATCGTCATGTATGCTTCAGGTAAGTTCAGATTTTGATTTTCTATGTTGCTCTTTTCTTCTTGATATTCTAACATATGAGTAATAGAACGATTTCTATGCCTATTCTCTCTAGCATTTTGCTTTTGTTTTAGTCTTTTTTTATTTTTGTTTGTGTAGGAGTGGGATTATCAACTATAGGTTTATTTTCTTCTCTTAGGGGAGGAATGAAAGGAATCACGGGAGGTTGCTCGACCAATTTATCTTTACCTTTATAAACTTGTGTGATTTTAGAAGGAACAATGATATTATTTTTATTGTCTCATAGTCTCTTAAAATAAATTGAAGGATGATTTATCATAGGTTTCTCTTGGATATTTGGCAGGGCTCTTTTTTCAATCATCGGTTCATCCAGGATAGGTGGCTCAATCACGGGTTGAGGCATATTTCTAAGGGATAATTTTGCTATGTGTTTTTCCTTAAACTTTTGATATGATTTGAAAAATTAGTCCTCATGAGGTCTTATAGGTTCAATAGGCTCAAGCCAAAGAAAATCCAAGGAAAAGTTCCCTCACAGAGACACAAGACTAAATCCACTATGATGCATAGTAAAGATTTCATTTCCAAAGGGAAAATTTAAAAATTTATGCACAACTAACAAGATGGAATTCATGGAGCAAAGCCATGTATAGCCTAACTTGAAACAAAATTGATCCGACCACGGGATGACGGTGAATGTCACCTTTAATGTTTTTGGTCCAAATTTTAAGGGGAAATCTATCGAGCCCATCATAGGACAATAAAACCATTCTGTGTTTTGATCCATGCTTTCGGTTTGTCATATAAGTCTTAATAAATTTCATGCAAAAAAATGAATTCTTCGGTAATTGAAAATTCTCTTGACATATAAGATCAACTAATATCCCATCAGTAGGCTTGCCATTCATTCTTCTAGCTATGTAAAGAGGACCATCAGCTGCATGTTTAAGTACATATTTTTGTGAGAAAGAAATATCAAGAGGCATTTTGGTTGAGCCCTTATGAGGTTTAAGTTATCATTAAGGAAGCAACTGAGACTATTGACAATTTGTGTTCCATGTCTAGTTCTAAGAACTTTCCTTAGATTTTTTAAAGTGGGAATCATGATAATGTCTATGCAATCTTGTAATTTTCTAGGCCTTCATAGATTTTATTTTTATATCTTCTTGTGAGAAATAAACATCATGCACATTTTTTGTAGGGAGGGAAGTCATGGGAAATGAAGTATGCATGCTATGATCCATAGGGTGTTGATTATCAACACTATTAGGAAGAGAGTTAGATAAACCAAGATCCATCGCAAATGGTATATTGTGGGATGACATGATTCTCAAAATATGTCTCACAATAGTATTGTTAATAGGACACCAAGTTGTAAATCTCATGCAATATTTCAAAAACTGTGTACAAACCCAAAATGGAAAGAGGCTTAAAATGCAATGCAATGACCTAGAATGTAATGTTTAAATGTAATTTTTAGATTCTAAACAAGGCAATTTATTGATTATACCATGCAACAATATGAAAATAAAACATTGTAAATGCAATTTTGAACTTAGAAAATGCATTAAATGTTCCAAATTAAGCTAGATCTAATGAAATGAATGAAATAGAAAATCAGGAAACTGTAACAAAAATCTGAAAGCAGTAAATAGAAGCACAAAACTAAATATTTTAATTCCCATAAATGCAAATCAACACCAGATTAGGGACTCATTCTCCCTATGAAAAATGGGTCCTAGATTAGGGTTTTGAAACTATTTTTTATATATTTTCAAGTTTTTTCTAATGAATTTCAGATTCAGGTCTACTACAGTAAGTTTCAAGTTTAATTTTTTATAAATTGCAATGTGAAATGAAAGTTGAAAATGTGAAAAAATGGTGAACTAAAATACCTATTTTTATATGCATTTTTTTTCAATTTTCAAATGAAAGTTTATTTGATCTAAATGATATGCAAGATGACTGATTTTTTTGTACTTTTTAGATTTAAAGAATGCAAACAATGTAATCCTAAAACCCTAGATGAGATGAAAATTTGAATGCAAAATTAGACACCCTAAATAAGATCTAACTCAATGAAAATGAATGCAAGATCTAATCTAAGATGAAAAGAGACTTCAAAATTAAAAAACTACAATGCTCAAGAAGTTGGGTTCACCAAAAATAAATGAAGGAAAAAGGGAGAAGGGTATGAACCAAAATGTAATCAAGATGGTTAAACTCTCTTTTCCCTAGTTATTTCAGTTAATTAGACATAAATGAATATAATAAATAAAGCCTAACCAATATAATTGTAAAAAGGTAGGTTTTAAGATAGTAAAATGATGTGTACCTATTGCAAAAAGTGCCTTTTTGGGCCTCACTAAGGACTCATTCGCCCAATGGAAAATGGGTCATAGCTAGAGTTATGGAAAATCAATTTCTAGGTTCTATTCTTCAATGTTTGTACTTCTAGATCCTATCCAGAGACTATCGAAGACCTGAAAATCAATTATATAGCTCAGTTTATATGATCTTGCAATAAAGATGCCAAATTCGATAAATTTTTCTCTCCAATTGATCTTCAACCTAAAACCTGCAATCACACATCAAAGAATAAGGAAAATTTTGTTTTGTTAGGGAATAGGGGTTTTCCTTGGTCAAAACCCATTTTGGTAATTAATCCTTGAAATAAGACAATGTATAAAGGAATGATGAATAAGCAATGTAATACCACAACTCACCAATCCTCAATTGAACCTTTGAGTACAAAGAAACAACCTTGCATGAATTGACCTCAATGGATATAGATCTTGATCACAATACTTGATTTGAAAGAATGTTTGAATAGGATCTCCAATTGTACATCAACATATTAGCTCAACAACATGCATGATGAACTATGCCTTTGATATGATGATATGACCTTTGATTTCTACAATAAACATTAATAAATTTACCTTTTAATTCCTTCTTGGATGTTCTTGAATGCTCTTGTAAATTCTCTTAAGATAACTTGAATTTTTCTAGGATTTCTTAGATGAAACTTAGTGAAATAATCTTGTATTTATAATTATCTTACTCTTAATTCCCAAAATTCAAATAACACAAGGCAACATCAGATCTAGGATTTGAAATTATTAAAATAATCCCAAAAAAATATCCCAAGGGGGGGTCCTTAGGTTAAGTGAGGACGCGTTCACCATAGGGTGAATGGTTCCTAGCATACTTAACTAGGATACACTTTGGGAAATATGATATGATATGTAAAAAGGGGGTCCTAGAACCTAGTGAGGACCCATTCGATAGCTAGCGAATGGGTCCTAGGTCACTAACCTAGGACACATTCCTTGTAAAATTAAGTGTTGTGTAATATTATTTAAGAGTGTCTAGATTTATCCCTCGGAAAATGTAATTAATTAGGCTTGGATTTGAATTAAAGAGGCCAATTAAGCTCAATTTAACCTCAATTAATTAATAAAGCCCTAGATTAGTGTGAACGTGTAAAAATACACTTTACAACATCCTGAATAAGGCACTATTAAGTTTATTCTAATATCAATTATTTATTCCTAAATTAAGTGTGAAAAATGGATACTTTTTTCTACACTAAAACTACATATGGCTATATAAGTAGAAACATGTCTAACACGATTTCCTTTTTCACCATATTTCTCAAATCTAGGAAATTCTATACCTTGTAGCATTTTTGGTCTCAATATCTCTAGTGATAACACATTGGTTTTGATGTATTGTGAAGGTTGGTCATTGTTGTTTTGGTTTAGGATGAAAATTTGTTGTTGAAGGGATGACATGTTTTGAAAACGTTTTTTAAGTATGGGATCATTATTGGTATTGTAAGGTGGAGTGGTGCATGTTTATGAAGGGAAAGTGATTTGTAAGTTTGTAAGGGGAGATGGTTGAGGAAATATCATATTTGAATGCTCAAAGCTAGAAGGATTCCCAATGGAAATACCTAAGGAGGTGTTGACATGGCTAGTAGGCTAAATGGTTGTGGTAACTTAAGTACTAGTGTATATAGGAATGGAGATGGGTATTGTAGAAGGAGGAACTAAAATTCCACCTTGGATTTTAGTATTCCCCAAAGCTTGAGTATAACTAGTCATGGTAGGGATGTTATTGTTAAAATCATGCCCATTGGTTGTAGGTAGGGAAGTAATTAGAAATGAGGTATGCATATAATGATCCATAAGAGGGTTGATTATCGACACTATTAGAAAGAGAGTTAGAAAACCCAAGATCCATGGCAAATGGTGTATTGTGGGATGACATGAGTCTTGAAATACATCTCACAATAGCATTGCTAATAAGACACCAAGCTGTAAAACTCATACAAGTTTTAAAAACTCAATGCCAACCCAAAATGGAAAGAGGGTAAAATACAATGCAATGACCTAGAATGCAATTTTTAGATTCTAAACAAGGTAATTTATTGATTACACTATGCAAAAACCTGAAAATAAAGTCTTGTAAATGCAATTTTGAAATCACAAAATACACTAAATTTATCATTTTAAGCTAGATATGATCAAATTAAAAATATAGAAATTCTACAAACGGTAGCAAAAATATGAAAGCATCAATCAAGAATGTAAAAATTAATGTTTTAATGCCTAAAAAATCATAATGTGACCCTGACCAGAGACTCATTCACCCTTTTTGAAATCACACAATGCACTAATATTATCAATTTAAGTTAGATATGATCAAATTAAAAAATATAAGTTCTACAAACAATTGAAAAAATCTGAAAGCATCAATCAAGAATATAAAAATTAATGTTATAATGCCTAGAAAATCAGAATGTGACCCTGATCGTGGACTCATCCGCCCTAGGGCGAATGGATCCTAGGTGATGGTTTTGAAACAAGTTTTTATAGATTTTTGAGTAAATTATAGTGGATTCTAGATTCTGGTTTGTTACAACAAGTTTCAGTTTGGATTTTTGTTTCAATTTCCAAATGCAAATGAATGCTATGTAAATGATATGCAAGGTGAATTTTTTTTATATATATTTTTGATTTAAAGAATGAAAAATATGTAATTCTAAAAGCCTTAAATGAAATACAAAGCTAGGTGCAAACTAGACACGCTAGAAATGAGACCTAATTCAATGCAAAGAGATGGAAATGAATGGAAGATTGAAATCTAGGATGGAAGAGGACTCCAAAATAATAAAAATGCAATTATAAAACTCAGGTTCACCAAAATGAAATAAAGAAAGATATATTTTTAGAAATGAGGAATGAATTGGTGGACAATGGACCTATTTTCCTAGTTTCATTCAAAATGTGTGCTACAAAATGTAAATGAAGAACAAAAATCAAATTTAACCAAAAAGGAAATCAAAATGTAGATCTAGAAATGGAAAAAAAAAATGTACCTTTTACCAAAACTCACCTTTCGATGCTCACTGAGGACTCATTCACCCTATGGTGAATGGGTCTTGGCTAGGGTTTCTAGAAAATAATTTATGGGTTCTCTTTTCCTCAATATGCACTCCTAGATTCTAAGTGTTCACTTTCAAAAAGCTAGAAATAATTTTTTTAGTGGAGTTTCCATGATTTGACAACTTTTCTTGCAAATTTGACAACTTTGCAACTTTCTTCATTTTTTCTCTTCAAATGATCTTCAACCTAAAGTCTACAATCACATATCAAAGAGAGAAAAATGTTGTTTCTTAGGAAATGGGGGTTTTCCTTGGTCAAACCCTATTTTGGTAATTAAACCTTATAATGAAATACAAAAACCATGAAGGAATGATGAATGAAAAAATCAATGTAACAACTCACCAAGCCTTACTTGAAACCTTGGAGTAAAAATCTACAAAATAGCATGAAGTGGCCTCAATGAATGTAGATCATGATCATGAAACTTGATTAGAGATAATGCCTTTGATATGCTTGGATTGATCTTGAACATTAAATCAACATACTAGCTCAAACAACATGCATGATGTAATAAATCTTTGACATGATGATATTAACTTGATTGCTGCAATAATCTATTTCATAAATCTTCCCTTGAATGCCTTAGAAACGCTCTTGTGAAAGTAATCTTGATTGGTTATGAAATTATGGGATCTTAGGATGAAATATAGTGAAATAACCTTATATTTATATGTATCTTAAGATTAATTTTCTAAATTCAAATGTCACAAGCCGACATTGAATTATAGATTTGAAATCGTTAAAATATTGTCAAGATCATATTTCAAAGGGGGATCCTAGGTATATGTGAGGACCCATTTGCCATAAAGTGAATGGGTCCTAGGCCACTCACTTAGGATACACATCAAACATTGTTAAGCATTATGTAAAAATGGTCATAGGTCTAAGTGTGGACCCATTCAACCTATGGTGAATGGATCCTAGGTCAGATTATGACAAATCTTTCAAAGTTGAATGTTATGAAATGGGATTTATGAATTAAAGGGGCCAATTAAGGAAAATTAACCTCAATTAATTAATAAATCCCTAGATTAGTGTGAAAGTGTAAAGGTACACCTTACATAACCAAATATAAGATACAATTAAATCTATTTTAATAAAGGGTCCTAAATTAAGGAATAATTAAGCTCATTTTATTTATTAATTATTCCCAAATTAAGTGTGAAAAAGGGATACTTTTTCTTACACTACACAATGAGGCCTCCTCAACAATTTAGAGAAGGGGTAGAGCTTGTAACCTCAATACAAGTTAATTCATAATCAAATTTTGACCATACAAATTTGACAATTGTTTGATGAACATGAAAATCAAATAGAGCTATTTGAAGAAATACAATGAGAATTTTAAGATAATTTAAAATATCAATAGGAATAGGAATGAGTACCCATTTTCAAAATTAGGAATGGGATCCCAAGCCTTAGATTGGGATCTCATTCCTCAATGCATACCCATTCTAAAAAAAATTGAAATCCCTACCCAATTTTTGATTTGGTTTTAGGCTCAAGAAAGGTTTGGTAACCTAACCCTTAGCATTTGACCCGTAACTAAAAAACTAAGGAAATGTCAAGAGAAATATCTAACTTTGGCAATATAGTTGATGAGTTTCCTTTCAGAATTAATTTAGAAAATTAAAACCCATTATAGATCATGATGTCTAGTTTTCAAATATGCATTTTTTTTTTATGATTGGATTATGTTTTATATTTTTAATTAATTTTTAAGAAAACTAGTCAATAAACATGAAATGTTAGGCTTATTTTAGTTTTTAAATAACTTTTAATCTATTAGTTGTTTTGTAAAAAAATTAAATGATTTCAATCTAAAGACAATTCTCTAAAAAATAAAGTAAAAAAAATGAAATTGATTATTTTAGGTCAAATTATGGTGTCAATACATGTTGGCTTTCAAAAACAACAATTAGGGCCAATAAAAATGCATTAAAAAAATATATATATATTCAAAACAAAAAAATAAAAATATCCTCATCAATATTCAATTTGTTAAACATGTTTCCCAAAAAATGAATTAGAAAAACACTTTTATTTAGGTCAAATTATCGTGTTCGTACACGTGCATGGTATGGTCCTAAAAAAATGACTTTTGAAAAGTGATTTTTATACATTCCTATTAAAAAATAAATTATATTATTTTTGTATTAGAGTAATTTAAATATTTGGAAGCTAGACTCAAAATAATAACTTTCATATTATTGACTCTTTCTAGGATTCAATGTGTTAGTGCTTCAAATTTTTATACCAACCATGACAAAGTTTGAAAATTAGGAAAATTACTTCCAGTTTTTGAGCTTTTTGTGGACCCAACTTCTTGTCTCAGCCCAAAGGAAGATATGGAAGATAGGTATATGGAAAAGGTTCTTGCACCAATCTTTTAGAGGAGAGAATATGCAAACTTGCTAAAAATTCAAACTCTTATTCAATTACAATAAATAAGATGCCCATAATAGGTAAAGATAAATGAAATAGGTACATGAAAAACACATAACACTAAATATATGTGGGAAAACCTTGATGGGAAAAAAACCAGACTTCAAAAAACACAATACAATCTATATTAATAAAAATAAAGATTACAATTGTTGCAAGTATGAGAAGTACGTGTTGTCATTGATGTCAATAGGCCTATATTGTCACTAGTGTTAATTATATGAGAAGAATATTGTTTCAAGAGTATACATGTAGTTGTTGGTATTGACAATGTTGTTGGATTCATGATGCTTTGATTAGTTACATTATATTGTCATTAGTAATCTACTAGTGTCAACCTATAGTGTTTATTAGATACGCTTTTGTTTATGGTTGAGGAAGTGATGGAGATGATGAGGATGTGTTCCCCATTCTTGTTTTCCAAGTACTTTTGAGAAAATTGATAAAAAAGGAAATGGTGAGTTGCAACATGTTCAAGGTTGAAGAGTAGTGTTCTAGTGTCACTATGAATTTCTTCTCGGTTGAATATGTTCCTATGAGTTTCAGATATGTTAATCATGGGTGTTTAGAGGTGGTGTATTTAGAATTTGGTGTGTTGGGTCGTTGTGTAGAAGTTGTGTTCACTAATGTGTGAACAATATATTGTAGAGGTGTTTGGGAGAAATTTTTTTGCTCCGCATTCCATCACAATTTTCTTTTAGGTCTTGTGGATCTGAAGGCATTTTGCTATTGTTGGTATCTTTCTTCATTCAATTTTTTTGGAGGTTTGGTTCTTTGGAATTAAGTTTCTTAAGTTGCAGTGTATGGAAAAATTGTCAGAGTGTACTCGGTGTGTACATTATTTAGGTGAAATATGTTGTGAAGGAGTTTATTTTTAAGGTATTTGTGGAATATTCTAGATTGTGCTCAGGTGACATTTGTTGTTCATGAGCTGTTATTGGATCAATGGAAGCATGCACTTAAAATTTTAATGGTTTTTACATGAGTAACGATCGACCTTGGTGTTTAGACTAATTGAGGTGGATTTTTATTGTTTGTATAAGTATGTTGTAGTGTGGTACTATATATTTGGGTCCTATAGAAGAAGTGGTGTTGTCTTCCTTCACTTCTATCCAACACAAAAAGTTTTTGGTGGCAACCTAGTTGAATTTAAATGGTTAAGGTGCATATCCAACCTTGGAGAATGTTTTCAAGGTTGAAGATGATATAAATATAAGTTGAGTTGTTGATGGATGTGATGATAAAAGAATATGATGCAAATGATGTGATTTGCAGAGTGTTAGGGTGTGAATTTGAGAAGTGGAGTGTGAGCTTTCATGTGTTAGATTACTAGATGTAGTGACAAAAAGGTGGGGTATGTACAAGATCATCATGGAAAAAACATGCCCTTAAGTGGCAATAAAAAGACATAAAATCAGAGTTAGACAACTTGACGTAAAAATTTGAATAAGTTATCTATATTATTTCAAAAAAATGTAAAAATAGAATCTGTAGCAAATTGAATGTAGTTTCTAAACTACTAGACCTTTATTTTTTATTTTAAATCTATTTGGTGAAAATTTGAAATTTCAATGCAATAGTATTTAAATTTTAGGGTAAAAATAAAAAGTAGGTGTCTGTCTGACCACCCTAACCAAAATAAAATGATAATATTTTTTTATAATATTTTATATATAAGTAGAGGACTCATGTCCTGATGTGATGCATATTTTTTTATAATTATTTTCCAAGTAAATAATTAATTATGAGTTTTTTATTACAACTTTTAAAAAATATTAAATCTCATCTGTCTAACCACCTTAACTTGGTCAAAAATTCATAAAATTCATTTTTTTTTTAAAATCCTATAGTAGGAAAAACATAGAATGTGACACATGTTTCGGATTCAAAAAATGTGATACCATTTGAAATTTGTAGATATTTTTCAATCAGCCTATCAATTAGGACTTTATTCGCAATTCTAATAGAAAATGAGTAATAATTAGTTATTAAATTAAAAGTAAAGAATAATTTATATTGGTGGAAAGCTGAGAATATCCTCTAAAAACACTTTTCGTTTCATCAATTTTGAGTTAAAAAAAAGTCATCAGCCACATGGGCCATCATATGGCTTACATATCGCCACTTTTTGGCCCATCATGATCCTGCACATACCCGGTGTCTACAATTATTTAGTTAAATTACAAAGGTATTGGTGATATTGTGGTAGATTTATTTATTGTATTGAGATTGGTTTCTCTATGTAATATTATTCTTTATCTTCTTTCCTATTTTGGCAGTAATACTTTGGTAGTGAGCCTTTCCTTCTCTGGGCAGTGAGGCCTATTGTATTCACTATTCATATTACTTTATATTGTGAGCTAATCCTCAATGTGGTTTTTCCCATCTTGGGTTTTCAACATAAATCTAGTGTTCTATTGTGCATGGTTTTGATTTAATTTAGTTTCTCTTATTTGATTTTTATGCTAAATCATTATAGAAGATTAAAATTTAATTGGATGAATGTGGATCTGAATGTTTGTGAGGATTTTGAAGTTCTAAGGTACAACTGATTTACCCCCTCTCTTAGATTTGTCTTGTGCATTCAAAAAACGGTATAAAATAAAGGTTCCTTGGAAGAAATCTTAACTCCTTGAGGTAGATCTAGGATGGCACCCAAGAAATAAATCCATGTGTTTGATGGAATGGATTATGTATTCTAGAAGATAAGGATGGATAGTTATCTAGTTTATCTTGGATTTCATGTTTTGAAGTCTGTTAAGAATGGATACACTAAACCTACAAATGGTCCAAGTACTGTTAATGAGATTAAAGCTTTTGAAAGCATTGGAAAAGTAAGGTATTCTCTCTTAAATATTCCTACTAATTTTGAATTAGTGAAATTTATGAGTCTAAAAATAGCTAAAAATAACTGAGAAAAGTTAGAAAGAATTTATGAAGGATGCGATAAGGTCAAAGAAGCTAAGATGCAGAATCTAGACATCATGTTTCATAACCTGCAGATGTTTGAAGATGAAAATGTTACAAGCTATAAGAAAAGGGTAGATGAAGTTGCCAGCTTCATAAAGGTCTTGGTGCTCAAAGAACTGGAAGTTGTAAAGAAAATTCTTAGAAATCTTCCTAAATCTTATAGTCATAAAGTATCTACTATTGAAGAATTTTCAAATTTGAATCAATATACCAGAGATTAGTTGTATGGTTTCTTAACTGCTTTTAAAATGAGAGAATTTGGTACAAATAGTGGTGCAAAAGGTGAGACTACTTTTAAGGCTGGTAAATTAGAGGAGATCAAGGAATCAAATTAGGAGGATCTTGATGATATAGAAGCTAAATTTTTAAGTCTAATGAAGAAGGGTACTGGTAAGTACAATGGTAAGTTGCCTTTCAAATTTTTCTATTGTGGAAGGACAAATCACTATTCTTTGAGATGTCCAAATGGAGCTTTGAATAACAAAAATAAGGAGAAAAAAGGTAAGATGATTGAGAAAATTTAATATGTTAGAGAAGATGCAAATATCTTTGATAGTGAATTTGATTATGGAGATGAAGATGATGAATGCTTGTTCATGGATTTAAAAGATGAATCTATTTATACAAACTCTAAGAGATGTGAGAAGGAAAGCCCTATGGAGACAAAGCATAAGACTGAAGGTACTTTGTTATCTTCTTTTCACGATAGATAAGAGAAGAAATACTGGATCATTGATAGTGTATGCTCCAATCATATGGTTTTTTAAAATTGAAAAATATGATGGAGGATGTGCTAGATTTTGTGATTATACTTTTGATAAGATATGTGGAAAAGATTCTAATTTTGATGGAAAAAATAATACTGATAATTTTTACTATGTTAAGGGTCTAAGGCATAACCTCTTGAGTGTTGGACAAATGTGTAGCAAAGGGTACACTATTATGTTTCAGGATGATGGATGTGAGATCAAAAAAGGATCCAAAACTGTGGTTGTTGTTGGAAGGATAGATGGAAATGTTTATTAGCTTAAGGGTGCTAATGTTCATTTTTTATAACTCATAATAATGAAAGTGTATTATGGCATAGGAGGATGTGTCACATCAATTTTGATAACTTAGTAAGAATTAGTCCAGTCAAGCTATAAGAGATATCCCAAAGATTAGAAATCCTATCAATGATGTATGCAAAGAATGTCAAATTAGAAAGAAAGCAAGAATAAGCTTCAAAGTCAAAGAACAATCTACTTCCAAACTATTGGAATTGGTACGTGTAGATCTTTTTCGCTCTACACGAGTAATAATTCTTCAATGTGACATGTATTTAAATATATTAATTCATGATTATTCTAGAATTACATGGGTTACTTTTCTCAAAGAAAAATTAGAAACTCTAAACAAGTTTAAAGCATTCAAAGTTATGGTTGAGAATGAAATGGATATGAAAATCAAATGTTTGAGGTTTGATAGAGGTGGAGATTTCACATCCAATGATTATATATATTTTATGAAGATAATGACATAAAGAGGCACTTGTCTACCCCTAAGACTCCTAAAAAAAAAGAGTAGTTGAAAGAAAGAATAGGACTATTCAAGAAGCTGTAAGAAAAATGATGAAAGAGAAAAATATACCAGAAGTCTACTAGAGAGAAGTAATTCATACTCTTGTTTATATACTTAACAAATTTTAAGCAAGAGAAAATAGTATAAAGACTCCCTATGAATTATGGTATGGAAGGATTCCTACTACCATGTACTTCAGAGTGTTTGGAAGAAAATGTTATATCAAGAGAGATGAGGATAACTCATGAAAGTTTGATGCAAGGTCTGATGAAGGTATCTTGTTTGGATACTCTAGTAGAAGCAAATCCCACCGATGCTACAACAAGAGATTGATAAAGATTATTGAGAGTGGAAATTTCAAAGTTGATGAAGATTTATAGAAGAATTCAATGATGATAGATGGATATGAATTAGATGAGTCTTCTTATAGAGAAGACAAAAAAGAAAGAGAAGTGTGCATTGAAGAGGAAAACACTTTGGAAAAGACTCCTAAAACTCCTAAGTATGTGCAAAATAATCATTCTAAAGATCAAATCATTGTAGATAAGAGAAAAGGTGTACTAAAAAGAAGGAAATATTTTGAAGAATAAGTAAATTTATGTTTACTTTCTAAAGTTGAATCTAAAATAGTGATTCATGCATGTAAGGATGAATATTGGATCAAAGCTACGAAACAAGAATTGTTGGAGATTAAGAAGAATCAGACTTGGGAACTTGTCCCAAGACCAACAAAAAAAATGTAAGATGAAATAAGTAGGTATTTAGAAAAAAACTAAACAAGAACATAGAAGTGGTAAGGAATAGGGTAAGGCTTGTGTGTAAATGTTACTCACAAGTTGAAGAAATATATTCCGAGGAAAAAATTTCCCTAGTGGAAAGAATGAAAGATATCAGGATGTTTTTGGCTTTTGTTCTGTAGGATATAAGGATCTCAAATTTTATCAAATGGATGTGAAGTATTCTTTCTCGAATGGAGAATTGGAAGAAGAGGTATACAAAAAATAACTAGAAGGATTCCAATTATTAGACTAATTGGATATGGTTTGTAGATTGAGGAAGGCATTATATGATTGAAGAAAGCTCCTAGAGATTGGTATGGAAGGCTAGATAAGTATTTGATATAGAAATGATTTAATGAAGGTACGAAAATAGAAATATTTAATTTATATTTAAAAAGATAAAATCTTGATTGTGGTTGTATATGTTGATGACATAATTTCTTGAGGCAATGAAGCTATCATGTCCAAGAAGTTTACAGAGGAAATGCAAAAAAAGTTTCAAATGTCTATGTTTGGGGAGATGAATTTTTTCCTTGGATTATAAATAAATAAGATAGAAAAAGGTATTTTAATTTCACAATATGATGCAAGAGCATCCTTGGTTCTTGGAAATCTTACATCAACCAAAAATATATTTTTCATTTAGTTTTTGGTCTTGTTTTGTTCTTGTTTTTTCCTTGTTCTTGTTCAAGTCGGTAGATCCGGTTTTTCTTCGTGTTTTCTCACCAAACCTCGTGGATCTATGGTTTCATCATGGACATGCTCAATTTCCTTACTCCAGGTTTTCATCTCAATTGGATCTTTTTCCGGCAAGTTATCACTTCCGGATTGAGTGATAGTTTTTGAACTAGCCCCAAAATAATTTCAAAATGTAACGACTAGTTTGATCGATCATGGATCCTTCTCATAGGTTATGGATCCTCATGATATGTTTCAATTGGTTTCATGGAGTTTCCTTGACCCTAATGTTAGGTCCACACTTCATCATGTGCATCTACCATGGAAGAAATTCAAATTTGTGGTTCACATGTTCTTGAACACGTTACATTTCATTCATCAGAGATTGTAATGATCTTTGGCTGATGCAGATGTTTCTTGACCCACAGATATGATATAATGCTTGTAATGAATCATGAGGATAGTAATAAATTAAGACCAAGTAGAATAAGATATAAATAAAATTCGATCTGTAAGATTTTCACTCACATGTATGAGCACTATATTTTGATCATGTTGTATCAGGCTTGTGAGATGAATCTATAAGCCCAGATATGGTTGACTATATGTAATCAAAATTATGATAATAAGAATATTTTTATCTGCATTTTCCTCCATGTTTTTTCTTTATTTTGTTGTGTGACTCTTGCTGCATGGTCCAGATGGTTCTCTTTGAGGACCCTTCTACCGTGACTACACCAGATTGGTATGAAAGCGAGATTCATTCCTTGTGAGATAGTCAAAGTTTTCACAGTCTTATTGAATATTTTTTATGGGGTGGTGGACTAAGGATCCGACCTATAGCTGCAGAATAATTTTGTAAATATGGTGGGAAGAAGAAATGGGAGAGGAAATGGAGTGCATGGAAATACAAACCCAGCTGTAATGGAGATGTTGAGAGGAATTGCTACTAGATTGGAAGTAGTTGAAACAACCCAGAAGAGAGGTCAACTAGTTGATGATATGAGTGATGAAGAAGTAGAAGAACATGAAGAAGTTGCAAGAGAAGAGAAACCTCGCCTTGATCAGGGAGAAGAAATTTTCATAAGATCCCTAACCTGAGTAAACACTAAACCACATTTCAATCCACCAGATTATAATGGTAGGTTGGATTCAAATTAATTGCTAGATTGGATAATAGAGATGGAAATGTACTTTGATTTTTAAGGTACCCCAAAAGATAAGAAGGTGAAATTTTCTTGTATAAAGTTGAGAGGACATGCATGCCTTTGGTGGGAGCATTTTTAGACAAATAGGTAAAGAAAAGGAAAGGAGAAGATAAGATCATGGGATCAAATGGTTAATAAGTTGAAGATAAAGTTCATGCCTGGTGACTATCAGATCACTTTGTTCAAGAAGTTGTAGAATCTGAAACATAAGGAATCAAGTGTGAAAAGTATACTAAGGAGTTCTATAAATTGAACATTAGATCTGGACATTCAAAGGATGAGATTGAGCAAGTAGCCAAATATGTAAATGGTTTGAGGTTGTCTATACAAGATGAGATTAGTTTGATTAATTTTTTGAGTGTGGAAGAAGAATATCAATGTGCCCTAAAATCAAAAGAGAATCTAAACAAAAGACATGAGTAGAGACAAAGAGGAAGAGGTGGAAGATTTCAAAAAGGAAGGATTTTTACTAGAGGAGGAAGAGGATATTTTCTAGATCAGAACAACGATAAGGAGGTCAATAATAATGAGAATTCATATCAAAGAGATGATGTAAACTCTTACCAAAGAGGAGAATATGGTGGTTACCGAAATGAAGGATATAGAAAAGATGATAGAGGACATGAGAAAAGAGTATTCAGGGGAACTTGTTTCAAATGTGGTGGAGAAGGACATAGATCCTTTGAATGCAAACAAGGAGAGAGAAGAAGAAGGACTAAGAACAATAGAAGAACAACCTTTATTGATGAGAATCATGTTGGTTCACCTAATCAACAAAAAGAAGGAGAAGTGTTGGTGAATAGGAGAATATTGTGTCAAAGTGAATGGGAGAAGGAATCGTTGTAGAGAAAGAACTTGTTTTGAACCAGGTGCAAGGTGGTTGGTAAATGTTGTAAAGTAATCATTGACAGTGGAAGCTCAAAGAACTTGGCTTGTGAAGAAATTTTGACCAAATTTAATTTGGAAAGATTGAAACACCTGAAGCCCTATTAGATAACTTGGATTCAAGATGAGCATAAGATACTGGTAAGTGAACAATGTCTGGTGAAATTGAAGATAGTAAATTATCATGATGAAGTTTTGTGTGATATCATGTCTATGGATGTATTCCATATTTTGTTGGGAAGACCTTAGCAGTATAAAAAATAGGCTATTCATGATGGAAATAAGAACATATACACTATTTTTGCTAATGGGATGAAGCAGACTTTTACCCTTGGAGGATGTTCCTAAAGTTGAGGTTTGTAAAACTATAAGAATTTGTTTGGTTGATGGGAGGAGATTTCTGGATGGAATGAGACATCAGAACATGTGTTATGCCTTGGTGCCTAAGAAGGTGGAAGACTGGAAGCATGTAGAAGGACAACTTGAGGAGATAAAGGAATTGCTGGAAGAATATGAAGCTATCATTTCAGATAATGCACCTGATGGATTGCCACCTGCAAGGATTATTAGTCATTGCATGGATCTGATTTCTGGAGCTAGTTTACCTAACAAAGCAACAAATCGGATGACATCGACAGATAATGAAGAATTGAACAAAAAAGTGTAAGAGTTTTTGAGAAAAGGTTTGATCAAAGAAATTGTAAGACCTTGTGCATTACCTATAGTGCTAGCACCTAAGAAGGATGGAGAATGGAGGATGTGTATAGACTCTAGAGCCATAAAAATGGTCATAGTGAAGTATAGATTTCCTTTGCCCTAGATGGATGACACTATGGATTGTTTGAGTGGAGCTAAATACTTTACAAAGATAGATTTGAAGAGTGGATATCATCATATCAGAATCAGAGAAGGGGATGAATGGAAGACAACGTTCAATACAAATGAAGGATTGCATGAATGGTTGGTGATGCCTTTTGGAATAACAACCAGAACTAGTACTTTCATGAGGTTGATGAATGAAGTATTGAAGAGATTATTGAGTAAGTTTTTGATTGTCTATTTGGACGATATCTTGATTTTCAGTAAGACTAGAGAAGAACATTTGTTACATGGGTATGTGTAGGATCATGATGGGCCAAAAAGTGGCGATATGTAAGTGATATGATGACCCATGTGGCTGACGAATTTATTTTTTAACCCAAAATTGATGAAATGAAAAGGGTTTTTAAAAGAGATCCTTAGCTTTCCACCCATATAAATTATTCTTTACTTTGAATTTAATAAATAATTATTATTCATTTTCTATTTGAATTATGACTAAAGTCCTCATTGATAGGTTGATTGAATAAAATCTATAGATTTCAAATGGTATCACATTTTTTGAATGTGAAACATGCATCACATTATATGCTTCACATACTATAGGATTGAAAAAAAAAGAATTGAATTTCATGAAGGTTTGACAAAGTTAAGGTGGTCAAACATACATGTTTTTATATTTTTTAAAATTTGTAATAAAAAAATCATAATTAATTATTTACTTACAAAAAAATTATAAAACAATATGCATCACATTGGTACATGAGTCCTCTACTTATATCTAAAATATTATAAAGTAATATTATCATTTTATTGTGGTTAGGGTGGTTAGACAGACACCTACTTCTTATTTTTTCCCTGAAATTTAAGTACTACTGCATTGAAATTTCAAACTTTCACCAAATAGGATTTTATATTTTTTGAAATAAAACTAGTAGTTTAGAAACTACATTCAATTTTCTACAGATTCTATTCTTACATATTTTTGAAATAATATAAATAACTTATTCAAATTTTTATGTCAAGTTACCTAACTCTAATTTTTCTGAATTTTATTGCCACTTAAGGGCCTATTTTTTCTATGATGATCCTGCACATACCCACATATAAGAAAATTTTTATATAGGTTGAGGGAAGAGCAGTTGTTGATAAACATCAAGAAGTGTAGCTTTACAAAAGAAGAATTGGTATATCTTGGGTTTTTGATATATGTGAATGCATTGAAGATGGATCCTGAGAAGGTAAGAACAATTGTTGAATGGCCTAGACCTGAAAAAATTGGAGAGGTAAGATTATTTCATGGATTGGATATTTTCTACTGAAAGTTCATTATGAATTTAAGTTCTATTTTCAGCCCTATGACAGAAACAATGAGAGGAGATATAAAGGATTTTAGATGGACATCTAGAGTAGGAAAAAGTTTTGAGTTGTTAAAGTAGAAGGTGACTAAGAAACCTGTGTTGGCTTTACAAGACTTTAGTAAAGTATTTCAGGTAGATTGTGATGTGAGTGGAAATGCAATTGGAGCAATGTTAAGTCAAGAAGGATGAACAGTAGCTTATTTCAATGAGAAGTTGAATGATGCAAGGAAAAAATATTCAGTGTATGATCAAGAGTTTTATGCCATAGTTCAAGCCTTGAAGAAGTGGATACATTACTTTTTGTCTAAAGAGTTTGTGATCATCAGGCTTTGCAATACTTGAACAATCAAGGTAAGTTAAATCAGAAACACATGAGATGGGTGGAATTCTTGCAGAGTTATACTTTTGTTTTGAAACATAGGAGTGGAAGGTCAAATAGAGTTGTTGACGCCTTGAGTAGGAGAAGGAATTTATTGACACAAATGAGAATGGATGTATTAGGCTTTGATGAATTTAAGAACTTATATGAGGAAGACCTGGATTTTGTAGAACCTTGGAGAGCATGTTAAGAACCAGTTTTGGAGGATAGAATTCAGTGGTTGGATTATTTCATTCAGGAAGATATGTTGTTCAAAGGAAATCAGTTGCGTATAGCACGAAGTTCAATGAGGGATAACTTGGTGAAAGAGAAACATAGTGGAGGATTGGCAAGATACTTTGGAATTGATAAGACAATAGAATTGGTAAGTGAGAACTACTTTTGGCCACAAATTCATTAGGATGCTAGGAATTTTGTGCAGAGTTGCAAAGTTTTTCAAGTTGCAAACAAAAGTAGTCATAATGTTGGATTGTATAAACCTTTGACAGTTCCAGAAAGACCTTGGGAGGATATCATTATGGATTTCATACTTGGTTTGCCTAAGAAAAATAGAGGTAATGATTATGTATTTGTGGTGGTAGACTGATTTTCCAAGATGACACATTTCATACCTTGTAAGAAGACAACAAATGCAATACATGTAGAAAACTTGTTTTTTAGGGAAGTGGTTAGATTGCATGGATTACCAAGGATTATTGTTTCAAACAAAGATACAAATTTTGTTGGTTACTTTTGGAGGAAACTTTTGAAGAAGTTGAAGACATATTTGAATTTCAATTCTACTTTTCACCCACATAATAATGAACAAACAGAGGTAGTGAACAAGATTTTGGAAAATTTTCTGAGATATTTGGTTGGAGAGGAGACCGAAAGTTGGGATTTGGCCCTTGCACAAGTAGAATTTTCCTACAATAATTAAAATAAACAAGAGTACAGGAAATAAACCTTTTGAGAATGTTACTGGATTTCATCCTAGACGTATATCAAAATTGCAAGACATCAGTAAAGAAGATAAAAGGAGTGCAGAAGTAGAGGAATTTGCAGAACATAAGAAGAAAGTGCATAATCAAGTGAAACAACATTTGGAAGATATGAACCCAAAATATAACGAGTGAGTAGATGAAAAGAGGAGACATAAGGAGTTTGAAGTTGGAGATGAATTAATGATATATTTGAGGAAGGAAATATTCCCAGTTGACGCATACAATAAGCTCAAGATGAAGAATTTTGATTTAGGAAATGCATATGAAGTAGAGTTACTGATAACATGGGTATATCACCTATATTCAACATTACAGATCTACATCAGTACCATGAAGTAAAATTTAGTGAAGACACTAAAGAAAAATTGGAAGAACAAATTCCTAAACCACAATCAGATGCGATAAAATAGATTTTGGATGTCAGAGATGGGAGAAAGACTCGTGGAAGACAATACAAAGAATATCTGGTGAAGTGGAAAGATAGACCAGTGGAGGATTCTTCTTGGATTTCTTAGGTTGACGTAAACCGTATTGATTTCCCTTTGGCCCCAACAAAGTAAGGGAATCACTTTTCATTAACCTCGGATGTTTGATGCAAGAGCATCCTTGGTTCTTGGCAATCTTTCATCAACCAAAAATAACTTTTTCATTTAGTTTTTGTTCTTGTTCTTGTTCAAGTTTGTAGATTCGACATTTCTTCATCTTTTCTCACGACACCTCATAGATCTATGGTTTCATCATTGACATGTTCAATTTCCTTACTCCAAATTTTCAGCTCAATTGGATATTTTTTCGGTAAGTTATCACTTTCAGATTGAGTGATAGTTTTGGAGCTAGCTCTAGAATAATTTCAAAACCTAACGACTAGTTTGATCAATCATGGATCCTTCCCGTAGCTTGTGGATCCTCACGGTGTATTTCGATCTATTCCATGGAGTGTCCCTGACCTTAATCTTAGGTCCACACTTCACCATGCACATATACCATGGAAGAAATTCAAATTTGAGGTTGACCTATTCTTGCACATGTTACATTTCCTTCATCGAAGATTGTAATGATCTTTGGCTGACGAAGATGTTTCTTGACCCACGGATATGATATAAAGCTTGTAATGAATCATGAGGATATAAATCAATCAAGATCAAGTAGAATAATATGTATATAGAATTTTATCTGTAATATTTTTGTTCACATGTATGAGCAATGTATTTTGATCATGTTGTATCAGGCTTGTGAGCCGACTTTGTAAGCCGAGATGTGGTTGACCATATGTAATTGACATTTCTGATAATAAGAATATTTTTATCAACATTCTCCTCCATGTTCCGTACTGCTTATATTGTGTGACTCTTGTTGCACGGTCCAAATTGTTCTCTTTGAGGACCCTCCTATGGTGACTGCATCACAATCAAAGTATGTGAAAGAAATGTTGAAGAAGTTTGGAATTGAAGATTCCAAATTGATGTGTATTCCTATGGTTACTGGTTGCAAGTTGAGAAAAAATGATGAATCTCCTCAGGTTTATTAGAGTAAGTATAGATCAATGATTGGTGGACTACTATATATCTAACTTCTACTAGATCAAATATCATGCATGTAGTTTTTCTTGTGGGTAGATTTCAAGAAGATCCTAGAGAGTTACATGCTGCAACAGTGAAGAGGATAATCAAATAATTGAAGGGAACGATTTGGATCATGGCTTGTGGTATCCAAAGGATATTGATTTTACTTTAAGTTCTTACAAAAAATCAGATTGGGTTAGTTATGTGGATGATAGGAAAAGTACAAGTGGTTGTGTGCATTCTTTCTTAGATGTAGATTGGTGCCATGGCTAAGGAAGAAACAAGATTCATTATCTTTATCTATTACGAAGGAAAAATATGCTGTAGTAGCATCTTGCTACACACAAGTGTTGTGGATGAGGCAAATATTGAAGGATACTAGGGTGGTATATGATGAACCAATTTTTATCTTCAGTGATAATACAAGTGCTATCGATATTTCAAGGAATCTAGTAATGCATTCAACGACAAAATATTTCTCAATCTACTATCATTGTGTGAGAGAAAAGGTTGTAGAGAATGAAGTTAAGCTTGAATATGTACCTATAAAGGATCAGGTTTGTAATATATTCACTAAGGCTCTTCCTAAAGATACATTTGGGTATCTCCAAGAGAATTTGGGGGTTATTACCCCTCCTTCTTTGAATTAGATGTATAAGGAGATGCATCAGTCTAGTGGATTTCAAGCTTCATTCTTTGATTTGGACTAATGTTGCTGGCTACCTCTCAGGGGGAGTAGGTAGTAACATTTTTGGTGGTTGCAATCAGGGGGAGTGTGTGTTGTCATTCTCCAGTGGTTGTTGATTGGTGCAGTATGGTGTGTGCTCCTAAGGGAGAGTATATTGAGCAATAAATAGAATTTGTAGAGTAGCTATTAGAAGGTTGATTAATTCAAAAGCATAAACATAAGTGATGAAAATATTTTTTCCTTTACCATTAATGTTAAAGGGAGAGAGAGATTCATGTGAAAAAGAAGAAAATTAAGGGAGAGATAATCATGTGAAAAATGTTTAGTCAGTAGTTGACAAAAGGTGAGAGAATAGTATAGGTAAGTAAGGGAGACTGAGTAATGAGAAAAGAGAAAATTAAATAGGTATGTAGTAGAGATGCTGTGTTTTTTGTTGATGGTTTATCACATCATGTGTTGCCATCAATGACAAAGGGGAGATTTTTGAAATTATGAGAAGTGGGTCTTTTCATTGATGTCAAAACACACGTGTTACCATTAGTGTCAATTATATGAGAAAAATATTGTTGCAAGAGTATGTGTGGTTGTTGGTATTGCCTATGTTGTTGCATTGATGATGCTTTGATTAGTTGCATTATTTTGTCATTAATAAGTTACTGGTGTCAACCTCTAGTGTTGATTTGATAAGCTTATGTCTATGGTTGAGGAAGTGATGGAGATGATGAGGATGTGTTCTTGGTGCTTGGTTTCCAAGTTCTTTTGAGAACATTGATAAAATGAGGAAATAGTGAGTTTTAGTGTATTTTGGGTTGAAGAGTAGTGTTTTGGTGTCTCTTCACATTTCTTTTGGGTTGAAGACCTGCCTATACATTTAAGATATATTGACCAAGGGTGCTTAGAGGCAGTTTATTTAGAATTTGGTGTGTTGGATCGTTGTGAAAAAGAAGTTGTGTTCACTAGTGTGTGAACAGTGTATTGCAAAGGTGTATGGGAGAAATGTTTTTGCTCTACATTCCTCCAGAATTTGGTTTCAACTCTTGTAGATTTGAATGTGTGTTGATATTGTCAGTATCTTTCTTTAGTCAACATTGTTTGAGGTTTGGTGATTTGTATGTCATTTTCTTAAGTTGTAGTGTATGGTAGAATTGTTTGAGTGTACTGGATGTGTACATTTTTTAGGTGAAAGATGTTGTGAAGGATTTTTTTTGTTTTTAAGGTATGTGTGGAATATTCCAAATTGTGTTTATGTGACATTTGTTGTATGTGAGTTGTTATTGGATCAAAGAAAGAATGCACTTAAAATTTGAATGGTGTTTACACAGGTAACAAGCGACCTTGGTGTTTATGTTAGTGTAATTAATTAATTATTTCACTAGCATAAGTTAACTTAGGTTTTAATTAATCATATTAGTCCTAAGTTGCATTTAATCATTTAATAAAGTTGTTGAGATAAGATTCCCTTCTAGAAGATGAGTTGTCTTTTCTAGAACTTATCTTCATCTTGTTATCATTCCTTAGTAGTTGGTTAGGGTTTCTTGCTATCACATGAAGTGTGATTTGAACACTTGGCAACATCCTTTTCATTCTAGGTTTAACACTTGCCTATATAATCAGGCATATGTACTCTTTGTAATTATCCATCTATCAATCAATTAATACTTTTTTTGTGGTTGAATATTTCTTCAAACCCTTGTTTGTTTTCTCCATCCATTCTCTTCCTTGTGACAGGTATCCATTTGCATGCAGGTGATCTTGGAGTCTAAAGTTGGTTTTGACAACTTCTACATGGTATCAAAGCTTTCCTGTTGCATGCCTGTTCTTGTTTGAAGAGTTTGGAGCTATTTGGAGCTACAAGGGTTTTTTGTATGCCATTTTATATTGGAGTCGTCATATTGTTTGCTTCAAAAAATTAGTTTTCACTCGTTTGTAGGAAAAATGATTTTTGGGTTTTGTAGTCAGCGTCGAAATTTGAACTGGATATTTTTTAGATTTTGTATATCTTGCACAGATCTGGAGAAAATCGCAGTCTAAAAAGCGTCGGACGTCATTTTTCTCCTGGCTAAAGGTTAATTTTTTTTTTTCATCTTCTGCTTGTTGGATCAAGAAATGATTTCTGGGTTTTACTTCTAGCATCAAAATATTTTTGGGTTTTTATTTTTGTCTACAAATATTGAGTAGATTTTCCAAAAATCAAATTAGAAATAAATATTTTTTGCTAGAAAATTCGTTTCCTGCAAGCTAAATTCAGTTTTTGAAAAATTCATAACTTTTGGCCACGGTGTCCATTTTCGGCAAATGAGATATTGATGGAAAGCTTGTTTCGAGCACTTCATAGTGGTTTAGGCCATGTTTTCAGATTTGGTCATCTACACAAACTTGAAGTTATTTTCATCATGGAGGCAGATGTAAACATTGGTTTGTGCACGCACTCTTTTTTGTTTGCATTTAGTAGATTTGCATTTTGTTTTTAATTTATGCATATTTAGGCATTCTCTCATTTTGCAATCATTGGGTATTGTAATAAATGAACTGATATAAAGTTTCATCAGGGGGGTTTCTTGCATAATAATCTGATTAGAGTGTGCATGGACTTTGATCTTTATTGTGTTTTGATGACAACTCACATGGGTTGTAATCTGGTTTCTTAGTTTCTTTTGGCCATATTTTATCTTAGTTTGACACATATCAGATTCACATCGGATCCATCTCAGTTTGAGGGCCACTAAATTTGTGGTTAATGTTCCTAAGTCTTTATGGTACTTGTTCCCATGGAAAATTTTTAGTTTCAGTTTGACATCGACATCGAGATTCACGAGCTTCCAGATTTTGTCATCATCTTTTCATCTACTGTTGCTTTATGGATTCCAAGGTTGTTCCAGTTTGGTGTTTTCGAGTGTTCTGTGGCATTGGGTCCACTTGTTGCATTATTATGATTCCGATATGGTTTCTTGTAGACATAAGTATCTTTCCTTGCTTGCGGATTGCGATTCCAGTGTTACTCCATAGTGTTCTTCCAGTGCTTCTTTGCTGTAGTCATCTCATTGTAGGGGGGGTTGTCCCACTGGGTTTTCCTTCTCTACTTCATTATTGCATTTGTACATGGGTACCTGATCAGGCCTTGTTGTCGGGACCCATTCATGCTTTCTTGCATTCATCTTAGTTTTAGGTGCATGCTTATCTAGTCTCCTTAAGTTGCACTTATGGGGGGTGTTAGTGTAATTAATTAATTATTACACTAGCATAAGTTAACTTAGGTTTTAATTAATCATATTAGTCCTAAGTTGCATTTAATCATTTAATAAAGTTGTTGAGATAAGATTCCCTTCTAGAAGATGAGTTGTCTTTTCTAGAACTTATCTCCATCTTGTTATCATTCCCTAGGTAGTTGGTTAGGGTTTCTTGTTGTCACATGAAGTGTGATTTGAACACTTGGCAACATCCTTTTCATTCTAGGTTTAAAATTTTTCCTATATAATCAGGCATATGTACTCTTTGTAATTATCCATCTATCAATCAATCAATACTTTTTTTGTGGTTGAATATTTCTTCAAACCCTTGTTTTTTTTCTCCATCCATTTTTTTCCTTGTGAAAGATATCTATTTGCATGTAGGTGATCTTGGAGTCTGAAGATGGTTTTGACAACTTCTATAGTTTACACTAATTGAGGTGGATGTTTATTGCTTCTAAAAGTGTGTTGAGTGTGCTATTATAGATTTGGGTCCTAGATAAGGAGTGGTGTGGTCCACCTTCACTTGTATCTACCAGGGAAATGTTATGGTGTTGACATAATTTGAATTTGCACAATTGAGTTGCATAGCCAACCTTGGAGAATGTTTTGAAGGTTGAAAATGATATGAATATAAGTTGAGTTACTAAGGGATTTGAAGATAGAAAAGTATGATGTGAATGAAGCGAATGATGTGAATTACAAAGTGTTAGGGTGAAAATTTGAGAAGTGTAGTATGATATTGCATGTGTTAGATTATTGGATGTATTGAGAAAAAAGTGTCTATAATTCTTCAATTAAGTTACGAAGGTATTGGTGATATTGTTGTGGATTTTTCATTGAGATTTATTTCTCTATGTAACATTCTTCTTTATCTTCTTTTCTATTCTAGCAATGAGACTTTCGTAGTGATCCTTTCCTTCTTTGGGTAGTGAATCTTATTATATTCAGTGTTGATATTACTTTATATTGTGAGCTAATCCTTACCATGGTTTTTCCCATCTTGGGTTTTCCATATAAATATGATGTTCTCTTGTGCATGGTGTTGATTTAATTCAATTTATGTTATTTTCTTTTCATGCTAAATCATTATAATAGATTAAGGGTTAATTGAAGTGATGTGGATTTGAATTTTTGTTATAGTTTTGAAGTTTTAAGGTAAAAATAATTCACCCTCTTAGTTTTCTTGTGTATTAAACAAAAATATAGTTTTGGAGCAATGCTCTTCAGGATTCTCACACCACAATAACAATTTAAAACAATTTTGGAAGCATAACATCTCAATAATTCCTCAAACTGTCATACTAAAAATAAAATAAGGGATCAGGTGTTTATAAAACTTAAACATGAGGAGAGGTTGAAAAACTTTCTATAATAAAATCCCATGCCCAAGTTTGAACATGAGTTCAGTATGACATTTTGTCATAGTCAAAACCCATAACTTTAGGATTTTTAAATTTCTAACACTTGTCTCCTCAATATTAACTTTCATTCAACATCCAAGATACCTAGATACACATGCAACTATCACATGGAAACTTGGGCACCCCCATTAATGCAACTTGAATGTCATAGTGTGGCATAGAATCTGTTATACATAACTCTTACAACTATCATAACCTGTCATACTCTATCATAGTCATGACATAGAAAATTATGAGAAAAGCTATAAAGTTAGCCAAAAACTTAGGACCTACAATGTGGGATGCCTGACTCAACAATTTTTTCTTAAAAATTGCACATGTCACCTTCCATGTATGATGCTACCTCACTAATAGGTCCCAAAAAGTGATAACAAATTTGTTAGGAAGTAAACTTAGGAAGTAATTAAATATCACCAAATAATAAATTAAATGCTGAGACTCAAAGGTTGAGACACCTTAATACTAGCGTTCTCTCACTTTTCAAGGACCTACCAAGAGTTGTCTACAATCAACTACTCCAGGTCATGAGTCCCATGGAAATATAACACCATCTAAACTTCTCTATGCTCACTAGCTTTGTGAATGCATCTACAAAATTTGTCAAAGTGTCAGCTTTCTCCAATTTAACCTTCCTATCTTCTACCACATTGCAAAAAAATGAAATTACATGTCAATATTATTTTTTCTAGCATGTAAAGTAGGATTCTTTACCAAAAAGTTGGCACTCTGAAACACCTTTTTAGAATCAACTTTGACTAAGAATTTCTCCAATTGTTGTTCCACTTACATCACAATCCACTTGAAACACCTTCTCAAAATTGAGCGATGCTAACATTGAGTCCTTAGTGACCTTGTTCAAAATCTCAAAAAAGTTATCTACTGCTATCCACTTAAATTCCTTCTTGTCTACCCTTGTGGTTTTGGTTACGGGTGCATGCATCCCACTAAATTTTTGAATAAAAATGCGATAGAAACTATCTAAACCATGGAATATTTGAACATCATACACACTCCTAGGTGTTGGCCATTCAATTATAGCATGTACCTTTTGTAGATCTATTTGCAACCCTTGTGGTAAGCTAACATATCCCAAATAAACCAATTTCTCCTTCATAAAAATGCACTTTTTCAAATTAATTTATAACCTTTTCTCTTTAATACTATTTAGGAGTTGTCTAATAGGAAAAAATGTTCCTCTTTATTGCTAATAAAACTTAGAATGTCATTAAGATAAAAAATCATGAATTTTTCGTAGAAATGGTTTAATCATGTCATTCATCAACCACCTAAATTTTTTGGGTACATTTGTTAATCTAATGGCCATTACTAACCACTCATATAGCCCCTCCATGGCACTCAAAATACTCTTCCACTCATTACCCTCTCTTATCCTAATTTGGCAATACCCACTATTTAAATTATTTTTTGTAAAATATCGAGCCTTTCCCAAGAAGTCCATGGGATCATCCATTATTGGTAAAGGAAAATAATAATTGATTGTTATTTTTTTGATGGCTCTTGAATTCAAATCCTTCTTTGGTGCTAACATAATTGGTAATGTGCATGGGCTAAGTATTTCTATAATTAGTCATCTTTCTAATACATGTTGCACTTGTGTGTTCACCTCTTCATTTTCTATAGGTGTTAACCTATAGGTAGCCTTGTTGGGTAAAATTTTCCTTGGAATAAAATAAATATGATGACTAATTCTCCTCACAAGAAGTAGTCCTTTTGGTAATTCCTTGGATACAATTTCATCAAATTCCTCAAGAAACCCCTTTACTTCTACAAGTATGTCATTATTGTTTGTTGTTGCATCTACTTGTAGCTCCTTGGAAAATATTTCGAAACATAGTTCTTCCCCCTTAATATCCTTCAAAAATTATTTTCCTATCACTAGCAATGTTCTTTGACCTCTTTTCACCGGTTCTTCCCTAGTTGCCAATCGTGTGAGTATATTTTCTTCCATTTGTCTCCAAAGTGTAAACTTGTGTTTGCTCTACCATCATGAATTTCCTTTCTATCAAATCTCCATAGTCTCCCTAAGAGTAAGTGGCATGCATCCATAGGCATGATATCACACCACACCTCATATTTATAAGTGCCTATTCAAAAAATCAGTAGGCACCCTTTTTGTAACCCAAACTTATCAAAAATTATAATCAGTACAATCATTTACATATTTTACAAATATTGGCATAAATTTGGGATTCTTTTATCCCCCTCTTTCTTTTACCTATTTTCTACATGTTTTCTTATTGTCCTATGCTACTTTTGTTCTTAGTTTCTCTCTCTTTTTGCTCATTGTTGTTCTAAACCTTCTTCCCTTCCTATGTTCTATTCTTTTGACAAAACTCCCAAAAAAAAATGAATCCCCCCTCCAAAAAACTCTTGCCTAAATTTAGTGTAGCACTTAAAAATATTGTAATATATGCTTATAGCTCATTCTTGAGTTCAAAAATCCCACTTAAAATGATTCTCTTTCATTTTCATTGATTTTTTGCATTAAATGTGTTATAGGTAGGTTGTTATAGCTCCAAAGAGAAGAAAAAATCAAAATGCTAGATCATGCACAATGTTGGGAGAATGAAATGAATGAATTTAAGAAAAAAAAAAATGATGCCCCTGCACCAAGCACACATAAAAGTCTTTCTATTTTATCATTAAAATATAGAATAGTGTCTAGTGTGCACCTCTGTATTTTTTTCCACATTAGGTATTTTAAGAACTAGTTATGGATATATATCCAAGAATGAATGCTACAAGTTGTATGATTTTTTTTTAATATTTCTTATTGACTATATATTTTTATGGTTTTTGAAAGTGGATGCATCCTAAAAATCACATCATTAAGCATGCACATTCACATAACATGCATGAAAATTGAAAAAGAAAAGAAAAAATTAATGTGTAGAGAATGAAATTTAGAAAAATCCTATAAACAAAATTTAAAAGTTAGATAAGATGATCAAAGTTAATTAAAAACATTGATACATATATACTAGAAGAATATGAAGATACTCTACAAAGAAAACAAAAAATAACAACTTATTCAAAATTTAGAAAAAACTATGGCTAAAAAATTAAGAAGTATAATTTCTTTTAAATCAAGGTTTTATTAAATTTGATTGAAAAAAATGTGAACTTGATGATGTTAAAGCTTGAATTCAAGTTATTTTATGTTAAAAATACAAATTTAGGGGCCACAAGAGATGTACAACCCTTAGCTTGGAAATCCAAGCCTAAATGATGGGATTATAAAATATTTTAATTCAAATAACAAAAACTGCATACAAATTAGAACACACGTATTTTATAATTTTTATAATGTGAATACTTTTACTAAAAATCTCAATTTTTACCAATAATGTGTTTCTCAGTTCGATGCGCCCAAAAATTGTAGCAAACTTTTGGAGTCGGTGATGAATGGTCTTTGACCATAAATCACATAGTAATTGTTAGATGCCATTATAATTTTTCACAAATATATAACCCAATTATTTTGACATCAAATCATTCTAGGATATTAGTATCATAATGCAACAACATAGACAAGGAGAACATGTTGATCCAAATTAATAACAACCTAGTCCTCTCATTTTTCTCCTCCCACCATTCACCAATGTGTTAGTAATGGGAGCATTGGGCATACATTCTGAAAACTTAACTAAGATACTTGCTTGAAAACTAAATTTAGTACTAGAGAGCATGGAGGAGATGATACAAGTCCTAGAACCTAAGGTAAATTGGCACCATCTGCATAGACCCATTGTTGTAAAAATAAAAATCACCCACGTTATGGTCAATAAAAATCACCCATGTTATGGTCATGATTATGCTTGCACTTTTTATCATAACGCATTATGTTACATTATTTATCGTTATATATTTCCTCTTGTGGTTACCAAGCATTGCATTTTTAAAGTTCGAGAAACTGTATTCACGCCTGTATAAAATTGAAATTCACCTGCTTTCAAAAAACATAAAGAAGTATTTACTCTCTCATATTGGTATTAGAGCATTATGATGCTAGGCATGTAGAGAAGTGATGGTCAGTAGTGAGAATAAATAAGAGCGACTCTGCAAAAATGATTCAATGGATGCCTTTGCTTGAATGTGGGAGCATCTACCAAGCATGCTGTCTATGTTGCCTTTTGATTGGACTCGTCTGAAGGTTGAAAAGGAGTTTGCCTCTTTTATAATATGAATGAAAATGAAGGGCTCTGTAAATGGATTAAATTTATTTTCAGTCTTCTTGGCTATTGATCCATCATCTGGTTCGCTCACTCTTTCATAGGCTCACCTACAACTAAACATTGTGCAGAATAGATATCTGGTTTACTCACTCTTTTATAGGCTCACCTACTACTCAACATTGTGCAAATTTAAAGAAAATATTGGAAGGGCATATGAAGATCTATTGCTAATGTGGATACATATAAATGGTACTTCTATTAACTTTGATAAAAATTTCCTCAAAAACCACTGTGAGAAGCATGTAAATGAGTCGTGTCCCATTTTTTTTTCTCCATCATCCGCACACACAAAAACTCATTATGGCCTAGTTTCTACTTACTCTCCACTTTTAATTATTTTTGCAATTACTCACCACACATTGGTCTATTTCTTTCTTGCTAAAATTTTGTATTAGCAGGCATAAATAATAGTGGTGTTTTTATTTGTTGAAGTTTAGGGTTGTTGCAACCTAACAATCTAGTGTTTTTATAGTACTTGTGTTGATTGGTTACGGTTAAAAAGTGCTTGTTAGATCTATGTTGAAAGGAAAGTTTTAAAAGGTGCATGTAAAAAAAATGGCAAAAAAACAATAAAAAAGCATAACAACGGTAATAAACAGATAAGAGTAAGGTAAAACAGAGTTGAAAAAAACAAGATATATATCTAGCTTGCATTACATTCAATCCAAAAACTGCTATCTTCAGTAGTTGTCCACAATCACATATATTTCTATAGAACCTTTGAAGTCTAGAAGCTTCTAGCTTTCTAGAAAACTCTAAAATCTGGAAGCTTTTTTTTTTCAATAGCTCTTAGAATGTTCTTTTCTAAAAACAGCTCCAGGAATATTCTAGCTTACGGAAAACTCTAGAAACATTCTATCATTTTCTAGACAATCTTAATTATCCCTAACATCCCCCTTTAAGATTGGCTAGAATAATACAAAGAAAATACAAAGAAGAGTAGAACATTATATTACTATCCCCCCTTAATGTTCACCTCAATCATGCCCAGCATACCCTGTAATTTCATAAGTTTGGCTTCAAGCATACTCTTAGTAAATATATCTGTTGCTTGGTCTTCACTTGGACAAAATTGGAGATTAAAAAATTTTGCTTGAACAAGATCTCAAATATAGTGAACATCAGTCTCAATGTGCTTTGTTTTAGCATGGAAAACACGCTTGTTTGCAATTCGTATAACACTTTGATTATCACAATACAAAATAGTAGCTGATCTTTGTGCAAAACCAAGCTCAAATACAAGATTTCAAATCCAAACTACTTCCTTTCTAGCTTCTTTTGTTGGTCTATATTCTACTTCACATGAAGACACTGATGTAGTTGTTTGTTTTTTGTTGCTCCATGTAATTGGACTTGACTCAAGCTGAAAAATATAACCACTAATAGATTTTTTATCATCCATATCACCTCCCCAGTCTAATCTGTAAAGCCAATCAAAGAAACTAAGGACTTGTAACTATAATGTATGTCATAGTAAAAGGTTCCACAAATGTATTGCAAAGTTCTCTTGGCAGCCAACCAATGACTTTCTTTTGGTTCTTGCATAAATCTAGATACCATATTGATTGCAAAAGAAATGTCTGGTCTAGAATGGGTTAGATAAACCAAGCTACGAACAAATTGTCTATATAAAGTAGCATCCATCTTTTTGGAGGTACATTCCTTAGTAAGCTTAACTCCAAATTGGAAAGGAGTAGGGGTTGGATTGCATTCAAGCATTTTTTTTTTTTTTTAAAGATCCAAAGCATATTTTATTTGAGAGATAAACAACCCATCATGAAGCCTACTAATTTTCAAGCCAAAAAAATAATTTAGTTCACCCAAATCACTCATATGAAATGCCCCTTTAAGATCTAATTTCAAATCATTACTTAACCCAATATTTGGTCCAGCTATGAGTAAATCATCTACATAAACTGTAAGAAGAAGAATTTCATTTTGTACTCTCTTTATATAAAGATTTGGATTTGATTTATATTTTTTAAACCCATGAAGCTCAAAATACCTGTCAATCTTCTCATTAAATGCTCTTGGTGCTTGTTTAAGTCCATAAAGTGACTTCTTTAATCTGTAAACACGATTAGAATGTTGTTGATCTATAAAATCTGATGGTTGATCCATGTATATTTCTTCATATAAATCTTCATTTAAGAAATTATTTTTGACATCCATCTAATGAACATGCCACCCAAGACTTGCAGCCAAAGAAAATGATTATAACTGTATTCATTTTAATGATAGGGGCAAATGTTTCTTCATAATCAACACCCTCGTTTTGATTGAACCCCTTAGCAACCAATCTAGCCTTGAGTTTTTCTATAGCACCATTTGATTTAAAATTTGTTTTGTAAACCCATTTACAACCAATAACATTCTCACCTTGGGGGAAAGGCACAAGTTCCCAAGTCTTATTCTCTAACAATGCATTATATTCCTCTGTCATGGCTTTTTCCCATTCTTTCTTCCCTCTAGCTTCCTCATATTGGTTTGGGTCATTAATCTGCAATACTTTGGCCATGAGAGGACTACCATTCCTTCCTTGGTTCCTTAGGCCTTGTGTGTAGATTTCTTCAACTCTCATTGTCTTTTGTTTGGCTGAAATATGATCTTCTTCATCATCACTACGTACAAAAAGAGGCTTCTCTCAAGAATTAGGTGTTCCATTAGTGCACACTTCATCTTAATTGATATAGGGAGCATTGATTATTGTAGAGTGAGAAGAAGTGGTTGAAAGTTGCAAATGTTCATCAAAATTTACATCTCTACTGACAAAGATTGTTTTTGTTGTCAATTCATATAACCTGTAAGCCTTTGATTCTTCAATGTAACCCATAAACAAACACTTATGACTCTTTGGTTCTAACTTTTCCCTTTTTTCATCAGGAATATGTGCCCAAGTAATACACCCAAATACTTTATAATACCCAATTTGGGGCTTTCTATCACTCCAAGCTTCTTCAGGGGTGATATTTGTGAGGGCTTCAATGGGGATTCTATTCACAATATATGCAACAAAAGAAACAACCAAACCCCTAAATTAATTATGCAAACCTTTAAAATTCAACATACAACGAGACATTTCTAAAAGAGTTCTATTCATTTGTTTTGCCACCCAATTTTATTGAGGAGTATAAGGAGCCATTCGTTGCAACTTAATACCATAATTTTCACAAAATGAATCAAATGCATAATTGCAATATTCACCCCCATTATCCGTTCTTAAGAATTTAATTATTTTCCTGCTTTGATTTTCAACTAATTCCTTAAACTTTTGAAAAACTTCAAATACTTCATTTTTCCTTTGAATAAAATAAACCCATACTCTCTTGTTGCAATCATCAATCAAAGTGAGAAGGTACTTGGCACCTAAAAGTGAAGGATAGCTCGGTTCACATAAATCACTATGAATGAGTTGTAGTGGATAATTAGGTCTCCATTCTTTACCTGAATCAAAAGAATCTTGATGATGTTTCCCTAACACAAATCCTTCACAAACACCTTCAGAAGCTGAAATTTTTCTTAATCCTCTAACCATATCCATTCTGATCATGTCTTGTAACTTTCTATAATTTATATGGCAAAGTCTAGCTTGCCAAACTTTTGACATATAATTAGTTTGAGCAATAAAATCATGAGAGTGTGTATTCTTCATCAAAAAACCCCACAAATTTAAATAGACTCTCTTCATGATCAACTCTACCAATATAAATTATATTGATTTGATCTTCTGTATCTCTAACAATAACTTGATCAATAGTGACAAAAAACTCATATCCAGCTTGAACTATTTTATATATTGAAATAAGATTTACCACTAAAACATTTCTCAAAGGCCCATTTGTTACATTAATAGTCCATGTTCCTAAAATTGGATGTTTTATTTTATTGCCAATAGTAATTTCTTCATCCAAATTCTTTCCTTCATAAAAAACAATAAACAAAGATCTATCCCCAACCATGTGAGATGATAACCCTGAATCTAAAATTCATTCTTTATTAGAATCTAGAGCAAAGTATCTCCCCTTAACACTAGATTTACTCCCGGGTGTAGTAGTTACCTTCTCATTTGATTTATCTTTCCTTTTTAGGGAGATGGCTATGAAACTATGTCTATCCTTATTTTCATCCTTAAATCTTTCTTTCTTTGGCTTGTATTTCTTCCTTTCATTGTCCCTCTTCTTCAAACAAAATTTCTCCATGCGATTCTCACCTCCACAATACTTGCAAATAATGAGTTTTCTTCCAACTTACTTTTCTACACCATCATTTCTAGAAAAATAGTTAGAACCTTCATCATTTCCTTTCCAATTCTTTTTTCCATCATTTCTAGAAAATTTACTTTTAGCTACATATGCATGATTGTTCTTAATATATTCTTCTTTAATAAGGTGAACTTCTTCATCTAAAATAGACTTACAAAATCGATCAAAATTTTGTTGGGGGGTATTGGGATTTAGTTGAAGAACACTTTTCCTTGATTCCTTAAATACCTTGTATGGTTGGGGAGTCTCAATTTCAACCATTAAAATCAACTTTTCATCTACACTAAACATGCTAGCAATATTTGCATCTTTATAAAAAAATTCTAAATTTTCCCACAGCTCTATTGGATTATCAACATCAACAAATCTTTGTTCAGATTTGGGCTGAAAGCTTTACCAATAATACCTCTTGCTTGCTCCAATTTGCATTTCCACAACTCCTTTTCTCTATCATTTTGTTGAGGTTCTCCAATTTATTTATTCACTATCCTCCATAAAGTCTTCTCTCTTACAGAATTCTTGATTGCAATCTTCCAGTTTGCAAAACCACTTCCATCAAAGACTAGAAAACTCTCATTTGTAGAGCCCATGTTAGCAAGAAAATCAGCCTTCAATCAAATATCAATCTAGCAATACTCCAACTCTGATAGCATGTATAAACAGGCCAAAAAATAATAAAAAATATAACAGCAGTAATTAGCAGATAAGAATAAGGCAAAGTAGAGTTGAAAAAACAAGATATATATCCAGCTTGCATTCCATTCAATTCAAAAAATGCTATCTTTAGTAGCTGTTCATAATCACATATATAGCTATAAAACCTTTGAAGTTTGGAAGCTTCTAGCTTTCCAGAGAACTCTAAAATTTGGAAGCTTCTTTTTTTAATTAGCTCTTAGAATGTTCTTTTCTTAAAACAGCTCCAGAAATATTCTAGCTTATGAAAGACACTAAAAACATTCTATCATTTTCTAGACTATTAGTTATCCCTAAGAATACATTCAAAGTACAAAGAATTGACTTTTACATTGGCAGACCATTCCTTCTTTCAACCATCCAGCATTGGATATTTTATGGAGTATGTTGAAAGGAATTAGTGCCAAGTGGAGAAGTGCAATGTAATGTTAAGTGTTGCTAAATACTTGAATGGTTCAAAAATTCGTCAATGGAGGTTTTGGGTTGTACAGTCACTGTTAGCATTATGTTCAAGCAATTTCATTATTGTCAAGAGAAAATCATATATTTGCAGCATATGAGGATTTATTAAAGGCTACATAGTCATTTGCATGTAATTTGTATTAGTGGTAAATTAAAGGTAAGTTGCTTTGCAATAGAAGATACAATTCGAATTAGCTTTATGAGTATTGTAAGATGTAAAGAAGTTGATATATCATTTTTGAGATGTGCCGATAAAGTAATCTATCTTCTTACTACTAGTGTTTGGGAAAATACAATCCAAAACATTAGAACAATTATTGAGTATTTTGTAAATGAGTTTATCAATATTATGAATGGATCTTCAAAAAATTATGCTTTAATTTTTGGGGCTATTTCTCCTACACCTAACAAAGCCTCCAAAGACTCATCCAATGAATAAAGTGTTTATAAGATCATATTAGAGGTTGGTGGAACTACAGGATAGAGGCATAACAAGATCATTTGAAGTCAATTTCTCTCTTTGAGATGGTTCTTTGCGTGCAATAATTTTTTCTTTCTTTTATCTTTCCTTGTTGATGTTGGTGGATTTGAAGAATACATATATTTTAATGTTTGATTTTTATAAACAAGTAAGAGATTTGATTTTGAAACTCGGTAAAGATTGTTGTCTAGTGAGTTCAAAAGACTATGATTAATAATTATACCTTTACAAATGTCAAAGAAAAAACTTGATGAAGCTCTATGAGTGATGAAGACAGACTCTCCTTACTCTGCTCCAACCAAAACTTGTTCACAAAATGAGCACACTCTACCCAAGGATTACAATAGATAACTATGTAACAATCAAGAATCCACAATTACACATCTTTCAATCACATTCAAATTTGATTTCAGATCATCAAACAGTTCAGTTACACAGATGGAAGGCAATTTGAATTAAATTAGTCAAATTTAAATTACTAAACATTACAAGCAAGGTTTCAGACATTTATGTACGGAAATATCATATATTAAACACCCTCTGTCTTCTCTATTGGCATTTCTTGGTTTTCTTTCACCTTCCTCTCTCCACCCCACACGACCTCATCCATTTGTTTACCTCTGCACATTCAACTTAATGTTTCATTCTTTACCAGCTACTCCACTCTTCTGCACAGCCTCCTTCTAATGTTCATGCCTCAGCAACATTGATCTGCATTTCTTTTGGTATTCATGTGTGGCTCCCTCTGTTACATGTTGGCCGCCCATCATCCATTTATTCTCTCTAATCAAGTCTACTAACAATTGGGATATAAGGGTAGTCATTTATTCCAAACGACTTCCTCTATTCACATGGTGTGACCTCTTTCTTTACTTTATGAAAACTTTCTCTTTCCTCCACGTGCCCATGCTAACTCCTTGGTGTTATTGCCTTGTCTTCAGCTATATTCTATGCGGTTCTTCCTTATTCCTGCGTTGAGCTTCTTCTTTTGAATCTTAATTGGCTCGGTTCCCTCTGTAAGAACTCATGTTTGCATTTAAAATCTTAACCAACCAGCATGCACACATTCTTCCCATTCCCACCCGGTCTACATGTGCATTTAAATGTGCAAATCCATTGGTGTACATCTCCTTTCACTTCCTACCCTTGGCTGCATAGGAATTTCACTCTCTGTGTGGCGTTTCTCCACCACGCTGCCTTCCCTACGCAGCCTTATCACCCCCCATCTTGGCACCAACTTTTTGGTATTTAATTAACTCCACTTTTCTTCGCATTCCTAGCATTTTTATCTTCCATAGCCGTTCGTTTATCTCCCACAACATTTTATTTTATCTTTAGCTTTATCTTTCATATATTTTTTAAAAAACCATTAGTGCCAATAATATCCTTTCGTGATTATGAAGCAGAATAATGTGATGGTGTCAAAAATAATATAAAAAGAATCTTAAGAATCTATTACACTTATCTCTCAAATTGTATCTCCAATGAAGATGAAATTTTGGATTTAGATGTATCTAATGTTTGCCAAAGTAATGTTAGAATTTCAGAGTGATATCTTCATTTACAGAGTGGTGTGAACCCAAAAACTGACGCACTAAAACACTAAACTAGAAATTTTGACACTTAGTCGAATTTCTGTGCAACTGAACTTTCTAGACCGACTCAACTTGCACAAGTGTCTTCCTTAACATATCAAAACCTGTTATGATCAATTAAAGTGATCCACAACAATATTGACATCAATGAAAACACTATATATATGTCGTTATATGGAATCCATGCTCATGTTGCCAAACAACATCATCGATGACAATATTCTCAAGCTTCTAACAATCTCCCCCTTTTGTTATTGATGGAAACATGCCAAAAATCTCTAAAAATACTCTCCTCCTTTGACATCAAGGGAAAAGGGTTCCTAAACAACCTGTTTTGATTCTTGTTGGAACTCCCCCTTGAATGATGTAATCATATATACAGTTGGAAAAATAATGAATTGACTACCCTCGAGTCATATACCAAAGAAAAAACTCAAAATTGTATTGAAATAATTTTATATGGTCCACATATTTACAAAGAATTTGAACATAAATGCATAAATAGATTAAAAAATGAGTCAACTGGAGGTGGTTGATGCCTACAACTTCTTTAATTGGTCTTCCTAGGCTTGCCTTCCTTGCTCCCATTCTTTCTTAGCCTCCATAAGCAACCTATTATGCATTTCAAACTCCAATATAAGTTTTTCTCCTTTTGTTGGAGTAGCAGGTACAAAATTCATCTACTTTGGTTTATCTACACTCAGAAGAGATCTTCAAACAAGTGTAAGTCTGGGATTGACCAAATCCCTTACCTCTCCAAACTACAAAATGGTGTGCTCTTTTTGTGCCTATAGCTGGAAGAAATTCTTGTGAAGATCCTCAGTGAAATTCCTTGTCACACAAGTGAGGTCAATAGTTGGGTCATATGCACTAGAGGTTACAATGATTTGAGACTCAACGGATTCAATTGCCTTTCTTATACTTTGTGTGGCTCTGGGCCACTTCATTTCATACCACAATGGTGCCTTAGCCTCATCTGTGCATGCTTCTACATCCTTAAACAATTATAAAAATTCCTTATGTGCAATAGAGCATTTCTCTATGATCTCCAACATGCTTTTGCCACTTATCCTCTTCACAACCTCTTTCTCTACTTCTATCTTTAGTCTAGATGCATATGTTTTGAAAGAATCAATCAATAATTTGAGATTATCCATATCAGAGAGAGATGTGTATACATTTGATCTAGGTATGATCTCCTGCAATGCCTTAACTACCCCATCCATTAATTCTCTGCTCATTTGATGTGAATCAATTATCTCTTTCCTAATGGATGCATGAACCATATCTCCTAGTTGAAGCTTGTGGATAGGAGAAATCCTGTGCAAATACACATTTCCTTGATTCATTGGAAGTTACAACAATTGTGAGGACACAACTAGTTGGAAACTAGGCTATACAATCAATAGGTTTCTCAAAGAATCTTTGGAGGAGCTATAGGATTGATTGAGAGTCTTTATAACTTCCTCAACCTTTCCCTTATCATCAACAGTACTGGAGTCAACTGGTTTTTCTTTCTCTACATCTTCGGATGGATCCATGTTTTCTTCTTCTTCTGCTTGATGCTTTGCATCATCAATTTTATCAACAACCCTATTAATTTTCTCTTCCTCTATATCATTTTATGTGTTTTTCGAAGGAATAAATTCAATATTTTGTATTAGTGGAGAAGTTGACATTTTCCTTTGCAATTTCTTCTTCGATCATTGCCTCTTCTTTATTCTCTTTTGTTATATCCTCCACTTCTAGAGGGGTGTTATCCAATGCAACTTCATCATGATTATCTTGCTCATGTTGACCATCATTGTTACGCACTTCTTCCACATTTGGTTCTAGAGAAATGGTATAATCATTTATCTCTTACTCATCCACTAGAAGCAATTCTAGTTTCTGCACAATCTCCTCTTCTTTATCATTGATTTATTTATAGATTCTTTGTAGATCACCTTTGTCTTTTCCCATAAGGATTCTAACTCTTTTTTTGGTTATCATCTCCTTCCTGTATATGGTGACCAATATGACCCTATCATCTTCAGAAAGTGGAGCACCAAATCTTTCAAAGGCTTCATCTTTCAGCCTTTCATGCTCTTATATTTCCTCTTGTCTTCTGTTTAACAAAATATTCAATAGCTCATCATCAAGAATATCCTTCTTGATATTCCACATCTCAAATTCAAGCACAACTATATATTTGATTATGGCCTCAATGATGCTGGCTTTAACCACCTCATTTGCATCTTTATACAAAGTAGTTGTCTCCATCAATATCTTTTTTTGTAGAATGCTATTAAATAGTGCCTCAAGTTCCATTGGGGAGTGAGGCATTACCGATTTATCTTTTTTCTTTTCCTTTATTTTTCCTAGAGTCTTCTTTACTTATGTAGTCTTTTTCTTCTTCAATGAAGCCTTCTTGGATTCCTTCTTACATGAATTTTGAATACTTATTTTCACTTTTCAATTTCATCTTTACTCTTAGTATCAATTATGTCAACCCTTCTCCTTTTGATGCTAGCTTCACCATTTGAAGTGCCACTCTTTCTTCTTTTGACTAGTGGGGGTACATCTTCTTCATCAACAATATTCATCCCAATGTCCTTCTCTCTTATGGTTTTTTTTTTCATTCTTATTTTAGTTGGGACAATAGGAGGTGTAGTAATAGCAATTTTCTTCATTTTTGCCTTGGTTCCATTTACAACTAGAGGGTATTTCTCCCTTACTAGAGGTCTGGTGGTAGTTTTTCTCTTTTCTATAGTAGATGGTAAAGCACTGGGGGAGTTTTGAATAGAAAGAGGTGTGGTATCAAATCTACCTGATCTTCTTGAAATTCTGAATGCTTCTCTAGCACTCATATCTACTCTTTCACTTTCTCTAGCATACAATATTTTCTCTTTTGAAATTCCATGCTCTTGTGCATATATATCAACCATAGCATCAAAACAATTCTTGATCTATGGTTCCATTTATTTCATATGGACTTCCATGGATTTTTTTTCAATATTCCAATATCTTTGTTTTGTTGTATCTATAGCACTATTCAATAAAACATCTGCATGTAACCAATTTTCTCTATCTCTGTTATCTCATAGCTTAATTAAGGATCCCACAATGATCTTGGTTCTAGTGTGGTGCAGGAGCACCCATAGGTTACCATAGGTTGTCTAGAAGGTCAAGTCTTGGGAAATTTGTTTAGGCCAACTTATCTACCTATTCATGTTACTTTATGTTTTTTCCTTAGTGGCATTTGTGATCAAGTGTTGATTTGATGAAGGTCATGTTGACCATTGCATAGGCTTAAGGGTTTTGCTCAAGTAAGGTTTAAGACCTTTTAGACCTTTTAGGAGTTTCTTTTCTAAATTTTGAAAATAAAGCTCAATGGAAGCTACAAGCGGCCTAGGAGTGTCCTAAGGAGAGGGTAACTAATTTAGAGACCCTATTTAAGGGTGACCTCAACATGGGAGTGAGGTTGGAAGCATTTGAAAGGTTTGAAATTTATGAATTCAAGAGAAAACAATGATAATTTTGTGTAATTTCTTGGTTTTTGCCTTGGAGTGGTGTGTCAATGGATTAATCATGGTGCTATAATTTGTGTAGGATGTAGTGTAAGTGTTATTCAAGCATTGTGTGGTAGTAATTAGCTTTTTAGTTCAGTTTCAAGCATTGTTTGCAGTTGGTTTGGTCCCTTACACAGGTGCTGGTCTAAACCAGATAGTTTGAGTAGAATGGAGTGTTAGTTCACATTCCCACCGTACACATTGTACGGCCCTTTGGGAATTGTAACTAGACTCCATGGTTGTACATATAGTAGGGTTAGGAGTCTTAGTTAGCACCAAAATCATTGTGGGAGTCTTCTTCTAGGTGAGCCAAGAAGTGTCCGGCTAGGGAAGACAAGAAGTGCAAAGCACTTGATTTGCAGGGGTGTCCATTTCTTGATAAATCATGGTGTGGAGAGGGCAAGTATGAGCCTTTCCAAGGCATATAATGTAAGAGGAAGCTCCATCAATCCATCTGATGAAAGGAACCTCTAATAGTTGCAGGGAGGTCAAGAAAAGGGCTTAAAAAGGCCTAAATTTTGCCAAAATGAGGGTTAAGTCTTTGTACCATTAGTTGAGGGTTAAGACCCCTAAAATCTTCGAGTGGTGGACATAAGAACCAGGAACCCCAAGAAAAGTTTGAGGGTTACTTGGAAGAACCTTGGGGAAAACCTTGAGTTCTTGGAGAAGGAGGCCTAATTGGGGCCCATAGGGCTAGTAGCCTTTTAGACCTAAATGAGGGTTTGGTGGAAGCGACTAGGAAATAGAGTTAGGTGGACCCTCAAGAACCCTAGTAGGATGGATTGAAGTCATTAGAAATATCTCCACACCCCTGCAAAACTAAGTTCAATATTTTGGAGGATAGCCTTTAGGGTGGACTAAGGGCTAAGGTGAGATTTGCAAAATTGCACCAAGGTTGACTTGGTAGGCAGAGCTATGAAGGTAGTTGGGTTGGAAAGGAGAACCAAGGGATCTTAAACAAAAAATGTCCTAAAGATTCAAGTGGTGAGGTGAGACACCACAGAGGTCTTCTAGGCAAGACCTAGAGCATGAATCAGTGATTGATTCATCCAACCTCCCTATCAGACTAGTATCAGAGAAACAAAAGATTTGGGATTGATTGTTGTATGTCAGAGCTTGAGTCTAGTGGTTCTACAACCATGGTGACAAATATTGAGTTGGCCAAGAAGGTCGAAGATCAAGAGTAAGACAATAGAAGATTGAGGGAAAGAATAGCTCAACTTGAGCAAGCAATGAATAATGTGCAAACCAAGACCGAGGAGGTCAGTGATAGGTTGGAGGGCAAGGTACCCAAGAGTGAAGAGGTTGCAGAGGAAGACAAGATCCCTAAACCTGACCCTATTTTGCTAGAAGAGCCTTTCTTGAAGGCATTGAAAGCCATGAGTGGGAAACCACTTGAAGGCATACCATTGTTTAGTGGAAAATTGGAAGCTAATCTAGTTATGGATTGGATAGAGGGAATGGAAAACCATTTTGAGTGTGATGGAGTCACTAAAGCACAGAAGGTGAAGGTGGCAAAGTCAAGATTAAGAGGTTCTACCCATGGTGGAAGTTCATTCAGAAAAAGAGGGAAAAGGAAGGAAAGAAGCCTATCTCTACTTGGAAGGGAATGGTTTCCAAAGTGAGAGAAGCATACATGCCAAATGATTATGAGATTCAGTTGCATAAGAAGAGATAGAGCTTGAGACAAAGAGACCAAGATGTGAATACTTACACTGAGGAGTTTCAAAAACTTTGTATGAGGTCTAATGTTTTAGAGGATGAAAGTCTTAAGGTGGCTAGGTACCTTAATAGATTGAAGTGGAACATTCAAGAGGAGATGACTCTTCTAAGTCCCAAGACAGTACACCAATGTTACCAATTGGCTATAAATATTGAAGAAAGAAGCAAGAGGAAATAAGACCAGGCTTCTAAGAGTAGAGGTAAAGGCAGAGATCAAAGAGGACATAGAGGTGGATACCAAGGTAGAGGGATTGAACAACGAAATCAAGGAGAGTCTAAGCTCACAAAGCATGGAAGTGAAACAACTTCTAGAGTAGGCTATGGAAGAGGTAGAGGACCTCAAGGAGGATCAAGTAGAGGAAGAGGAGCAAGCAGAAGTAACTCATACTTTACTAGTATGAAGTGTTATAACTATGGTCAAGTAGGACATCTAGCTTATAGGTGCCCGAAGAAAGCATCTTCATCAAATACAAAAAATAGAGTAGCATATGCTCAAGAGGACACCATGAGTATAAAGTCACCAGAGGTTAGTCACATTGAATCAAAAATTGGGGAGAGCCTAATGTTTAGAAGAGTTCTAATCAAACAACCAGTCAAGGAGGAGCCAAAGCAAAGGAGAGCCTTATTCAGGGTAAGATGCAAAATACTTGGAAAGGTGTGCAAGGTCATAGTGGATTCAGGGTCTACTGATAACATTATCTCTGAGGAGGAAGTGAGGAAGTTGAAGTTGGAGAAAGTACCCCACACTAACCCCTACAAGGTGACATGGTTGAATAAAGGGCAGAGTGTTCTTGTCAATGAGCAGATAGCGGTGGAATTCTCCATTGGAGGGTACAAGGACAAGTTGATTTGTGATGTGTTACCCATGGATGCATGCCATCTTGTATTGGGCAGACCATGGTAGTATGATAGAGGAGCCATCTATGATAGAAAGGAGAACACTATCTCTTTCAAGAAGGATGGAAAGACATTCAAACTGCAGTCACTATCAGATGAGGAAGAAGGACAGTCAAAGACCCCTAGTTTCTTATTAAGTAATGGAAAAGAGTTTATCAACACTCTACAAAAAGGAGGGGAAGGATATGTGGTCATGTTGCAACCCAAGGAAGAAGACAAGGCCAAGAAAATAGTCATACTAGAAGCAGTCCAAAAGTTGTTAGAACGGTTCAAGGACATAGTTAGTGATGGAACACCAGCAACCTTACCTCCAAAGAGAGCCATTAGTCATCAGATTGACTTCATCCTAGGGGCTTCATTTCCAAACAAAGTAGCTTACAAGCTTACACCAGATTAGAACTTGGAAGTGGCTAGGCAAGTGTAGGAGTTGTTAGATCAAGGACTAGTTAGGAAGAGCATCAGTCTGTGTGCAGTACCTATGGTCTTAGCAACCAAGAAAGGTGGTAAGTGGAGACTATGCACTGATTCAAGAGCTATAAATAGGATTACAATTAGATATAGGTTTCCTATATTCCTAGGATTGAGGATTTGATGGATTGTCTTGGAGGAGCTCAATATTTCACCAAGTTGGATCTCAAGAGTGGATACCATCAGATCAGAATTAAATATGGGGATGAGTGGATGACAACCTTTAAGACAACTGATGGGTTGTATGAGTGGAGAGTTATGCCATTTGGCCTCTCAAATTCCCCTAGCACATTCATGAGGCTCATGAATGAAGTGCTCAAGGACTTTACAAGGATATTTGTGGTGGTATATCTAGATGATACACTCATATTTAGTAAGACAACAAAAGAACATCTAAAGCATGTGGAGTTGGTTCTTAAAAGATTGCAGGAAGAGAGGTTAGCCATCAACCTAGAGAAGTATGAGTTCTTCAAACAAGATCTTGTTTATTTGGGGTTTGTAGTATCCCAAGGATCATTGAAGATGGACCCAAGCAAGGTGGAAGCTATCCTAAATTGGCCTACACCAACCACTGGGACAAAGGTAAGAAGTTTTCATGGGTTAGCTTAGTTTTATAGGAAGTTTATAAGGAATTTTAGTGGTATATGTGTACCAGTACTTGATACTATCAAAGGTGGCCTAAATACCAAGTTCAAATGGACTCTTGAAGCTGAGAAGGGTTTTGAGAAACTAAAACAAGAAGTGGAAATTCAACCCATCCTTTTGCTACCTAGTTTTGATAATTTATTCACTGTGGAATGTGATGCCAGTGGAATTGTAGTAGGAGGAGTTCTAAGCCAAGAAGGCAGGCCTATAGCTTTCTTTAGTGAAAATCTCAATGAAGCTAAGAAGAAGTATTCTACCTATGACCTAGAACTATATGCTCTAGTACAGCCACTTAGGAAGTCGAGGCATTATCTCCTACCTAAAGAGTTTGTAGTGTTTACTGATAATCTGACACTTAGCTACATCAACACTCAAGAGAAGTTGAGCAATAGACATTTGAAATGGATGGAATACATCCAAGGCTTCACTTTTACCATCAAGCACAAGAAGGGATAGTTGAATAAGGTGGCAGATGCACTAAGTAGGAGATTTCTGAAAGTGCAAGAGATACAAATAAAGAGCATTGGGATAGAGAGTTTCAAGGATCTCTATGGGGAGGATGAAGACTTCTCGGAGGCATACAAGGTATGTTCTAATTTTGAGAATCACTTTCATAGTCAATTCTCAGACTATACATTGCAGAGTGGACTTTTGTTCAAGGGGAATTAGTTATGTGTTCCAAAAGGATCAATGAGAGAGAATCTCATCTAGGAGAAGCACAATGGCAGTCTTAGTGGTCATTTTGGTATCAACAAGATAATGGAACTAGTGCAGAGGTTCTATTATTGGCCCAAGTTGCCAAGGGATGTCAGAAGGTATGTGGAGCAGTGTGTAGTTTGTATGAAAGCCAAGGGGGGAGCTAGCAATGCAAGTTTGTATCAACCTCTACCCATTCCTAACAGACCATGGGAATTTATTAGCATGGAACTTGTGGTAGGACTCCCTAAGACTAAGATAGGGTTTGATAGTGTCTATGTGGTGGTAGATAGGTTCAGTAAGATGAGTCACTTTGTTCCTTGCAAGACCACCCATGATGCTAGATATATTGCTCATCTTTTCTTCAAAGAGATTGTGAGGATCCATGGATTTCCATTGAGCATTGTCTCAGATAGGGATGGGAAGTTCATGAGTCATTTTTGGAAGACTCTATGGAGAAGATTAGGTACTAACTTGTCTTTTGGATCAGCCTACCATCCTCAGACTGATGGATAAACTGAGGTGATTAATAGGGTGTTGGGTAACCTTCTAAGATGACTAACCAAGGAGTATGGACAGACATGGGACATGGTCATATCACAAGCTAAATATGCCTACAATGACAGTGTGAACCAGACCACAGGCAAAAGTCCTTTTGAAGTAGTGTATGGAATGCACCCAAGACGTGTGTGTGAACTTAGAGATTTAGGAGCTATGGAGCATAGGAGTGGCCATGCTTAGGATTTCTCTCAGACCATGAAGGAGATTCAAGAGCAAGTAAAGAAGACAATTACAGAGGCTACTCACAAGTTAAAAGCTAAGGTGGATATGTCTAGGAAAGATCTACAATTTGCAGTAGGGGACTATGTCATGGTCCTACTCAACAAATCTAGGTTGCAGAAAGGGACATCAACCAAGTTTCAGATGAAGAAAGTATGACCATGTAAGGTGTTAGCAAAATATGGGAAGAATGCTTACAAGGTGGAGCTCCCTGCAGACTTAAGCATTTCACCAATGTTTAATGTGGCTGATTTGATCAAGTATAAAGGACTAGTCACTAACATGAATCAGAACAGTATGGAGGTCTTAAAGGATGTGAGTAACATAGCCTTACCTCCTAGAGACAAGCTACAAGCAGAGAGGATCTTGGAATCAAGGGTGAAGAAGTCTACCCAGCATAAGGAATACATGGAACATCTCATCCAATGGAAAGGCCAACCAGACTTTGAGGCTACATGGGTGGATGAGGCTCAGTTCAAAAACTAGGGTATTGATTTATCTCTTCTCTCTCCCCACATTCCTTAGTGTTTGTGCAGAGGGGGGAGAATGGTGCAGGAGCACCCATAGGTTACCGTAGGTTGTTTAGAAGGTCAAGTCTTGGGAAATTTGTTTAGGCCAACTTATCTACCTATTCATGTTCCTTTATTTTTTTTCCTTAGTGGAATTTGTGATCAGGTGTTGATTTGATGAAGGTGATGTTGACCATTGCATAGGCTTAAGGGTTTTTCTCAAGTAAGGTTTAAGACCTTTTAGACCTTTTAGGAGTTTCTTTTCTAAATTTTGAAAATAAAGCTCAATGGAAGCTACAAGCAGCCTAGGAGTGTCCTAAGGAGAGGGTAACTGATTTAGAGACCCTATTCAAGGGTGACCTCAACATGGTACTGAGGTTGGAAGCATTTTAAATGTTTGAAATTTATGAATTCAAGAGAAAACAGTGATAATTTTGTGTAATTTCCTTGTTTTTGCCTTGGAGTTGTGTGTCAATGGATTAATCATGGCGCTATAATTTGTGTAGGATGTAGTGTAAGTGTTATTCAAGCATTGTGTGGTAGTCATTATCTTTTTAGTTCAATTTCAAGCATTTTTTGCAGTTGGTTTAGTCCCTTACACAGTTGCTGGTCTAAACCAGACAGTTTGGGTAGAATGGAGTGTTAGTTCACATTCCCAATGTACAAATTGTATGACCCTTTTGGAATTGTAACTAGACTCCATGGTTGTACATACAGTAGGGTTAGGAGTCTTAGTTAGCACTAGAATCACTGTGGGAGTCTTCTTCTAGGTGAGCCAAGAATTGTTCGGCTAGGGTAGACAAGAAGTGCAGAGCACTTGATTTGTAGGGGTGTCCATTTCTTGAAAAATTATGGTGTGGAGAGGGCAGGTATGAGCCTTGCCAAGGCATAGAATGGAGGAGGAAGCTCCATCAATCCATCTGATGAAAGGAACCTCTAACAGTTGCAAGAAGGTCAAGAAAAGGGCTTAAAAAGGCCTAAATTTTGCCAAATTGAGGGTTAAATATTTGTACGGATAGTTGAGGGTTAAGACCCATAAAATCTTCGAGTGGTGGACATAAGAACGAGGAACCCCAAGAAAATTTTGAGGGTTACTTGCAAGAACCTTGGGGAAAACCCTGAGTTCTCGAAGGAGGCCTATTGGGGCTCATAGGGCTAGTAGCCTTTTAGACCTAAATGAGGGTTTGGTGGAAGCGACTAGGAAATGGAGTTAGGTGGACCCTCAAGAACCCTAGTAGGATGGATTGAATTTATTAGAAACATCTCCACACCCCTCCAAAACTAAGTTCAGGATTTTGGAGGAGGATAGCCTTTAGGGTGGATTAAGGGCTAAGGTGAGATTTGCAAAATTGCACCAAGGTTGACTTGGTAGGCAGAGCTATGAAGGTAGTTGGGTTGGCAAGGAGAACCAGGGGATCTTAAACAAGAAAAATGTCCTAGAGGTTGAAGTGGTGAGGTGAGACACCATAGAGGTCTTCCAGGCAAGACCTAGAGCATGAATCAGTGATTGATTCATCAAACCTCCCTATCATAGTGCCTTCATAATGCAATGACTTGTGGAAACTAGGAATGTGATACAATTGATTTTGTACCTTACTCCAATATTACTAGGAATCCCCTTTATTTCATGCATTCCTTTTGAAAATACTGCAAGGAAAGTAGTAAGGGAATCATCTTGTGCATTGGAATCTCAAAGGCTCCTCATGTAATATACAATTTTATGTGCAACTAGCCTTCCAGTTACCTAGTTAACATTTTCAATTATAGGAACCTCCTTAAAAAACTAGAAGAGGAAGCACATAACCAAAGTGTCACACCTAAACACATATTTCTTCTTTTTAATCTCCTTTAGATTCTCCATCAACTATTTCCTAAGAAACTCACACAAGTCATAGTCTGCACCATTTTCTACCATATCATGTGCCACATGGATTGCAGTGGTAGAATTTTTTTTATCTCTATTTGTGAAGTAAACCATGTAACCAATGACCATGGAAGCATACATAACAATAGGGTTTCTAATAGGATTCACTGTAAGTGCTCTTTTATTGAATGCAACACAATTTTTATCGATCACCTCTTTATTATTAGTAGACTTTTGAACTGAAATAGGTCTAGTGAAGTATAGACCAATGACCACTCTTATCACCTCCTTCGTAATCATATGAGGCTTATCAGTCTAGACAAATTGATCATGAATTTTTTCTTAGAGCCATTCTAATCCACTTGATATCTTAGAAGAAATTTTGGAACCACTCCACATAGTCATGGGTATAGCCAGGTTCTAAATGTGAAATAACTACTTAGGAGAGACATACAAGAACAAATATCCAATGGATTCATCACAACTATTCACTACATATTATTTGTACCCTCATCATCTTTTGGTTCACCATTAAGCCAATGAACTATCCTATACAACCTTTTAACTCTTAGAAATTTTATCATTTAAGATATCCATTTGGGATAGTTGTAAGGTTTTATAAGTGGAATTATAGATGGCTCCATGATGAAATAGGAAGGAAAGAACACAAATCAAGAGGAATGAAACCACAACCACAAGAAGAATCCCCCCAAATTCACTCAATCAATGAGCCCCGTGGAAAAATATGATCTTGGCAATCTATGATTAGTGGGATTATAGATGTCACTTTCCTGAAAATCAAGTTAATTGAAGAAAAACCTATATCATCCCCAAATACCCCTCCTTCAAGTTCAAAATCCAAATCCTAAAAGGGGTTCCTTATATCCATTGTTTCCCCAAAAACCTCTTCTATCAACATGCTGAAGAGTGCCAATCGACAAAAGAGAAAGCCCCTCCTCCTCTTAACTTCAAAAGTAAAAAATATGGATCCCTCTATATCTATTACTATATGGTTATGAACCAAATCATTGTTAGAAGAGCTTAAGAAGTGGTGGGTGGGTGAGAGGAGGTCTACTAGGTTAGCTTGTGCTAGTATTCAAAATAAAGGTAATGATAAAAAATGAAATATCCTAGACCTTTATTAATAGAGGTTGAGTTCCTCTGATGAAGAGTTTCTCCCCGATTATGAAGAGGATAGCCTAGATAATAGTGACCGTGAAGAGGAAGAAGAAGAGTAATACATCGATGAGGAGGAGATATCTAAGGAAAATACTGAAGAGGAAATAAATTTTCTTGATTTGGAGCAGGAGAATGGTAAGGTCAATATTAGTGAGGAGATGGAGGAAACCTAAGAAGAGGAATATACTTACTCTGAGCCTCTACAAAATTTAAAAGACCAAACAATGGAGCTATGTAGTTGCATTTCAAGAGCTAAAGCTAATGATGATTATGATAACATGAAGGATAGGCTTTTAGCTCTGGAAAATTATATAGGAAAAGTCACTTAAATTATTGATGGGATCATGCTTTGAGATATTTTTAGCACCATTTCATAGAAAAACTAAGATTTGGAAAAACGAAAAAAAAAAAGGAAAAAAACCATGAGGTTGTTTCTTAGACGATGACCAATATAGAGTACACTGAGGAGAAATATTGGAAGGATGCTTTCAACAAGCTAAATGATAATTAGGTCTTAATTAGTAATCCTAAATATTAGCTTTTCTTGTTGTGCTATGTTATCTTTATTTTTCTTTGTTTGTCTCTAGCCTATGTGCCTCTACTTAGTCTTCTATCTTTGGTAAATTTTTAATCTCTCTTTAATGCCCATGTGCCTCCATTTTGGTTGGTTTTGTTGGTTGGGGCATGTTGGCCTTTGTTTTTTTCTTGTTGTTGTGTTGAACATATAGGATCAAGGGCCTTCTCCCACTTTATTATCAAAATCTATTGAAAGTATATATAATTATAAAAATATGTTTAGATATGTGAAACTGATCATCAATCCATCAAGTATACCAAGAGTGTTTCACATATTTATATATAATCTTTTTTTTTTAATTCTATGACAAATAGATGTACACTACTTTTCTATGTTACTTGCAACACTTTCTAATTTTCCCATCCTTTAATGAATATTGAACACTTTTTAGCTTCTTTCTATTAACTAGTTGTTGTCCAAAATCATGTGAAATAATTTAATCTATGCATTACATTCTAAGAGTGAAAATTTACCATATCTATTGCATTCTCTTGAAATGCAATATTTTTAAGAATATTTTTCCATAATGTATTTGACAAAATAAATTTCATATAAACTCTTTAAAAAAATTACAAGTGGCATATTAGTACCATATTCTTGTATGACATATATGTACAAAATATTTTATTAATAATAGAATTGTTCATTAGTTTTGCAACTAGACATTTATTATTTATTAAATTTTAGAGATCAAGGTTTACATTTTTTAAACAATATTTGAGTAATGGTAAAATAATTTCTAATTGAATCATGTAATTTTTTAAATATAATTATGTTTGATTCATGTCTCAAAGATGTTTTTGGATGAGGATTGCCATTTTTTATTCCACTCTTAATTTTAAAATATCTTTAGTATTATATCATACTATTGTATTACATGTCAATATTTTTTAATTAAAGCACATGTTTCATATTTTAATTTTATGTTAGAATTTCAAAGTATACTACTAAAATTCTAACATTGGTTAGTTAGAGTATGTTAAATAAATATGTATATTCCTTTTATAGTCATTCTCATGTTTTTATTATGTATATTTAAAATTTTACTTATCTTACTCAACATTATTTTGTTCAAAACTACTTAATCAATTATATTATGCATTTACAAATATTATGTTCTAAACTTGGCTCTCCATTAGTGGATTGAGTTTCATCTGACACTATGTATTTTTTTCTCCTTTAAACAAAGTTCAGTGACATAACCACTTTTACCGAAATAAATAAATAACATTATAGTAGTTTTTATTTTCTATCATGCTACATTTCAATCTTTAGATCAAGTATATTTTTAATAGAATGAATAACTTTAGAAACACTAAAATTTTTTTTTTCTTTGATTCATTATTATGTTTGGTATATATATATATATATCATATTTTTTATGATTTTGATTAGTTGTATTACTAATCGACATTTATATCCTAGCTTTTTAATATCAATTATTTTCCATATAATTAATTTGCATGAATTTGAGTTGATCTCCAAGATATTGCACCATGAAAATTAATTAAAAACTTTCACAATATGGCTAAAGACTTTCTTTTCTAATATTTTTCTAATGTAATAAAAATATATTTTATATGATAGTGTCTAGTTTTAAAATATTGATTTCTTTTAGTGTTGAATTTTTTTTTCTATTAATTAATCATTTTTTAAATAAGAAATTTCTTAAAGTTAAATTGACACAATTTACTATTTTTAAATAAATTTTGATTTTGAGAGTTTTTTTTTTAATTATGTTTGACTTATCTATGCATCATTCTTTACATTATTCAAAAAAGTATGTTAAATTATTGTAGGTCAAATTGTGTTAGTTGTATATGAGAGCTTTGATAAAATGATTACAACTAGTAAAAAAATTAATTAAAAAATCTTAACCAAATATCAACATCATATACATTTTTCCATATAAAAATACAAATAATTTTTTTTTCGCTATTTATTTGTTATTGGCACATGTGTAAATGCATCATATAATAAATCAACATATATTATCTAGGTATAGGAATAAATTACATATTTGAAAAGTAGAAAAAAATAGTTCTACAATTCATATTTTAACACCATATTAATATTATGTGTAAGAGCTTCAACGTTTCAATCCAACTATAACAAGCTTTGTTTTTTAAGGAAAACACTTACACTTTTTTTTTTATCAAAAGTGAACTCAACATTTTGTTGTTATCCTTTGAGTCAATTCAAATTCTTTTTGATGATTCCTTATCTTGCCTTACAATCAATCTCATACAATTCATAAATTTTGGTCTCTATAGTTTTATTTGGTAGTCTTGCCCTATTGTGTCTTCTCTCTATCTCCTAGTCATCTAGAGATTTGACCATCTAACATAAGAAAGTCAAAGGAATTTCTCACCCTTGTACTAATCCTTAACAATTGATTAGTTGTCATTTTATGTTGATTTGGCTTAATTCTTTTGGTTGGAAGTCCATTGATCATAAAAAGATATGCAAGTTCCTCATAATCTACATTTACTTCATAGCTTGTTAGACTACATTATAGTAGTATATCATTGATGCAATTAAAATAACCAACTATTTCTTTTGTATTTTATGATTCATATAACTATTTCTATTTCTCAATCACTTGTTACTTATTTTTTATTTCAGAACTTTATTGATTTCTTTAAAACATAATAGAATACTTCTAATTCTTTTTAGAAAAATAATTTTATTCTTTAATCTTAATCTAAATCTCAAAACATTAATTCAAATACTTCGTCCATTACATTTTATAAAAAACACGTCATATTTATTCCGTAGTCTACTCAAACTCCAATACCAAAATATTGAAGGTACAATGGTCCTTCATAGGAAAATTCACTTCAAAAAATCTAACCTAACAGTCCTTCAAACTCAAAACACGTGAAGTCAGACAAATGCAGAATTTCATTGTTGAGGCAAATTATTGTTAAGATTCCAATCACGAGTTATTTAATAGGTTTCAGAGGTTAAGATAAGATTTAGGATTGATAAGTTTTGGAGTACTCAGAATTAGGTTATTATTCAAACAAAATATTTAAGGTTCTCTGTTTTAAAAATATTGTGGATGTATATGATTGACAGGCCCTTCCCACCAATATAATATTAGTGTATGATTTATGGAATAATTTCGAAGGAATCCTTCTGGTCTTATTCAATCCACCTATGCACCGACATTTCAAGATATTTAAAACATCAACCATATTGTAATTGTTATCCTATCAATTAACGTGAATGCACGCGCATAAAAGCTTTGACTACCTATATATTCATGTATAAATTTGAAAAATCAAAAAAATTCAAATAAAAGAATCGGCTGTAGGAAAATTTATCGTCAGCAATTTATCTACGGCAAATTTATCATCAGCAATTCATGTCATCAAATATCGGAAGGGAAGGGTTCAAAAACTAATTGCATTAATATTTTTTAATAGATATTTCAAAAAATTGATTTATTTTGTACGCAGTGATGAGTTACTGACAGTGAATTTTACTTGACGATGAATTACTGACAAATTTACGATATGCCAAAAAAATGACCCTCATAATCAATCAGTGTAAAAAAATAAAATTGCAAATAAAAGAATGACCCTCAGAATCGGTCAGTGTAATAAAAAAAAATTGCAAATAAAAGAATGACCCTCATAATCCGTCATGACTGATAACTTACCGGCGGCGTAATAGAAATTACATGGCAAACTCGAAGTCTGCATCCCACATTTATTATATAACAACCACCCTCGCCTTACAAAGACGCACAACCAGTTACAACATCTTCACAAGATTTCTCTTCCCTTTGGAAGTGAATTTCAACATTTCTGGTGGAAAAATTAGGAGGAGAAACAAAATGGGAGAAACTGCTACATCTTCTTCAAGCGAGACAACAACGACCACGGTGGTGAATTCCACGCTATCCTCTGCATCAAATATTGCAAAGGTACTGCCCACTGGAATGGTATTTGTATTTCAGGCTTTCTCTAATCTTGTTTCCAATAACGGAGACTGTTCAACGTCTAATAAGGTTGTGGTTGGAATAATTGTGGGGATTCTGGGGATTGCATGTTTTGTTTTGTCATTGGTAGACACCTTCACAGATTCCACAGGCAAAGTGAATTATGGGATTGCTACCATTAGTGGTATAGCCACAGCTAGTAAAGACAAGCCTTCTAAAGAATCAAAGTATAAGATCACGCTGAAGGATTTATTTCATGCAGTTTTGGCGGTTGTGGTGTTTGCTGTGATGGCCCTCACAGACACAAATATTGTGCAGTGCTTGTATCCCTCTGCTGAAAGCAATATAAATAAATTGTATAAGGCTCTCCCTGTTGTTGTGAGTGCAGTGAGTAGTGTGATAGTAGTTTTCCTTCCTTCCAGTCGCCAAGGAATCAAGAGTCCTGTTACTACTACTACAACAACAACAACATGAGGCCAGCAGAGCTTCATTATGAAGGAGCGGAGGAGGGGGGGAGGATGAAACTTAAGCCCTTGTGTTTGCACTGCAAATTTGTAGACTAAATTTCTGAATAAAAAATCTTAGTAAGTTGGTTGTTCTTTCGAATTTCTTAGATCATGAGTTACTGTATTTTCTTTGCCTAGAATGCTATTTGTTTGAAGAAAGGTTCAGCTTCGAAACTACCATGCAATTGAATTATCTTTTATTTAAGGATATACTCAAATCATTTCCATCGAAGATGAGATGAATTTTAAGGAATATCAAAGTTTGACTATAAAATTAATAATTATTATCTATGGTAATTGTTGGCAATGATTTTTGGATTCGATCGTGTGATATTTTTTTTCATCAACGTTTCGGATCACATTCCATCATCAGAACTTAGTTTTGGACATAATTTTTATGAAATTTTAAAGATTTACTTGAGATTTATTTACATTATAAAGATAATAACATTTGTGCAAAATGAATAAATATGTCACCAACGATGGAGTAGTGGATGCCAAGGTTGTCATCAGCACTCCCAAGCAAAATAATCAAACACATCATCATCAACCACAAAATAACAACCAAAATAACATACAAACAAATGTGGTGAACCAGCAACCACCCCAAAATTAGATCAATAATCTCAATAATCAAGGAGGACCACCTCCACGAAACAAGTATCCCCCACAAGCAAAAACTCACACTCAGTGATCCATCATCAAAAAGGATCATTGAGTGTGATCCAAAACGTCGACACAAAAACATACACAATTGAATCCAAAAGCATACTAATAAATAAAAATATTGTTATCTTCGTTAAATTATCTAAAATATGTATTATTTTTATTCATGTTCATAGAGAATTGAATTTTGTTGTAGGTTATTTGAGCAAATAGAAGTCTAATATTAATTGCAACTAAAATACTACAGATTAGGAGTCTTTGTCTTCTACTCATTCTTCATAGTTTTTTAAAGCCTTCGTAGTCATCTGGTTTGATCACTCTAATCTTTCATTAAGATTTTGTATTTTTTAAAGCTCATTTGATTTTTAATTATAATAGATTTGTGAAGAGCATGCTTGAATTTATATTATTTATATTCTATTTGTGTATTACTCTTTAACTCTCCGAACTGTATCCTCCTCTACTAAAACCAACTACATTCTATAATATAAATAGTTAAGATTGTCCATTAGACACTTAATTTAATACTAGATTTAATTGTACTAACATTTTACATCATCATTTGAATATATTTGAATCAGTAATTTTTGTTTTAAGAAAACTTACAGTCCGGATAATCATATAAACCATTTAAACTGTAACCCTTTCATAAATTTGAAAAATTTGATAGTTTGGTCCAAGCTGCAAAGTTAAATCTTTATAAGGGGCTTATGCATTTCTATTTTATGACATGATGAACATGTATATTTGTACAGCGCAGCTTTATTTTGTAAACCTAAAATCTGGTAAAATACAAAAACATGTTAGATGGAAAGAAAAATATATTTCCGTGTCTATCAAGGCAACGTGCAGCGGTTGTTCAACGAGAATACAGTATTCTAAAATCCCAGCAGTCCTTCAAAGTCGCTGATCCTTCAGCTGTCACGTACATAAATACCAGTTCAAAATTTGTGCCACCGTCGAAAATGTGGAAAAAAAATCTGTCCACTGAAAATGACATTGTTCAAAAGAGATAAGTGTTATGATGAGATTTCACACATATAAGAATCATTTAGAATTGACAGGCTCTATCCAGAGCTATATTAAATGCAGAAATCTAATACGATTTGATTGCAATTTCTCATCTCTTAGAAAGTGTGGAAAAGACAAATTAAATTAGTAAATGAAACTTCTCTTAAACCTACGTCAAAGGTTCAATAGCAATAAATAGAAGTTAAATGAGATAAGAATGAGTCAATACAGACAGAGTTAATGGAAGTTAAATGGGATAAGAACGCGTCAAAATAAATAGAGTTAATGAAGTTGATAGTAATTTGTGAAAAAGACAAATTAAATTAATGATGAGAGAGTTTACTGGCAATAAAAAAAACATAATCTCTTCAAAATGTATAAAGGACATTAAATATAAGTCAAAGGTTAGATATTATTCAATAAATATAAGTTACAATGAGATAAGAATGAGTCAAAAGAGACCAAGTTAATAAAGTGATAGTAACTTCTCATCTTTTAGAAAGCATGGAAAAGACAATCTAAATTAAAGATAAGAGTATACAAGCTCGGTCAATATATTAATTAATAAATACAAATTAAGATGACATAAGAATGAGTCAATGCTGGTATAGTTAATGAAGTATCATAAAAAACCATTGGTATATCTATACCTCACAAAATGTGGAAATGGTAAGTTAAATATACATTGAATATTAAATGACCAAAACATATTTCTAATGTCTTAGAAAGTGTGGAAAAGACAAACAAAATTAGCAATATAAACTTCTCATCTCTTAAAAATTGTGCAAAGGCCATTAAACCTATGTCAAAGGTTCAATATCAATAAATAGAAGTTAGATGAGATAATAATGAGTCAAAAAAGGCAGAGTTAATGGAAGTTAAATGAGATAAGAATGAGTCCAAATAGACAAAGTTAATGAAGATAGAAATTTGCGAAAAAGACAAATTAAATTAAAGATGAGAGAGTTTACTAGCAATAAAAAAAATTCTTCTCTTCCAAGTGTGTAAAAGACATTAAACCTATGTCAAAGGTTAGATATTGTTCAATAAATATAAGTTAAAATGAGATAAGAATGAAACTGAATTAATGAAGTTGATATCAATTTCTCATCTTTCAGAAAGTGTGAAAAAGGAAAACTAAATTAAAGATGAGAGAGTTTACAAGCAAAGAAAAATTTCATCCCTTTAAAAATGTACACAGAAAGTTAGAGCTTTGTCAAGATATTATTTAATAAATAGAAATTAAAATGACATAAGAATGAATCAAAGTTGGGAGAGTTAATGAAGCACCATAAAAACCATTGGTATTTCTACACCTCACAAAATGTGGAAATGGTAAGTTAAATCCACATTGAATATTAGATGACCAAAACACATTTCTCATCTCTTAGAAAGTGGAGAAAAGACAAACTATATTAGCAATAGAAATTTTTCATCTCTTAATTCTTTTGCAAAGGCCATTAAACCTACGTGAAAGGTTAAATATCAACAAATAGAAGTTAAATGAGATAAGAATGAGTAAAAAAAAATAGAGTTAATAGAAGTTAAATGAGATAAGAATGAGTAAAAAAAAAAAGAGTTAATAGAAGTTAAATGAGATAAGAATGATCCCAAATAGATAGAGTTAATGAAGTTGATAGCAATTTGTGAAAAATAATTTAAATTAAGATTAGAGAGCTTACTAGCAATAAAAAAATTCATCTCTTCAAAATGTGTATAAGACATTAAACCTATGTCCAAGGTTAGTTATTGTTCAATAAATATAAGTTAAAATGAGATAAGAATCAGCCAAAAGAAATTGAATTAGTGAAGTTGATAGCAATTTCTCATCTTTTAGAAAGTTTGCAAAAGGAAAACTAAATTAAGGGTATGTGCAAGATCATCATGGAAAAATAGGCTCTTAAGTGGCAATGAAAATTTAGAAAATCAAAGTTAGGTAACTTGATGTAAAAAATTGAATAAGTTATCTATATTATTTCAAAAATATGTAAGAATAGAATATGTAGAAAATTGAATGTATTTTTTAAACTACTAGGTTTATTTAAAAAAAAAATCTATTTGATGAAAATTTGAAATTTCAATGCAATAGTACTTAAATTTGAGGGAAAAAATAAGAAGTAGGTGTCTATCTGACCACCCTAACCACAATAAAATGAATATTTTTTTAATAATATTTTAGATATATATAGAGGACTCATTTCCCGATGTGATGCTTATTTTTTTGTAATTTTTTTTTTAATTTTTTTTTATTAGACTACAAGAATCGAGTAGCACGACCCCCTAGCCAACTGAGCTAGGGCCCCAACCCCTTTTGTAATTTGTTTTCAAGTAAATAATTAATTATGATTTTTTTTTTATTACAACTTTAAAAAAATATAAAAACTTGTATGTTTGACCACCTTAACTTGGTCAAAACTTTATGAAATTCATTTTTTTTTAATCTTATAGTATGTGAAGCATAGAATGTAATGCATGTTTTAGATTCAAAAAATGTGATACCGTTTGAAAGCTATAGATGTTTTTCAATCAGCCTATCAATCAAGACTTTAGTCATAATTCAAATAGAAAATGAATAATAATAATTTATAAAATTCAAAATGAAGCATAATTTATATTGGTGGAAAGTTGAGAATCTCCTTTAAAAAATCTTTTCGTTTCATCAATTTTGGGTTAAAAAAAAGTCATCAGCCACACGAACCATCATATCACTTACATATCACCACTTTTTGGCCCATCATAACCCTGCACATACCCTTAAAGATGAGAGAGTTTATAAGAAATACAAAATTTCATCCCTTAAAAAATGTATAAAGAATGCTAAAGCTATGTGAAGATATTATTAATTAAATAGAAATTAAGATGAGATAAGAATGATTCAAAGTTGACAAAGTTAATGAAGTATCATAAAAATCCATTGGTATTTCTACACCTCATAAAATGTGGAAACAATAAAGTAATCCACATTTAATATTAGATTACCAAAACATCTTTCTCATCTCTTAGAAAGTGTGAAAAAGACAAACTAGATTAGCAATAGAAACTTGTCTTATAAAAATTATTAGTTAATTTATTAATTTTGATTTACTATGGGTCTTTTAAAAATTATTATTGAAAGATTTTATTGTGGTAATCTAGATGTAGTAGGGATTGATGGAGTTAAGGGAGATGATGTATATTGGGTTCATTTCATTTTCTTTTTTATTATATGGTTTTTCACTAATAATTAAATGGAACCTTGAGCCATCCTTGTATCTCTGGATAAAATCTACAAGATGGATTGGAAAAAGATAATCTATAATGAATGATTCATAAGTCACAACACTTATTGAAGGTTTTGCAAATGGGGTTGCAAACTAAGTGGGCTTAACCTTGGAGAAAACTCTATGGTTAAGCACACTTGAGCTAGAGTAGTACTGAGATGGATGACCTCGTGAGAAGGCCCAATGCTTCAACTTTGTGAGCATCACCTAGATGCAATGAGTGCTAAGTGAACCATTCATTATCATGAGAGATGGGTTCTTGTGAAACAATACTCATGAAACATGGGTCAATGAGTTTGATTCGTAAAACTATGCAGTTGTATCCTAATAGCAATATCACATTTTGACATGATGTGAAAAATACCTTCTACTTATCAAAAGATAATCTATGCAATTGATTCCATGAATTTTGTTTTTCCTCTTAATAATATGAGATCCCATGAGTATTCTTAGGGGTTGACATCTTTTCTGTTGTAGATTCTTTATCTTTCATTAGACTTTGATTCCATATTTTTTATTCATATTCATAGAGAATCAAATTTTGTTTCTGGTTATTTGAGCAAATAGATGTCTAATATTAATTGAAACTAGAATGCTAAAGATTAGGAGTCCTTGTCTTCTACTCATTCTTCACAATTTCTTTAGAACCTTCGTAATGATCTAGTTTGATCACTCTAATCTATCATTCATTAAGATTTTGTAAAAAATTTAAAGCTCATTTGATTTTTAGTTATTATAGATTTGTGGAGAACATCTTTGAAGTTATATTATTTATACTTAAGTGAAAATTATTACTATTTGAAAGTCTTTTTGTGATGTTTTCTTTCTTCTTAATTTATCTATTTATCTATTTTTATCAAAAAAAATATAAAATAATTCTAACTTATTATTTCTTTGTTTTTAAGAATAACACTTTTATTATGTGTTTTATGTTCTAAATTTCCTCCATGAAAAGTGCGATGTGGTGAATGACTTCAAAATCATCTCAAGAATGACTTCAAAATCATCTCTACTACACAATTTGCTTCATTCTCCTCTATGCCTCCTCTTGTGTTATTATTGTTTTTGCTACTATTAATTATGAGCTCAAACTCTCATAAAATATTCTTTTATTTTTATTATCTTTTAGAACTTTCTTTCTCTGTATAATCCATTATAAAAATATTTAACCCCTTTTAAAAACCAACTTTTACTCTAATAAAATTTTAAATTTTTTTCTATATATCCTTGTAAAAACATGACATTAACTATAAAATAGTATACTGTTACCATTAAACAACCTTCCATTGTATTACCTTATTATTTTTCACACAATATGATGAAAAACATGATCCTTGACCTCCTGCATCGAGGTGTATCCATCTCGACCAGATAAATGATATTCGTAAATCCTAACAGATCTATTTGTGTATTACTCTTTAATTCTTGGAACTATTTCCTCCTCTACTAAAACCAGCTACATTCTAAACATAAATAATTAAGATTGTCCGTCAGACACTTAATTTAATATTAGATTTAAATGCACTAACATTTTAGATCATCATTTTCATATATTTGAATTAATACTTTTGTTTTAAGAAAACTTCTAATCAACCATTTAAGCTACAACTCTTTAATAAATTTGAATACTTTCAATCCAACCATATATTTACATCCTAAATCAGGATAGTTTGGTCCAAGCTGCAAAGTTAAATCTTTATATGGGGTTTATGCATTTCTATTTTATGTCGTGATGAACTCGTATATTTGTACAGCTCAGTTGTATTTTGTAAACCTAAAGTCTAGTCAAATACAAAAAACGTGTTAGATGGAAAGAAAAATATATTTCCGTGTCCTTCAAGGCAACGTGCAACGGTTCTTCAACGTGAATACAGTATTCTAAAATCCCAGCAGTCCTTCAACTGTCAGATACATAAATACCAGTTCAAAGCTTGTGTCACCGTCGAAAATGTGGAAAAAGAAATCTGTCCACTAAAGATGGCATTGTTCAAAAGGTGTTATGATGAGATTTCACACAGATAAAAATCATTTAGAATCTTTATCCAGAGCTATATTAAATGCAGAAATCTAATACGATTTGATTGCAGTTTCTCATCTCTTAGAAAGTGTGGAAAGGACAAACTAAATTAGGATTAGAAATTTTTCATCTCTTAAAAATTGTGCAAAGGACATTAAACCTACATCAATGGTTTAATATCAGTAAATAGAAGTTAAATGAAATAAGAATGAGTAAAAAAAAGAGAATTAATAAAGTTAATAGTAATTTGTGCAAAAGACAAACTAAATTAAAGATGAGAGAGTTTACTAGCAATAATAAAAATTATATCTTAAAAATGTGTAAAGGACATTAAACCTAGTCAAAGGTTAGATATTATTCAATAAACGTAAGTTAAAATGAGATAAGAATGAGTCAAAATAGATAGAATAAATGAAGTTGATAGCAATTTCTCATCTTTAGAAAGTGTATTAAAGACAAACTAAATTAAAGATGAGAGAGTTTAAGATAATAAAATAATTTAATCTCTTAAAAACTGTGTAAAGAATATTAAACCTACATGGAGATATTATTCAATAAATAGAAATTAAGATGAGATAAGAATGAGTCAAAGCTGATAGAGTTAATCAAGTATCATACAAAACCATTGGTGTTTCCACACCTTACAAATGTGAAAATAGTAAGTTAAATTCATATTGAATATTAGATGACTAAAACATATAAAAGTTAAAAATGAGATTTCCACAAGACTATGATGTGAGTTTAAGTATATTGTTAATAATTTGTAACAAATTTATGGATTTGACTATTTAATTTTAATTATAAGTTTTTAATGATTGAGTTGTACTTAATCTTATTTTTTAATATAAGTGTACTTTTCAATTGAAAAAATATTTAATAAATGAGACTAACCAAAATTTGTGGAGAAAGTATCGTGCAATTTGTATATTAAAATACTTTATATTTTATAATTAAGGAATATTATTTTAGGGGATATTTTATTTGACATCACAAATGTTTTTAATGTGAGAGGGCATATTCGGGGTTATAGCTTAATGAGCATGTGGTTGATTGGGTACATTGGAGGACTACATTTTATGTTTTTTTTTAAATTGTAAAATACTTGAATTTTGATAAAATGGGTTACCATGCAGATGTTTAAGAACTAGTTATTTTTGCATTAGGCCCTTTAATTACTTTTTGTTGGGGTTTGAAACAATCATGGAAAAGGTGAATAGAAAGTTTCTATCTGATTTCCTCTTGCTTGTTTCTTTCTTGTCTATAAATATGAGCCTTGAGATGCAGTCATTCATCACTTAATCACTTTGTAATTGGACATGTTGAGTGGAGCTTGTCTTGAGTTGTTTGTGGAGGATATCTCTAAGATAATTCAATAGAAAATTTGGCATTCATCTATTCTTAAATTGGTTTCATAGGAATACCAACTATCATTGCTCAATATTATAGAAGATTCCATCTTGCATGGTGGAAAGTGCCAATTTGCATCTTAAAGTAAAACCATGATATTGTATTGTGACTAAAAATTTTGTAAGAAGCACATTGATTTTCATTCTTTGGATGTTGGTATTATTCTACTATGTTTGTTCTATGAGCATTATTTCTTTCGTTATTGTTATATCTGATTTATGTGAGAATGCTACTACAAATTGAAGATCAATGATACTGATATGTCATATTTTCTCATAAATTTACTTCCGATTATGATATTTGATTGCGTAGATTTTTATGTAGGAATATTATGTCATAACCATGCTTGAATAACACACATGATTTTTCTAGCCATTTGAATTAAACAAATTATACCTAATATCTTCACTTTAAGTCATTCAACTCCTAGGGAGCCTTACTAATTGACTAGCTACAAGATTATTTCTCACTCATGGGAAAGAAAGAAATATGGTGTTATTAGCTACCAACATATTTTGCATTAAATGTTTAAAATTTGAGCACTCATATACTTTGGAATTTGAAAGATGTTTTCTTATTCAAAGGATTTTTTTGATAAAAAGTTATGGTTTTAGAAGGAAAGAGTTAGAAGATAAAAGGAAAAGATAAATATAAATAAAGTATGAGTAGCCAAGCATGTATGAAGGAAGAATGGCTATAAAATGAACACATATGTAAGTGGATTAAAGAAGAAAAAGAAACCATGTAAGAGATTCTAATGGTTTCCCTCATTTTGAAAAGTAAAAGAGACAATATCAAAGTAAGAGGAAAATTTAGGAGAGCTAAATGGTGGACCACTAGGGAAATATAATATTTATCTTATTATGAAAATATATAAACTATATTATGGAAGAAGTATTGGATGGTTCTTCTCCATAATAAACATATCAATGTGAATTGAATGTACATTTCATTTTGAGTAGTGCAATATAAATGATAATTTAATATGTAATTATATTATGCATGATTGGTTGTTGTTTTTTGCTAGTGAATCTAGGCTCTTTAAAATTTTATTATCATGTTGTTTTTTCACCTATTTTTACACATAGATTTTAATAGTACATGTTACACCCTCTTTCTTAGTTACCAAATTTATTTTACCTTTATGAGTAAATATGATACTGAATGGAAATCATGACTTTGATATGGTACACCTCATTGTGGGATTACCAAATGTTTTAATTCATGATTATTTTTTGTATATTCTGATGGAAAATATGATGAATGAATATGTTTTTCAATATGATTAGTTTAATGTTTTGATGATGCAAATGATTTATGATACAAATGAATTTTATGTTATCGACTAACTACCTTTGTGATGCACTAAGTTGGATGTAGGAAGGATCGATTCCTATAGTGAGGAGAGGCAGTGTATCACCCAGGAGAGGATCTTAGTTTGGTAACCCTTAATGAACCTACTTGAGCTGTCACACACTCAAACACTAGTTTGGTCAAGACAAGACAAGTCAATTTGGGATTTAGTAAGTAAAACCTTGGTCATAGCTTCTAGGATGATTGGAGTGTTTGAATTGTTATCTTTGGTTTCCTTTAGTTGTTTCTCTTATTTAAGTAATTGAGTTGAATACCTTTGAGACGCTGGAGATAGTTGTAAGTTATGTATTGGTTATGCACATATATAGGTATGTATATATATTCAATATATATGTACTCATATATGTGATGGTGTATACACATGAATGCATGTACATATAAGCATGGATAGATAGAAATGTCTACATATACCCATATGAAGATATGTACTATGAATGTGACTATGTTCGTGTATATAAATATATATTATATACATATACATATTGATATATATTTATGGATACATTATTATATTTAAATATTAATAAAAATATATTAACATGTATATACTTATGTATAATAAAATGATAGATATACACATATATAGGTGAAGTATCATTATACCATTTTATAGTTAATACAAATATTCGTGAATGGATAAAATCAAATTAATAATGTTATAAATGCTACTATGAAATTAGAACATTTGCATGTGCAAAGTAATATATAAAGAGATGAAATATGAAACATTAAAACTGAAATACTATGCATAAATAGTGTGATGGAAACAAAGGAGTCATAGAAAATAGAAAAAATAGATATGAAAGCAACGATGGGAGTTTAGGTAAATGCATAATGTCTATAGGAAATGCATAGAAATGGAAATAGAAGTAATGCTTAGTAGATCCAATAAAGGGGCCAATCGAATAAGTTAAAAGGTGGTGATAAGTCCAGGGCAAGAGGTAAGAATTGTAATACAACTCAAATTACAAATTTTTTCTGATTATTGTAGCTAGTGGAATATATTGCTCAAATTGCCCACTATGAGGCACATAAAGTATAATGACAATAGCATTATTTTTGGTGATCTTGGACAAAGGTATTGTACCTATATGTTGTGCCATGATATGAAGTATAAAGCAACTAGAAATCAATAAGTAAAAATACATGCACAACCATAAGAATTGGTCAAGCCACGAGTACCATATGCTAGTGCTATTGGTAGTTTAATGTATGTTATGGTGTGTATGAGACCAAATATTTCCCAATTAGTAGGAGTCCTTAGTCATTTTATGGATAATCTTGGATGGATACATTGGGACATAGTTAAGGGAGTTTTTATATATTGATGGAGTAATTTTGAGTATGTCTTATGTTTTCATGGTCATCTTATTGTATCACAAAATTCTATAAATATTCATGGATATGTGGATTTAGATTGGGCAAGAGACATTAATAGTAGAAGATCTACCAGTGGTTATGTGTTATGATGTTTTGTGGTGCTATTAGTTGGATGAGTAGATGAAAGGCTATAGTGGCTTTATCCATGACATAAGCATAGTACATGGCAGTCACTCATGCTTGTAAGGAAGCCATTTGGTGTAAGATATTGTGTTTTGATATTGGTTTAGATGCAGAAAAAATTACTATTTATTGTGATAGTCATAGTGCCATTTTCTTAGCAAAGAATCCTACCTTTCATGCTAGAATAAAGCACATTGATGTTCAATATCACTTTTTTCGTGATATGGTAGAAGATGAAAAGGTAAATTTGGAAAAGGTTGACACTTTGGTAAATGTTGTAGATGCACTGAGAAAACCAATGAGAACAGAGAAGTTCATATGGAATTTTTATTTGATGGGCCTTGGGGCCTTGATAAGATGGTTTCATATGACTCTTGATAGGCATTCAATAAGTCGATTAAGGGGTCTCAACCTTAGACTCCTAACATGATTAATTTTAATGTATTATTATATTTATTTTTATTATTTAATTTCTTACATTATCATGTAATTAATTGGGGCTCATCGACTTGGTGGCATCCCCATTGGAGGTGATAATATGAAACATCATCATCCTAACTAGAGGTGGGCATATCACTTTGAAATATTTAACTTATGACATATTCTATGACGTTTCATAAGGTATCTTTATGCATGGAGAAAGTTGGCACCCAAGTTGGGTTATGACAGGTTGTAAGAGAATTGGATATTCTTGGTCAGTTATGAAGTATTTTCTTACAACAGTAAGTATTGTAAGTATGCTTCAAATATTATGATAGATTTTATGAAATATTCTATGACAGTTGTAAGGCATTTTTCATAGCTATTATTAGCATATTTTGAATACCCAAGCTTAAGGAGGAAGAATCAAATCTTATGATGGTTGTAAGAGGTGTAAGGGGGTATTTTACATGTGTCTAAATCATGTCTCTGATGTGGGAGATTGTGCCATGTGGATTTGGATGCTCATCATCTTCTATATGAATCTCTAAGATTGTATCTCTCTATATATTGTATGCCTTGCATTGTAGAAAGCATAGTTTATTTGCAAGTAGCGAAGTGTTGTCGGATTGACTCCAAAATAGGTGTGTGTTTCAAAACACTTTTTGAAGAAGCTTTGTACTTGGAGTTACATTGCAATCTCTATTTGAATAATATAAAAGTAATGTGATTTTAGAGGGTGGGGATTTTTACCTAAAATGGTTTTCCCCACAAGGGAAAACTTTAGCGGTGAATCTTCACTAATTGGTGAATATTTGAAATCAAGACCTCAAAAATGGTGAATAATACAAGCTAGAAAGGATGTTGAATCGCCAGGTTTTTACAAATAAGTAAATTTGTCTCGATTAATTCGCCAATGCATTATTTTTTAAACGATGTTTCATTGGAGCTGATTGACCAATAGTTTATACTGTAATTACAAATATTAATTATATTCGCTAGTAATTTTATATTCCTATAGTTATTTTTTGGGAAATATCACCACTAATAATAATTTACCATTTCTTTTTAGGGATATTATAGCCTTGAATAGGTTTTTTATTTATTGCCATTGATTAGATTTTTAATCGAATGTCTTCAAGTTCATTCCATGAGTTTATATGCACGTGCCTTTTAAAAAGGTTGTTGAGGCCTGAAATTTGTTTTGGGCCACACAATTAGATTTGATCATGTGGCCCAAAACAAATTCTGAGCCTCAACAACTTTTTTAAAAGGCACATGCATATAAATTCACAAAATTAACTTGCAGCCATTTGATTAAAAAGCTAATCAATGGTAATAATTTCACTTTTCATATAATCTTTTTTTTAAGTGAGAATTTAAAAAAATGCTTAATCCGTGTGTGCTCCAATGCATTTTTGATAGTGAATTTATGCTTGGTGGTGAGGGTATCTACCCCATTGAACCCCATAGGGGGGCTCTGCCACTGTGATTGTTTTGTTTACCAATTATTCATTAAGATTCACCATGATTTTACAATTTTTTTAATAATATGCATAGGATTCACCAGGGAAAATTAATCATTATTTCAAATAAAAGGAAAGATTCACTAGGATTTTACACCTTCGTTGAGGGGGGGGGTTTCTTAAAGTTATCCTTGTTCCCCACATATATCTAGTGTTGATTTTTTATGTGTACTTGGTGTCCCATCTCTTTCTTCCTATAACTATATATGGTGTGTTAGTAGAAATTTTGTGTAACTCTCCACTACTTAGATTAGTGTAGGAAGTAGTTTCCCCTCACCCAGATTCCTTTCACTTGTAACAAGAAATTATTCTCTTTTATCATAATCAAAATGCTCAGATTCAATATATTCATCTACACATGGAACTCATGCCTTATCTTTAAGTCTTATACTTGTCCTTCCTTTAAGTTGTTCACATTCATATACTCAGTTTCCTTCTACTCCCTATTAGAAACAAGTCCCATGAAAGCCTCCTCTTTTAGGGCTTCACCCAAACCTTACTCTCCCTTTATGGCCACCATTACTTTTCTCATGAGGGAGTAGGAATTATCTATTTTCTATTTTTAACTGTTGCTAGCTTCTTCCTTCTTCTTTCAGCCTTCATTACATCCTCAATATGATCTTTCACTAGGCATTCTATCATGACCTCTTCCATTTTTCTTGCTTTCAAATCTTCTATTAATCCAACTTTCTACCTTCAAGGAAAACTTATAAGAATTTGTTGGTATAAAAATGTGTTTTACCTATGTAGGTCCTATTTACATGTTAAGTCCACTTAGGTCCTAGGAAGGTGTACAATAGGAGAAAATATCCCTTTTTCAAACTTAATTTGGGAAAATAATAATAATAAAATGAGCTAAATGATGCCTTCATTTAGTTTTGTGATATATTTCTTACATATTCTCATTAAGTTTAGGGCCCTATTAATTGAAATGGACATAATTATTCCTTATTTTAGTGTTGAAAAATGTATTTATTTACACATTCACACTTATCTAGGGCCCCTTTAATTAGTTGAGCTAAAATTTCCCTTAATTGACCCCTTTAATTCAAATCCAAGCCTAATTAATTGCAATTTTCAAAGAGGTAACCCAACATCTATTAATGCCATGAAATAACACTTATCCTTGAAGAATGTGTGTCCTAGGTAAGTGACCTAGGACCTCCTCACTTAAACCTAGGACCTAAATTTAAACTATGTTTTTGGTGGTATTTTAATGTTTTCAAATCTATATTTCAATGCTGGCTTGTGAAATTAAGGATAAGTATCTATAAGTACAAGGTTATTTTATAAATTCAAGTAAGCTATCAATAGGTGAACTTTACAAGAGCTAATATTTTTGTCAAGAGCATTCAAGGGTAGAATTATAGATCCATTATCATGTCAAAGTCATGCATGTTATTTGAGCTAATAAGTTGATGTAGTGTTCAAGATACATTCAAGCATTCAAAGGCATTTTTTCAAATCAAGTTTCAAGATCAAGATCCACATCCATTGAAACCATTTCATGCAAGTTGTAAATCTATATTCCAAGGTTCAAACAAGGGTTTGGTGAGTTGTGACATTGCTTTTTCATTCATAATTTCCCTTCATGCTATTTCATTTCATTACAAGGTTTAGTTACCAAAATAGGGTTTGAAAAAGGAAAATCCCCATTCACATAACAAAATTTTCCCCTCTTGATGTGTGTTTTCAAAATTTAGGTGGAAGATCTCTTGAAGAGAAAAATGAAAAGTTGTCAAAGTTGCATTTTATGTCACCATTCTTGCAAAATCATGGAAATTGACCTATAAAATTTATTTTTGGCTTTCCAAGAGCAAGATTCAAGAATCTGGGAATGCAAATGTAGACATGCAAAACTAACATCATATATCTTGCCCTAACTAACATCAAATTCTACTATTAATTAATTAAAGCAATTTATTGATTAATTCACTAAGGTTCATTAAATAAATCAAAATTATTTAATAAAATCCTTAAAGTTCTTCTCATTTGATTTATCAAATGTCACTTCTTAATATCCCCTAAGTTAATTAATCTAAATTAATTGACTTCTAAATCATGATTAGCATTCTCTAGCTTTTGACTCAACTAGAGTCAAATCTAAACTCCTAACTAACCCACCCACTTGCATCAATAAATCAATTTATTGATTTATTAAAAAGCTTATTTTCCCTCAATAACTCTCATCTTTGACTTTTTTGGACAAAGATTATTCCCCCCAAAACTCTCAACAACATGCATTTATTAACATTTTTCAAATTTGAATGGGCACATTGGCCAAAACTTGCACAAGCTTTGACCAATCCCATTATGACAAGTGTCTCTATCCTATTGGATGGGATTTAGTCCCACATTTCCTAATTTTGGCCTCTCTTCTATCAACTTTTCCTATAAATGCAAGCCATCTTCTCTCATTTCTACAACACACTTGGAAGGCAGCTAAACTATAGGCAACTTGAGCTCATAGCAACTCATTGTATATCTCATTTGGCTTAGAAAGGGATTGGGAAAGGGCTCTCTCACATCTTCATGGAGGGCACCAATCCACCATAGAATAGGTTGTATTTCATTTGCTCTATTACATGTTTGGTTTAGCTTTAGCATTTTGTTTGGAGTAAATGAACTATGTTATTCTATGAGAATGGCCGAATCTACACAATCCATGTGTAAGATTTTGGCATCCTACAAATGGCGCTAGAAGGAGGGCTCCTCAATAGCTTTCTTTTCATTTTGTAAAATCTTACATTGATTTTCTAAATGAATACAAGGTTTTAAAAAAAATATAGCTTTCAAATATGCGGTTTTGAATGCTTGATTTAGATATTTGTATTTCAGTCCTTATAGAATCTGATATCTTGACATTTATAGGATAACAGAAAAGCAGAATTTCATAGCACTCTGATTTCTTAATACTTTTGAAAGATCTGTTTTCATAACACTCTGATTTCTTGATATTTTGATATCAATAAAATGTCAGTATAAAAATCACTCTTGTCAAACTGTATTTATGTGGATAGTAGTTTGATTTCTTGGTGACAGAATGCAAAATACATGGAAATTCGATTTGTCACATACTATGTAAAAGCAATGGTTTGTAACAAGCGATCTTTTTCTCACATTTGCGAAAAAAAAAGAAAAAAAAAAAGTCATACTAAAACTGTTTTGCATGCTGATCTACCATGGCAGTACTAACTGCCACATTTAATTTTATTTTTTTCTGGGTCTTTATGAACGTCCACATCCTGAGCTCCCTTTGGCACACACACAGGGAGGCATCTGGTAAAGGTTGTGGAAACTAATGTATGTCTGCCAGGCAGAGAGATTACATTACCATTTAGTTGCTCTCCTATTCCATGCACAGTCAACCCCACATTCTTAGCGACCAACCACCTTTTACTGCTACAACTATTCAGCCTCCACCTACAGCCACTGTTGATTGAATATGTGGTGGTTCACTTGAGATTCATCCCCATGCATGGGTATCTATGAATGATACGCAAAGCCACAAAAGAGAGGCATGAAGCCTATTTCTTACAGTTCTGGAGCTGTTCCTTTTGAAAAAAAATCCATCTTCTGTTAAGCAAGTGATAACTCCCAAATGACTCCATGCAGTGGTCAAAAATAGATCTGATCTTTTTCTATACTTATATCACAGTCATTGCAGGCCATCAAACCACGTTTCTTAAAGGACTTCTGTCAAAGAGTTTGCATGCCTTTTCCGTGCCATTTGTTTTGTGTTATAGTGCCTTAGGTTTGTAGGCATGCATATCACAAGACCCATCCCATCTATTAAATATTTTAGATTTTCAAATACCACTGTGTAGTGAGCAAACAGTAAACTGCGTCAGACTGTTGATTTCTCCACCCGTTTCATATAACAGCCAAAAGGAAAACTGAACCCCTCTTAAATGGAGAAAAATCCGTTGACTTTTGAATGTAATAAATCTTTTGCTGTCAGATCCTTTGATTAATGCAGACAAGCACAAAAATCTGCAATAGCCTGCTGCCCCTGCTAATCATAAATTGGATTTAATTAACACTTTGACTATGTTGTGTTCAGGGATGGAACTTCTGCTAGCGCATATGCCATAACGGATCTCGATGCGTCTATATAGCTCCCCTATATAGTAATCAAAGGGAAAATCGATAAGATTTGGTGGGAAACAATGAATGAAGTGTTATTTTGATGCGCAGAGAAAGCAAAAGTGAATGATCTGATCTGTGTCTTTGTTGCTTCGCCAGGCATTTCCTATAAGTACATTTTTCTAAATTGTGTCAGTATTTATGAGCGTAGGATTTTAGAAGATTTCTCAGGCTTTATTTTAAGATCGGTTCTTATACTAACACTCATTTTACTTTATTTTAATATGAGAGTATCCCTCATACTTTAGTGCTTGACTCGGTGAAAGGATCACACCAAACACCAGGAAAAGATTCACATTTAGTTATCTCTGCTATCTACCAGAGCTTATCCATGTTGTCATTGGAATCACTTGAGTGGATGTTGTCTTTTCAATGCATCATGACTAATAATGTGACCAACAAATCAGTAAAGTTGGGTAGTAGGAAATGGATGCTTGAAAAGGGAATCACAAGAGAAATCTTTAAGGGACCATTTTAAATTATGCTGTCATTTCATTTTTCCATGCAATTTATATGAGATCTCACTCTTGATCTGATTATTTAAAGCTTTTTAAATATTGTATTGAGTCTCATTTTGTCTATCAGAAAGGCAGCATAAAGACAATCCCCAAGTGGAGAATTCCCTGCTACTTCCTAGAAAGTACAACAAACGAGTCTATCACATTGTACATGAATGCTACCAGAAGTATTGAAGTCAATATAATAGAACAAGGTACAAAGGTGCAACATCATGTTTGAGATGACAGCGTAGCAAGGAAAATGGATTTTGTTTGCACAAAGAACTTGCAAATCTGAAGTGAAGGAAATGATCTTTGGAGAATTTTTTGAATTGAAAATAGGCTTTGTGCATTCAAAGTTGAAATTCACAAAGCATTTTTTAATGCTTAGAGCGTTCATTTTCTACCCTTTTTTTCTGTTTTTAACCAAATCACCTTTCAATTTTGGATTTAAAATTAATCAATGATTGATTTTCTTTTTCAAATTGGGATAAAATTGAACCTTAGAAACACTTACTAGAATTTTGATTTGGGTTAAAACTGAACAAGGCAACCTTCACACTTGGATTTTGGTGCTTAAAACGAATTCATCACTACTTTTTGGATTTAAAATGAACAACTGTTTGTCATGCTTTGTAATCTTTTTCACAAATTAATATCATTGAAAAGACGTATGCGCTTCTCTCGCACCTCACGGCGATCTTGAGAATCAAAAGTTTTTTTTTTTATGATATTAAGTTGTCAAAAATATTGCCTCCACACTTCGATTTGGGATCTGAAATTGAACAACATGCGAGTGTGAGCACGATATATTGCGGAGGTTCTCCCCTTTGTTTTTCAATGAAGGTTGTGTGAACGATGGGATATGTTAGCTCACTATTGTTTATCTTAGAGGGCCTTCCTTGTGGGAAAAAGTAATCACCCAAGGGAACGACCCAACCGGGAACACGCTAAAGCCAAGCGACTTCCACCCGGGATATAAGTGTGGATATTGGAACAAAGGCCAATATCACGAGGATTATTCCGACGAGATGGACAGCAATGGACTCTCACCGATGTTGGATAATCCCCCACGAACGGAATGCTCGAATTAGAACCCCTTGTTTAGAAATTGGCCAAAACCTTATCTATCTTGTTGGTGCAAAAGGTTATGTCCTTTGAAGCCACCCCACGTAACATGCGGTCTTGTTGTGGAAATGAAAAGTATGCCATGGGAGATTCATGGGTACTAATGCTTGGCTGACCTGAATAAGTGAGTGCCGTGGAGGGGAGCTAGTGTGGTCAAGCATTTAGCCATTCGCACAAGATATGCGCAGCTGGATTTATCCAAGTGGGAACCCAACAAGATATTGCCTCATCATCCTAGGGTTGTAAAAGTGCTTGGAATCAAAAACACTTTGCTTGGATTCAAAACATTGAAAAACGAACATTCACATGAGCCTCAAATTTCAAACACCTTGGAGGAAACAAATACCTTTGACGAATTTAAGCACTCTTGCTTTCCCTAGGGATCACATTCCTAGAGGTTTCTAAGTGTTTGAATTCTATCGTCATTTGTTTTCACTAAGGATAAACCTAGGAAACTTTTGCCCTAATTTCTTTGATTTCCACATAATGGACATTGTGGGATGAAAATGAAAGCAGGACATTAGACATTCAGTTTGAAAACATAATCAAGCAAGTGACTTTGGTAAAAAGGATTCACTAAGACAAGATAAAAGACAAAATTGATTACACATGTGTTTTCTAACATGATCAAAATCCCAAAAATCGAAGTTCAAAAAGCTTAGTCTGAAAGCTAGTGAGGAGCATCTTGAGATCCTGAATTGTTTGAAAGGTTTGCTTTCCTCTCATAGGAAATATAGCGTGTTCTTCAACACTGAGGTCTTGTAAGAAGAAGTGTTATTCTAGGTCAAGTCTAGGATCAGTTCAATCACTTTCATCCATCTCTCAACCATTAAATCAGTCAAAAATCACCTCACCAACAGCTCTTGGAAACTTTGTAAACATCTTTTATGCTAAACTTCTAGGCAAAATCAAATCACTTTGTTTGACTTAAAACAGCTAGTCAAACCATCATCCTATACACGAGTTTTCTCTAGGATAACACAACTTCCTAGGGTTTACAAGTTCATCTTGTTTGGCTTAACACACCTAGCCAAATTATCAAATCATCACCCCATTTGACTTGACGCACTTAGTCAAACTATCATCTTGTAGGAGTTCACTCTTGGATAACACAACTTCCAAGAGTTTTACGATTACATTCATCACATTTTGTTTGACTTAACACATCTAGTTGAACCATCAATCCAATCATGAACAATCAAAGTCCTAAAAAGTTTAGCATTCCCTTCAAAGTTTCTTTAAGAGTTCCATTCATCCATATCACTCATCTTCCATTTATCTCATCCTCATTATCGCTTTGATCCTTCAATTATCCTAGTTCTTTGCTTCTTTGAACCTAAGGTTTAGACCGATCTAAAGGATTAGAGGTTCATCTCTTACATTCTTGAAAATTGATCTTCATTTTATGGTTCAAACTCGATCTCAACACAAGAGGGACATGGAATATAAATTTGATCCATCCATCATGAGCAATTTGATTCAACCAAACAATCCAATCCTTGCAATACCATTTGATTTTCAAAGCTTGTACAATGCATACATGGGAGCATTATCTCATACAAACATCAATGGTACAACAAATATGAGTATGCCCGATCCAAAGTTTGGAACACCTTTCCCAATGATAGATTCAAATCCAAGTCCAAATCTGCAAATCTATCAACCAAACGCCGAATGCATGAGTTTTCCAAACAACATCATCCCACCAAATCCATACATACCAAGTGCAACTTTCCCAAGCATGACCGTTTCAAATCCACACTTGGTAAATTTTGGGGTAGACATGTTTGCAAATCCCATCAATGTTCAAAATCCAAGCAATATGTTGATGACTCCATATGTTGATTCAAGTCAAGGTAACAACATGCAAAATCAAAGTTACCTAAATCCAAGCAATATGATTCCCAACCACAACAATATTCAATTTCAATCTATCATGCCGAATCAAAACATCATACCAAATCATCCCATTTTGCCATCGATATCCCAACAGCAGATGGAAACCATCCAAGCAATCCCAACAATCAACACCATTCCCATTCCACCACCACCGCCACCACCGCCAAAATACAACATGACCAATTCATTCTCCATCATGTTGCAAGCTACACAAGAAGCTTCCCGCAAAAAGGCACTCCAAGCCCAACAAGCTACACAGCTAGTTGCTCAGCAGGCACAAGCGGCTCAAGTAGCCCAACAAGTGCAAGCGCAAGCAGAATTCTATGCACTATTGCAATCAATCCAAGAAGAAGTAGCACAACAAAGAGCCCAACAAAAAGCATTGTTGGCACAAAAACAACATGACGAACAACAAGCATTGTTGGCTCAGTAGCAAACGCAGGCCTTACTCGCCCAACAAAGCTTGCAACAGATTCCCACCACAATTGTTGAAAACAATGATCAAGATCTATCCATCAATGAACACATTGAAGATGTTCCCATCTCATTCAATGATCAAATCATCACACACCAAGAGTCACTTTTCAATCATGATCAAAACTCACTGACGATACCCAACAATGATCCAATCCAAGAAACATTAACATCATTTGATCCTATGTTTGAGAACATTGACAATCCCTCCACCAAAATTGTTGAAAACAATGATCAAAATCAATCCATCAATGAGCACATTGAAGATATGTCTACCCCATCCATTGATCAAATCATCGTTCATCAAGAGCCACTCTTTAGCGATCTATTTCAAGATGTGTTAACATTATTTGATCCCATTGACATAAACCAAGATCCATCCACCAATGATCGTGTTGACAATGTCTCTACATCACCTAACGAGTCAGAGGACATATTTCAAGAACGTATTCCAAAGCATGATCAAAATATTCCATCAAGGCCTAGCAATGGTCCCTCCCAAGGCATATTGACATCCTTCGACCTTACGATTGAGAATAGTGAAAGAATCTTTGACACTACACTTGATCCAAATCCATTCAAAGAACAAGTGGATATTAATCCACTTCCCATGCCTAAGGACGATGTCCAAGAACCCCTTGTAGACAATCCATCCTTTGAAATTGACCCATGTCAAGAACTTGATCAAAAGCATGGCGAAAGCAATTCCAGAATTAGTCAAAATCAAGAATTTGTATCTCCGAGATACTACAATGATCTAATGGGCACTCTTTTATCTATACAAGATGCTGCAAATGATGACCACATCCACATTGGACATACTCCTCCATCTACCCATGAGATGCTTTCTTTGGATGGACATGTGGATGATCTTCAAAAACAAGAGTCTCATACTTTTCAAATCATTACCAACGAACAAGAGTCTCCTACTCTTAACATTTGTACACATGATCAAGATGTAGACAAATGCAGAGACATATCAGAAATGGGTCATGAAGAAGGTTTCTACAAAAGTTGTGAATCAGAAAAATCATGTGAAAGCATATCAAGAATAAATCATGAGGAAGACTTTTACAATGACAGTGAATCATAAATACCTCTGGAAGAAGCACTACAAGATCAAGCTAAGGATATCAATCAGGCATTCATCCCACTTATGGAAGATCCAATCACTTATAAAGTTGGATCACTCACCTTTCTTACAGCAAGTTATCCCATCAATAAAGAAGCTGACACTTTTGAAGATCCGCCACAGAGCAGAGAAGGATTAGCACCTTGTTTCCAAGGTAAATCATATCTTTTTGCAAATAAAATGTTTCAACAAATGAATTATCAAGGCAGAGGATTAGGCCTACAAGAACAGGGTATCCTAGAACCAGTGCAGATTTTTGGAAATCCTAAGCGTCAAGGCCTTGGTTATTCGATAATTAAGGGATCTCAACATATCAGTAATACTATCACCATACTGGGGGCAACTTCGTCTCAAGCAAACGTCAACATGGGGAGCACGAAGAATCCTTATGATGAAACCAATGCCAATACTACAACCCGCCATGTCATAAATCTTCATCCACCCATCACCCCATCCATGAATTGGGACCAACAACAAAAGAAAGATCTGAATCAAAGAATGAAGAACGTTATCAAAGAAAAAGAAGTACTGAAGCTTGAAGGACAAATTAAATACATATGGATACCAAAAAATACAAAGAAAGATTATCCCTATCAAACTCCATCAGTCAAAGAAACTATGGGGCAAAATAAAAATGGGGCAAGTATCCATCAAATATTTCCACAAAAGCAAAATAAAGCTTCTCAAGCAACATACAAAGTGTATCAAGCAGTTGGTCCTAATTCCACACACACTTCCGTATCCACTCATTATTGCTCATCTTCCCAAGTTTGGAGAGTCAAAGGTTCCAAACCATCAACCAATCCATATTTTATCCCTAAACACACTCCATCCACACCTCCACGCATGATATCCAATTCTCACATTGACCATATATTGGCAGCGACCCTTCATCATAAGGATTCAAAAGGCACTCTATCACGATGTGCGCACAAAGATAGAGTTAACTCCAGTATTAGTAAAGCAGAAAAAATTTCTCAAAAGTTGCATTCAAGTGCACATATCTTGGCAAGACAACTTCTACAAGCAGGCTACCAATGGCATGTTATGACAGAAGCATCTACATTAGCACCACCAGGTGGTTCAACATCAGCTTAAAATCTCTCAAAAAATACAAAAAAAAAATCAAAAATGTCCTGAAAAAAATGGTCACCTTGATGAAAACTTGGCAAACAGGTGTCTTGGTGACAACAAAAAAATACAAAAATACAAAAAATCTAAAAAAATAATAAAAAAAAAAGGATTGAAAACAGTAAAGAAAAAAATCGTCCTCTAGCGAAAACTGCTTCGGTGGCGCTTTGGACAGGTACCATGATGAAAACCTGGCAAACAGGCGTCATGTGTAGAATCGAGCATCTACGTGTGCCAATTCAAAAGAAAGCATCTTATCACATCCATAATAAATCTGACATTCCATCCATATCATCCGTTTATCCATGAACCATTTATCCAATCCATTTTCCATCTGCATCCATACTCCAAGTTATCTTGATCTTGATAAAATTTTGGTGCACACTTTGTAGTTGCTTATGGTAGACATCTTGACATGGGTCATTTTCATTGATCCCATTCTATCCAACATTATCTGAGCTTTGAAGCATTATCTGAGTGAGCATTCCTCTATTCGAACACCCTTATCTTATCGCAAGATAATCCATATTCATTCGTATCCAAGAATCCACCCATGGCCGTTCAAACATTGCTAGACACTGGGGGCAGATATTTACATCTCGCTTCAGGAATAAATTTTGATCTATATCTTCCCACTTATGTGGTGATCCGAGCATTGGAAAATGTGAAATCAACTTGGTCAAATCATTTGTGAACACAAATCCAAGTCACTAGCCCATGGCATATTTTGACAAGAATACATTCCTTATCATGCTTTATCTTTCGTCGAACATTGATCCAATAATTCATATCAGTCGCGTCTAATGCGTATGTCAGCGTAGCATCAAATCATCAAAGCTATTTTTTTCTAACTCAAGCTTCATCGATCTTGATCAATCGAATCCAATCAATCATCATCTTTTTTGACTTAACACACTTAGTCAAACTATCATCTTGTGCACGAGTTTACTCCAAGATAACACAACGTCCTTGGGTTTGCAAGTTCATTATCATCACTCTGTTTGGCTTAACACACTTAGCCAAATTATCAAATCCATAATCACCTTGTTTGGCTTAACACACCTAGCCAAATTATCCTTTTTGTATGAGTTTATTTTGGGATAACACAACTTCCTGGAACTTACGAGTGCATTATCACTTTTGTTTGACTTAACACACTTAGTCAAACTATCAATCCATCAGTCTGATTGATCAACATTAAGCTTAGTTTTCAACGAAATCCAAAACAAAGCACTGATATCATCATGCATATCATATTCTAATTGTCAAAATCATGCGAAAAATCCAAAAACATTCAAAAAACTCATTCAAAAAACCAAAAACATTCAAAAAACTCATCAAAAATTTCAAAAACATCCAAATCATCAAAAAAACCAAAAACATCAAAAAATTCATCAAGAAAAAAATTTCAAAAACATCCAAATCATCCAAAAATCCAAAACCATGTCGAAATATTAGAAAATCTTCAAAAAAAATTTCATCATTTAGTCTTATCAGTCTTTCACCTTGTCGAACTACATCGTCTCTGAGCTTGAACGTAGGCAAGGTTGATCTTTGATCATCCCCCGAGACGGTTAGGTCAGTCCTTTAGGCGTCCATCGCAATGGCATTCATTTGCTTATCTTTGTTACATTTAGGTCAGTCTTTATGCGTCCGTCGCATTGGCATCCGTTTGCCCATCTAGTTAGGCATCCGTTGCATTGCCATTCATTTGCTTATCTTTTTTCTATAATCAGGTTCATCCTTTATGCGTCCGTCGCATTGGCATCCGTTTGCCCATCTAGTTAGGCGTCCCTCGCATTGGCAATCCATTTTCCCATCTATCTTTTCATTGAGTCAGGTTTGTCGTCCGAACTATGTCATCTCTGAGCTTAAACGTAGGCAAGGCCATCTTTGATTGGTCCCCGAGACACAAAATACCAAAAAACATTGAAAAATCTTGAAAAAATACCAAAAACATTTGTAAAACATCTCAAAAATTCCAAAAACAGCCTCAAAACATTTGAAAAAACCAAAATGGTGCATCCATTTCATCTCGCTTTCACCCATGATTGTCATCACTCATAATAAATCATCGTCGCTTTCACCCTTTGGTGAGTTAGTCAGAAGCAAGTTTAGTAGGTTCTAAAGTGAACGCCTAATCATCAAAGTCTCGAAGGTCTAAGTCAGTAAGTCAGCAAGTTGGTCAACTCGGAGTATCAATAGCTTATCACCCAATCAGTCCTACCAAAATCCTGATCACTACATGTCCTAGGATGAAGCTTTCCCACGATGGACATAAGCATTAGGTACCCCACAATAGTTTAGCCTTGGCTAGCGGTACGAAGAACATCAGCTTGTTTGTTTACTTTATTTTGGTCTTTTTGACTTATCTTATTTTGCGCTCATTCTAAGGACCTCTCGATGATGCCTAAACAAAACAGGTTTAGAGAGAAAGGAATGGGGCAATGATCATTATCTTTTTATCTGTTGTGCTTGTTGGATGTTCTTGTAAAATAACTTGGTGAATACTTTCTTTGTTGGGTCCGTCCTAGCAAGGTTTCCGTATGTCAAGTGTGAACAAGATCACTCCTATCTGATTGTCGAGCCAAAGTCCATCACACTAGGCGCAACGCCATCCTGGTTCTTAATACCTTGATGCATCACACCTACGTGTGTTATCAAACATAAAGAAAGGTACACTCTTTTCCCATCCTTGGATAAGCAACACATCATCATCATTCATCGTCATATCCAATAAAGTCTCAATGACTAGGAGACTTGTTGGACTTCTTCATCTTCTTGAATTTAAGGGTTCATCCCTCTCATTCTTCTATCTTCTTTCACACTAACAATGCATCCATCTTGCATCCGTATTCTCATTCTACGTAATCATGTCATACCATCATATCAGGACAACATCATCCATCTCATCCATCTCACATGCATTGCATAATCATTTAACATGCTTAAAATAATATATATTTGTTATTCTAAGCATCTTTCGAACATCTCATTTACATCATCATTACCATCCATACATCCATTTTGAACCTCTTTGTCGCGAGATCCACCTCAAATTGTATCTTTTCGTTCGATCTCTTGAGGGGGCAATGTACTAACGTACTTATTTTCCACTGGGGCATCCAAAAAAAAACCAAAGAATTTTTAATATCGATGTCGGCAACATCATTCTTTGAACCAATGCAACAAGTACATTGCTTCAAAGAGGGGCAAAATGTAGACATCCAAAAATAACATTATGCATTCCACTGTAACTAACATCATGGATTCGTTTTGTCTACTAATCAATTAAAGCAATTTATTGATTTAATCCTAAGGTTCATCAAGCTTAATTAAATAAATCAAATTATTTAATTAAGTTCCTAAGGTTCTTCTTATTTGATTTAATAAATCAAACTGATTTAAAATCAAATATCAAATCCCTAAAATCCCCTAAGTTAATTAATCTAAATTAATTAACTTCTAATCATGATTAGCATTCTCTAGCTTTTGACTCAACTAGAGTCAAATCCAAACTCCTAACTAACCCACCCACTTGCACCAATAAATCATTTATTTGATTTATTATTTCTTCTAAATACATTCAAAATGGAATCAAAATGGAATATTCTTCCAATTTGAATCTTCCCCCCAAAAGGGACTTGTCCCTTCCAACAAGGTTTTAAATGTTATTTGTACAAGTCAACATGGCATTTATTGCACCTTTCATCCCCCCAAAACATGTCAAGTCATTCAAATTCAAATTTGAAATTGGCACACTTGCCAAAACTTGCACATTCCTCACCCTCTCACACCTTGACAAGTGGCATCTTGTCATTGGCCCATGAATGATACCACATTCATCAATTTGGCCTCTCCTCTCTTCAAGCTCAACTATAAGTTGAAGGCTTCTCTCCTTAAAACAACACAACAGCCACATATCCAAGCATCTACACTATAGGCAACTTGAGTTCAAGCATCTCATTGTCTCTATCATTATCTTGGCAATCTAAGCTTATCAAGGATTGGGAAAGGGCATCCTTTCTACATCATAAGGAGCACCAATCCAACATGGGATAGATTTCTATTTAGGTTTTATATGCTTCCTTTGGTTTTGTTGTTTAAATGTCTCATGTAGCATATCTAACTTGATGCAATATCTCATAAGGATGTATGTTTCTATTTATATTGTTTTTGTCATGTTAACTAACCAATTTGTAGATTTCACCATCCTACAGCAAACACATTAGAACAAAAGTTAAAAATAGATTTCAGACAACCCTAGCCATGACCCATTCGCCATAGGGTGAATGAGTCCTCAATGAGCTTCAAAAAAACACTATCTACAAAAGGTACACAACATTTATCCCTTCCATATTCTCTCTAAAATCTGTAGGTTCCATTAGTTTATGTTTAAGCTTCCAAATGTACTTTATAGGTCACAATTTATAGTTTATTTTCTATTTTTAATATTTCTCCCCAAAGTGATATTTGACCTAGACCCCCATCCTAGCATAAAAAGGGAAATCCAAAGATTCACATTTTTATTTGATTCATTTAAGGGTTGATAGTCATTTCATTATGTGGATTTTATTTCCTAATGAAATTAGAGAATTAGGACTCCTTTTCCCTCTTTGGATCCAATTTTCCATTTTGGGAAACCCTTGGGACACCGCCAATTCAATTCTTGTGTCCTATGTAACTATTATGAGTTAGTTTTTTCATGTGATGGGATTAAAAAACTTGTATTGAGCTTGTCTAATCATATCACTCACCTTTCCTATATAAGAAAGACTTCATATGTACATCACCATATTTATTTTTGCTTTCTTGCATTTATAACCATAACATGATATCAGAGTTATTTTATCTTGCAGATGATCCTGTAGTGTGGAGGAGTTGCCATTAACTCCTACATGGTATCAAAGTTTTAGTGCTATAGACTTCTTCCTAGATCTGAGGGGCCAATCTTTGAATGTGTTTAATAATGAAAGGTAGGGTTTACCACTATGAATGAACAAGATGATAAACCACTAGGTATTTCTTCTATTAAAACATTCAATTATGAAGGAAACAAGATGTAAATAATAGTAAAAAATGATACCTAACTATTATAGAAAATATGAGGGAAGATTTTAGAGCATAAAAAGTTGTGTACCTTGTCGAAAGCTTATTTTTTATGGGCTACAAAGGACTCATTCGCCTTCAGTCGAGAGTGGGTCCCTCTTAGGGTTTTTGAAACTAAGGGTTTTTTCCTTGATGTCTACACTCTTAAAATCTTGATTATCAGCTTGTGGAGGTCTGTAGATAATTCTCTAGCTTCAAATATTTTATTTTGCACTTTATATTAAAATCACACATTTGTGGGAAGAAAGTCTTGCTACATTTGTTAGTGAATGGGGGTTTGCCTCAGTCAAACCCCTTGTAGGTAATTAATCCAAATGATGAAATAAAGGAAATGAAGCATGAAACATGAAATATGCAATTTATATCACCTTGGATGATGTCTTGTGATTTTTGTTTGCAAACTAGCATGTAGTGGCCATGAATAATGTAGATCTTGATCCTTGAATAAGATGCGAGTATTTATTGCAAGTATATCCTTAATGCTACATCCACTTTCTTAGCTCAACAACATATGTGAATTCTTTTAAACCCTTTCCATGATGATATGATCTTAAATTGCTGCAATAAAATCTTGAAATCTGCCTTGAAATGCCTTGAAAATGCTCTTATAATACTCTATAATTCTCTCTTCAAGTTGCTAGGATGTCTCATAAAATTACTAGGATTCCTATAAACTTGCTAGGAGAAATAATGTGAATTAACCCCTTATTTATACTAAATTAGGAGATTAACCCTAAAATTCAAACAATTCAAGTCGACACTAGATCTAGAGATAAACACTATTAAATTCCCGCCCCAATTAAATTTAAAAAGGTGGTCCTCATTAAGAGAGGACCCATTCGCCATAGGCTTAGTTTTCAAGGACCTAACCCCAAGGGATAAAAACTACATTAAAAACTATTTTAGATCAATTGATAAAGGGGGGTCCTATCAAAGGGAGGACCCATTGGCCACCTAGAGAGAATGGGTCCTACCACCACTTTCTAGGACCTAATTTTTTCCCAGTTAAATGTTATATTATTTAAATCATGGGTGTCGGGATAGATCTTCGAGAGGTGTCATAAATAAGGTTTAAATTTGAATTAAAGGGGGCTAATTAACTCCAATTAACCACAATTAATTAATACCACCCTATATAAATGTGAAATTTTTCTACAACACTTTACAACACCTAAATAAGGTACACATTTAAATACCTTTTATTAAGAAGGGGCCCATTAAGCTGATTAAGTAAATAAATCCTAGAAAAGTGTGAAAGTGTGTTACAAAACTTTACAACACATTTGAAAAGGACCAATGAAAGCATGTTTTAATCAAATAAAGGTCCTAGAATGATGTGAATGTGTACAACACATTACAACACTCCTCCAAGACACCATTAATTCAATTTTAATGTCAAGTATCAAACCAAGTAAGGGGAAAGACTACTTTTTTGTTACTAGATTTTGCCCCCACTTTAGTGAGAGGATGATTCTATGTCAACCTCACACTAAAGTAGACATTCAAGAAACTTAAGTATGCAGAAATAACAAAGATACATAATCGTACCCTATCAAATTTCCAGAAAAAGAAAAAAAATGGATCAAACACAACCATTCAAACGTGATGTGGAATGAGGCTATTTGTCCATAATGTTGAATATGCTTCTCACTTTGAGGTAGTGGAACCTCAACATGTCCACTAGGTGAGTTGTCCCAATAAAGTGTCAAATGAGAGAATCATATTAGCATCTCATACCATACTGAAGTTATCCTCTTGACAACTCCGATAAGGCACCACAATGTAATGCTTTTGCTAATGCTTTTGTGAATGTTATGTAAAATTTTTTTAAAGGAGATTCTGCTTTCTTCATGTAAAGGTATTCTTCTTAGAGAGAATTGTGCCTAATCTCTCCAAGAGAGGACATCTCAAAAGTGTCAGATGTTGGTATGTGGTGACTAATCATTGTATACTGTACACTCTTCATTTAAAATTTTATTATAGAAAAAAATTTGTCCTGCTTTTTTGCGGAATTACCGAAAAAGGGAAAAATCACCGAAAAGTGGAAAACCCCAACTTTGTATAACCCTAATCCGGAAGCTTCTAAAAAGCTGGTTATAAGGGGTTTGTAATAGAGTTATAGTAGGATAAAAAAATGTGATTATTCATGATATTGTAATAGGGTTTTACACTGGTTAATGAAATCATTGGATGGTTGCGGTTTGGTGGATGTAGCCCACATTGGGTGAACCACATTAAATTCTCTGTGTTATTTTTTTGTGTGTTTTTTGTTTCCTAGTTTATTTGATAAAATCTGCATTTAGCTTTTAGATATTTGCCTTCAAAACCTAACAATTGGTATCAGAGCGGGTTGTTTTTCGATTATCATCTGCAGGAAAGTCTCACGGTTGAGTGGGAGTCTCACAGTTAAGTGAGAGCAATGGAAGATGAGGGTAAGATAAAGGTTGATAAGTTCAATGGGTAGAACTATCAGTTATTGAAGATGCAAATGGAGGACTATCTCTATCAGAAGGATTTATGGCGGCCTTTGGAAGGGGAAACCAAGAAACCTACAACAATGTCGGATGAAGACTGGTATATTTTGGACAGAATGGCACTTGGTAGTATTCGCTTATGCTTGGCACAATCGGTGGCGTTCAATATTACAATAGCAAAGACAACTCTAGAGTTGATGGAAACCCTAGCAAAGTTATATGAAAAGCCTTCCGCTTCGAATAAGGTATTTCTTATGAGGCGTTTATTTAATATGAAAATGGTAGAAGGTGGATTAGTTACTGATCATTTGAATGAATTTAATATGGTTACTAGTCAATTAACTTTTGTAAAAGTTAACTTTGATGAAGAAGTTAGGGCTCTTTTGATTCTGTGTTCTTTGCATGAAAGATGGAATAGCTTGGTAATGGCTGTTAGCAATTCTGTTTCTTGTTCAAATACATTGAAATTTGATGATGTTGTTGGTGTTATTTTGAGCGAGGAAATTCATAGGAAAAGCTCAGGTGGAACATCCACATTAGGCAGTGTTTTGAATGCAAAAAGTAGGGGTAGAACAAATGAGAGACGAAACAATTTTGGGAGTCGTGGTAAGTCACAAGGAAAATCAAGGGGCAAAAGGTCCCAATCTAGAGACAAGAGGGATTGTTGGTACTATGGTAAGCTAGGTCATGTAAAGAAAGATTGTTGGTCTCAGAAAAATAAAGAAGGAGACAAGCAGGAAGGAAATAAAGAGGCAAATGTGGTAAGTAATAAATCTGATGAGGATGCTTTGATTCTTTCTCTTGACAATGCTGATGATTCTTGGGTGTTAGATTCAGGGGCTTCATTTCATGCTACGCCCCATAGAAATTATTTTCTTGATTATGTCCAAGGGGATTTTGGGCTGGTTTATTTGGGAGATAATGAACCCTGTCAGATTGTTGGAAAGGGAACAATCAAGGTTAAGTTGCAGAATGGGAATCACTGGCTACTACATGAGGTAAGGCACATTCCAAAGCTAAAAATAAATTTAATTTCAACAGGGCAACTAGATGATGAAGGTTGTGTTGTTACATTTAGTGATAAAAATTGAAAGGTTACAAAAGGTGCCTTAGTGGTAGCAAAAGGTGTGAAAGTAGGCACCTTATATCTTTGTACAGGTCATACTATTCCTTCTACTTTAGCTATTGCAGATAAAAATCAGTGTTCAGGAATAGTTGCTGTAGTTCAGCAGGAAGAAAATCATATAGTTGCTACGAATTCTGAATCAACACTATGGCATAATAGACTTAGGCATATGAATGCAAAAGGTATGAAAGTACTTCATTCAAAGAATGTTTTACCAGGTCTAAAATGTGTTAATATGGATTTCTGTGAAAGTTGTGTTTATGGAAAACAAAAGAGAGTTAGTTTTCTCAAGGATGGTAAACAAAAGAAAGATGAGAAATTGGAGCTTGTGCATATGGATGTATGGGGACCAGCTTAGGTATCTTCTCTTGGTGGCTCTCATTATTATTTCACATTCATTGATGATGCAACTAGGAAGGTATGGATTTACTTCATTAGGTAGAAATATGATGTATTTGAAATTTTTTAAAAATGGAGAAGCTTGGTTGAGAATGAGACAGGTAAAAGTTGAAATGTCTCAGATCTGATAATGGTGGTGAGTATTGCAGCAGTGAGTTTGAAGATTATTGTTCCTCTAATGTTATTCGTAGGCAGAAAATAGTTCTAGGGACTCCACAAGAAAATGGAGTGGCTGAGCGTATGAATAGAACAATAATGGAGTGTGCACGAACTATGAGATTACATGTTGGGTTGCCTTTAAACATGTGGGAAGAGGCTATAAACACTGTTGTTTATTTAATTAATAGAGGTCCATCTAATCCTTTGGGTTGTGGTATTCCAGAGGAAGCATGGATAGGTAAGAAGGTGAGTTATTCTATTTTGAAAACCTTCAGTTGTGAAGCATTTGCACATGTAGATTCTGAAAATAGAACCAAACTTGATGCAGAATCAAGGAAATGAATATTTGTTGGATATGGCATTGATGAATTTGGTTAGAGGCTTTGGGATTTTGAAAATAAGAAAATTGTGAGAAGTAGGGATGTCATATTCAATGAGAAAGTGTTGTACAAAGATCAGTTGCAGCAGCATTAGAAGAAAGAAAATGATTATGCAGTGTTGGATGATACTCCAAACAATGAAGTTTCAGTGGATACTCATGCTCCGCAACAACAACAACAAGAAATACCACAAACTGCAGTGAATGTTAGATGATCTTCAAGGTTAAGTAGACCTCCAGATAGATTTTCTCCCTTTGTGTACTCTATTTTATTAACTGATGCTGGTGAACCAGAATGTTATCATGAAGCTATGCAAGTGGATACCAAGGTTCAGTGGGAGCATGGAATGGAAGAAGAAATGGACTCCTTGCTGAAAAATCAGACTTGGGAATTATGCAAGTTGCCTGCAGGTAAAAAGGCTTTAGCAAACAAATGGGTTTATAGGATGAAAGAGGAGGATAGAGGGAAGAAAAGATTTAAATCCAGATTAGTTGTAAAGGGATTTGTAGAGAAACATGGTATTGATTTTGATAAAATATTTTCTCCAATTGTTAAAATGACCTCTATTCGTACTGTGTTAAGTATTGTGGTTGTTGAAGATTTGCATTTAGAGCAACTTGATGTTAAAACTGCCTTTCTCCATGCTGATTTGGAAGAGGAAATTTATATGGAACAACCACAAGAATTTGAGGTCAAAGGTAAGGAGAAACTAGTGTGCAGATTGAAGAAAAGATTATATGGCTTGAAGCAAGCACCTCGACAATGGTATCTTAAATTTGATAGTTTTATGGCTGAACAAGGTTACAATAGGTGTAATTCAGACCATTGTGTTTATTTTAAGATGCTAGGTGAAGATAGCTACATTATTTTATGTTTATATGTTGATGATATGCTTGTAGCGAGGTCTAACATGGATCACATAAAGGAGTTGAAACAACAATTAGCAAATTCATTTGATATGAAGGATTTGGGGGCAACAAAACAAATCCTTGGTATGAAGATTACAAGAAATAGGAAAAACAGGAAATTGTTTTTATCTAAGGCTGATTATGTTAAAAAGGTGTTGCAGAGATTTCATATGGAGAATGCAAAAGTTGTCAACACATCTTTGCCTAGTCATGTAAAATTAACAAAGGATATGTGTCCAAAGACACAAGAGGAGGAAGAAAAAATGTCCAAGGTACCATATGCTTCAGTTGTAGGTAGTTTAATGTATGCCATGGTATGCACGAGACCAGATATTGCACATGCTGTAGGAGTTGTTAGTAGGTATATGAGTAATCCAGGAATTGAGCATTGGAATGCCATGAAATGGATCCTCAAGTATTTGAGAGGTACATTGGATAAATATTTATGTTTTGAGGGATCTAATACAGATTTAAAAGGCTATGTTGACTCAAATTTGGCAGGGGATATCAATGCCAGGTGGCATACCACAGGTTATGTATTTACCATTGGTGGGACAACAATAAGTTGGATTTCTCGGTTGCAAAAGGTGGTTGCTTTATCCACCACAGAGGCAAAGTATGCGGCTGCCACAAAGGCAACAAAGGAGATGATATGTATACAAACTCTCATGGAAGAGTTGGGAAAACAACAAGATAAAAATTACTTGTTCATAGATAGCCAGAGTGTTATACATCTTGCAAAGAATTCTACCTTGCACTCTAAAACCAAACACATACAGTTGAGGTATCATTTCATTCGGTCAGTGATGGAGGATGGATAGGTAAAGCTAGAAAAGGTACATACAGATGTAAATCTAGTGGATATGTTTACTAAGGCAGTGATAAGGGAGAAGCTGAGCTCCTCTTCAGCTTCGGTTGGCCTTCAAGGTTGAATTAAATTATAACAAAGCAGCAGGGTCCAAGGTGCTTATTTCTAGTGGGAGCTGTAAGTGTAGCGGTGTTGTCCAGGTTCAGTCTCCAAGTGGGAGATTGTTTTGGTGTGGAGCCTGATTAGTCTCCAAGTGGGAGTTTGTTGGTATGTGGCGACTGATCATTGTATACTATACACTCTTCATGTATAAATTTTTGTCCTACTTTTTCACAGAATTACCTAAAAAGGGAAAAATCACTGAAAAGGGGAAAACCCCAACTTTGTATAACCCTAATCCGGTAGCTTCTAAAAAGTTGGTTATAAGGGGTTTGTAATAGAGTTGCAGTAGGATAAGAAAATATGATTGTTCACAATATTGTAATAGGATTTTACACTGGTTAATGAAATCATTGGATGGCTGTGGTTTGGTGGATGTAGCCCACATTGGGTGAACCACATTAAATTCTCTGTGTTTTTTATTTCCTAGTTTATTTGATAAAATCTGCATTTAGCTTTTAGATATCTACCTTCAAAACCTAACATCAGATCATCATCCATGGGATGCCTCATTTGTATCATGCCATGACAATAGATCGTACACTCTTGGATGGAATCAAACCCAATGACACTACCAAGAAGAGGACATATTACAAGAAAAGAGAAAAACCATGCCATGAATGTTTTCCAAAAGATGTCATTAATGTATGCCCCCACTTTAAAGAGGTTGGTACACCATCACTATGAGAAATTTCTTTAATGTAGCCAATTTTTTACTCAAGACATGAGAGTTGTCCTCGAAAAACCCTATGTCAAGTCCTATGTTTCTAAAATAAGCTACGCCATGAAATAGGAAGGAATGGGTTGCCCCCACAAATACATAAGGGATCTATGGATTAAGGGTCATGAAATATTTTCTAAAATGTTGTCATAGACCATGGAACTATGATCATTCCCTAAATACTCATAGAACTGGAAGAATAATGAAAAGAGAGAAAAAATAAATAAAAATCCTTTTGGGTCAACATGGAAGAGACCTAAATGTCTCAACGCCTTGTGTCATCACTATAGTGTAGGAAAATGCATGACCTTTCATTTTCACACTTGTTTGGGCCCACCTCTCCTCATTTATCCTTCTTTATGTCTTAATTGGTCCTATTTTGCATCCACAAGCCTAGTTAACTACATATTTTTTTGGCTAATTATGACAATCATCAAAGGGAAAATGATTATTTAATGATTCTTTTTGTGTCCCTAATTTTTGGGTTAGGACTAAAATGCCAGCTAGGGCATCTTAGTCCCCCAAAGGTTTTGGGACCCTAATTTTGAATACACTTGAAAAGTTCCCTTTTTGGAGGTTGTGCCCCAAGATTTGAGTCTTGGGACTAAGACACCACCTAGGGCATCTTAGTCCTCCTTAGCTTACTTTTGAGATTTAATTTCAAATTTTGGTGGGATTTAGCCTCGTTTAATTAATGTTTTCCTATGTTATCTTGGTGTGATCTAATTTTAGGATATTAAGCATATAGATAATTATAAATACAAGGTTCACTCATTCATTTCTTAGGTAGCAACTTGGGTATTCAATCCTCATATAAATTTGGACTTCACAATAGTATTCAAGAGAAGTTCGTCAAGAATTTTGGAGCCATCATCAAGATTTGAGGATCATATCAAAGGAGATTCTTTCATCATGTGTGTTTTTGTGCTAACATTTTTGATGTATGGTTTTGATTCAAGAAAGCAATTCAAGCAAGATCTATCAAAGAATTCCATTGATTCAAGATCTAAATCCAAGCCAGCCACTTCACACAAGTTTGATGACTTCACCATAAGTGTTTTGTGAGTTGTAACATTGCATATTCTTCATTCATCATTTCCCTCAATTATTCTATTTCATTTCATGGTTTAATTACCAACAAGGGGTTTGATTGAGGCAAACCCCAATTTGCTAACAATCAAAAAAAAAATTCCTCTCTTGTATGCTTGTGATTGTAGATGTAGGTTGAAGACTTGAAGATCATTTGGAGTGCAATATTGAAAATTTGCAAAGTTGCATTACAAAGTTGTCATCTTCACAAAAACTCACCTATAGGTCAAATCTGAAAGTTTCAAAATCTGAGATCTGAGAGGAAGAAAGTGTAGACCATGGAGGTCGGGATCACATTCAAATTTTCTATGATATGAATATTCTACATCTTCCACAGAAAACAATAGTAGAATTAAGACAACAATAAGGGTTTCTTTGTCCTTCATAACATATTTTGACATCATCTTTGCAATTCTATAATCCTCATCACATCTCTAGACTTCCTAGGTACACACATCCTATCTTTCTATTTCATAATTTCATCATTTGCATCCATCATTTTGCTTGCATAGCAAGGTTTTGTAGGTTGAATTATCATTTTTCTTTTCCAATCATTTTCTTGGTCGTGAACCCCTAAAATATGAAAGAACTCCCTTCCTAGGTCCTGCGAAATGAGAATTGACTCACCTTTTAAGGTTGATGGTCAATCCAATTATGGTTGTTAGGACATTATTGAATGACTGAGATAAATAGGTGAACACTCATCACCTCATTTTTCCATCGGTCCATTTTGGTGAACCCGACCTTGTGGAACATTCATTTTTGATTTGGAGTCCATGAGAGTCTTAGATCTAGATTGCATTCATTACAAATTGAATTAGTTAAATTGCATCTAGTTCTCATATTTGCATTAGTGAAAATACATATAAGTGGCATTTTTACTTTCTTGTATCATTTAATTTCATTGAAAAATTGAAAAGTGCATTGTTAATCATGTTCTAATTACATTTAGAAACATTGTCATTGCATTGAAATTTTAAAAAAGTGTATTCAACTTTGCATTCAATTGCTTGTTACAAGTTACTTTTCCTTGCATCCATTTGCATAATTCTTTATTTCCAAACATTAGATCCCTGGATAGGCAACCTGTGAACACTGTAAATAACTCAGAAGTTTCTATTTTTCTGCCAAAAAACCTATAATAGGACTAAAATGCCCTTCCTGGCATCTGAGTCCCTCTCAGTGTTTTTGGATCACAATCCCATCTCTATTATTTGCTATTTTCTTTTTTCCTTGGAACTTCAAAATTTTACCAATAGGACCAAGAAGACCTTACTAGTGTCTTAGTACCTATTGACTTTGAGTTTCCAATTTTTAGGGTTTCAAATTGATTTTTTATAATTCTATTGGCTGCTTTCAATTTTTTGTTATAGTTTACAGAGTTGTTCCAATTTCTTTCATTTCAAGTGTAATTGTAAGCATAGGATATCGTGTTCATTGAAATTTCATTGGTTTATCCCTTGGATGAGCTCTACTACTTAGTGCTCTACTACTAATATTGTGGTTAGATGAAGTACGAGACTCATGGTATCCCATGATAAAAAACTCGTTGTGGATCTTGGGTTATTAGGATCTCTTACTCCTAGTGCTGGTTTCAGTTCACTAGTTATAAACCATACCTTTGATACCTCTTTTTCCATGCCTACCTTATCCACAAGTGCTATGCCAAGTGTTCAACCAATGATTGACCATATTCCTCAAGTAAACATAATGAAAATGCATGAAGACCCATGCCATTTACAAGATAGTGTGAGTATTGAAAATATTTCCAACACTATTATACTTGCCATAGATAGACTTCAACACATGATGGAAAGTGATGAAGGACTAGAAGTTGTGCGTAAAATAGCTCACATATTTTGAAAAAATATTCCTCCCACCACTAATCGTGCCCAAGCTTCAAACAATGTGCAATCCCAAGGAGGAAGTCAAACTCCTCTCCCTTCAACCATAGCATCCATTCCCACCTATAAAACTCCTTGAGTGACGACAACGATGCAACCAATTAGAAATATCCTTCCTAACTCACACATTTCCACTAGTTCTCCTTATACCTATGTGGCCTCTAATCTCATACCTCCTCCCACAAGAAATCCATTTCATTGTCCTTCCAACACATACACAACACCACCATAAGCAATGACCCTATCATTAACCACCTCTTACAAATCCTTTCATCCATTCAATGTCAAGTTTCCACCATAAATAAAAATCAAAATGGACCACCTTCATACTATGTCAAAAGAAACCCATTATCCTTGGGTATATTGAGAACTTTTGTGCCACAAGGTATATAGATCCCTAGATTTGAGAAATATGGAGGAAAGGGAGATCCTGCTAATCATGTAGATACCTTTATTACTCTATGTACTAGATTATCCATGTGAGGAATTATTTTTGGCTAAGCTCTTTCCCCGATCCTTGAAAGGCATTGCCTTGGATTTGCTTTTTTCATTACCGAATAACTTAATTCGTTCAATCAATGAACTTGTTGAAGCCTTTATTAACCACTTACAAGTGAATATGGTTCCTAAAATGACATTAGCTGATTTGATGAGATATAAGAAAAATGAGGGTGAAAAATTTGCCAACTTTATTTCACGTTACAAATCTCTTTATTCCCAAATTAGAGTGAAGGTTCCTGATTCTCACCTCCAAAATATGTTCATGGAAAATTTACAAATAAAAATACGAGACAATCTTACAATGATGAAATTTCATTCCTTCATGCACCTACGCACTGCCCTTTGTGATTATAAGAATTCTATAGGTAGTAGTGAATGAAACACCACTTCTAATTGTCTTGAAAAGTCCAAATCCTCAAACCAAAACACCTACCAACCTTTCCAAAGACAAAATAAAATTTTCTTTCAACTAAACCCTACCTCCCAACCCACCCAACAAGTTGATGCCCAAGTAGCTGCTATCAAAAAGAGTAATCCTTATACATTTGGGGATATACAAAGATAATCACACCTTTACCCGACACCCTTCAAAATACCATGACTCGGCTATTGAATAAGAACATGCTTACCTTACCTCCCATTTGACCTCTTGACCCTATCAAGCCATTACCTCTGAGATTTAAACACAATGCATATTATGCTTATCACCAATAAAAAGCACATGATATGTACATAACAATGCAAGTGTCTTAAACAAGTTGTGCAAGATCTCATTGATTCCAATCATATTTAAATTGGAGGTGTGAATGATAAAGGTAATAAATTTGTAGCTCCTCCCAACCAAAACTTGTAAATATTTACCAATTCCATGCCTAACCACAATATTTCATTTGTTAAGGCTAGCGAAACTAAGCCCGATGTGATGAATGTTGACAAAGAAGATGATAATGTGAGAAATAATGAACAAAATACTATGGATACTGATGACCAAATTCCTATTAGTACAATGATAGGAGTGATTGACATCGATCCTTATAAATAGAAAAATATAATACCTATTGATATTACTTTCTCTTCAGAAGAAACAATCGAACATGCACCTAATGGTTCTCTTTATATAGCTGAAAGAATCAATAAGATGCCCACTCCTGGGATTTTAATTGATCTTGTTTGTGGAGAGAATATGATCAAAGAAGAACTCTTATATGTGCATGAACTTATTGAAGATAGATATGATAAACCTAAAGCATCGATTAAAATGCGCAATGGTTTTTCTCATGCTACGATGGGATCAATCACACTCCCTTTAAAAGTAGGACCTAAGAAATCAAATGTATCATTGTCTATCATCTCTAATTCAGATAAATTTCATGTGAAGTTAGGCTATAAATGACTTGGCTCCATGAATGCGGTCCCATCCATTTTCCATAATTTCTTAAAGTTTCCAATCGACAATGAAATATTCATTGTGAACCATTGTGGATTTATCCATCCATCTTCCCATGGAAAATTTTCCTTAGACTATTTTTGGCCTAAGCCTGTGGAACCTATAAGACCCTGCAAGGACTTCCTTTTCCTATCCTACCAAAATTTCAAAGAAAAATGCATAGCCAATTTATCCCTTGAAAATTTTCCTCCACCCATGATTAAAACTCCACCCCTTTAAGAAAAAAATGATGAGATTAAAAACCTTCCATCAAACCAAGACCCAACCACCAAAGATCCCTTGCCTATCTCCTACAAAAGACCAAGTGAAAACCAGAAAATTCCTAATACACCTCCTAAGAAAATTTTTAAGCCAAAGAGAAAGTGGAACTGAACAACCTTCCATGGCTTCTTCCATTATTCCCTCATAAGAAGAATATAAACCTATAGTTGACAAACCTACTCCTACACAAATGCAGCTTGAAAACCAGAGTAAAAGAAATAAAAATTCTCAAGAGTGTAGTCATAAATGTCGTGCTATTTCTCAAAAGATGAATGAAGAAAAAAACATTGAAAATCACAATCCGAATCTGATAGAAGCAATAAAAGATGGCACTCCTCTCTTACAAGAACAAACAGATCCTATGCCTCCAACACAACAAGGACCAACACCTTCTATGGATATTATCATTCATTCTCCTATTGTGGTTAATTTAGATAATGATGAAGAAATAGCTAAAATTGATGAACAAGTGCATAATAAATTGAATTTTCTATTTTATTCTTCTATGATCTTAGATGATAACAACCATGATGATCCTCCTAAACCGAGTGATGCATCAAGTGTTGAACTTGGTTATTCCCCTAGTATGTCAATTGATGTGATCCCTCTTGCTAGTGATTTGCATTCCACATCTACATTCCACATATACTAAACAAGACCGGGATGTAGATGACCTACTAGATGGTTGATCTACATGCTCTTTGCTAGTATTTTTAATTTTATTTATTTTTTCTTTCTTATATGTGATTAAATGTGCATAATTTGATCCCCCATGATGTTCTACTTCATGTTCCCTCTCTCTTTGTGCATTCCTCTATTTGTACCTTCAATCTTCTATATGTTGTATGCTCTTCGCCTTTTCATTTATCTTTTCTTTGATTTGATTTTTTTATCTTGTGTCTTCCTTTAGGGGGTGACACAAGGTGTCTAGACACCCTATGTCTCTTTCATGTTGACTTAAAATATTTTTCATTATCTTTTCTTTTCTCTTTTCATGTTTGTCTTGTGTTTTCCTTTTGAGGTCGACACAAGGCATCGAGACACCCTATGTCTCTTCCATGTTGAGTCAAAAGTTTTTTAATTTGTTTTCACTCTCTTTGTGTCATCCTTATAGTTCTATGTGTATTGTGGGAATGATGAAAATTTCAGGCTCTCTAATATCATTACAGAATAAATAGATATTGAACTTGAATCCCTAGATCCCTTATGTGTTTCTGGAGGGAAAACCTCTTTTCATTTTCATTTTTTGCGCGCTACTTTAAAGTAATTTCATAGAGCATGGCATTAGCAATTTATTTAAAATGGGGGCATACATTGACATTATTTTGGCATGATTTCATTTGCATTTATTTTTCATGTTCTTTTATGTGGTTTTCTTACTTCATGCGTTGTGTTTTCCTCTTGTGAGGATGTAAATCTGCACATAGCTTAAACTTAAAAACACAAATTAATATGGTGAGTTCAAAACTAAGAAAATAAACTAATCCTATGAAATAATCCAAGATCCTTGACAATGCAATCAAAGAAACAAAAGGTCAAATAAACTAATTGAAAGCATAAAAAAGAATGGTGCATACCTATCCCATAGTGGATTGGTGCACCTTTGATATGAAAAGTAGCCCTTTCCCAATCCTTGACAAGCTTCAAGATGATGATTGACAAAATATTCAAGATGATTAGAATGCAAGATGAAGATGTTGAACTCAAAATGCCAATAATAAGAATACTCAAATTATGGATGAAAATGAAGTAGAAGGGTATGTGCAGGATCATGATGGGCCAAAAAGTGGCGATATGTAACCCATATGATGGTCCATGTGGCTGGTGACTTTTTCTTTACCCACAGTTGATGAAATGAAAAGGGTTTTTGGAGGAGATTCTTAGCGTTCTACCAATATAAATTATTCTTTACTTTTAATTTAATAAATAATTATTATTCATTTTCTATTAGAATTATGAATAAAGTCCTAATTGATAAGCTGATTGAAAAAAATCTATAACTTTCAAATGGTATCACATTTTTTAATCCAAAACATGCGTCACATTCTATGCTTCGTATACTATAAGATTAAAAAATTAAAAAATGAATTTCATGAATTTTTGACCAAGTTAAGGTGGCTAGACACACAAGCTTTTATATTTTTAAAAATTGTAATAAAAAAATCATAATTAATTATTTACTTGGAAACAAATTATAAAAAAATATGCATCACATCAAGACATGAGTCCTCTACTTATATCTAAAAAATTATAAAAAAAATTATCATTTTATTGTGGTTAGGGTGGTCAAAGAAACACCAACTTCTGATTTTTACCCTGAAATTTAAATAATACTGCATTGAAATTTCAAATTTTCACCAAATAGATTTATTTACTTTTAGTAAAGGTCTAGTAGTTTAGAAACTAAATTCAATTTTATACAGATTCTATTTTTACATTTTTTTGAAATAATATAGATAACTTATTCAAATTTTTATGTCAAGTTGTCTAACTCTGATTTTTGGTCTTTTTATTGCCACTTAAGGGCCTGTTTTTTCCATGATGATCCTGCACATACCCAAAAGAGATATCTATTTATATAAAGACAAGATGGAGGAATGAGAAAAATGAAGCAATGTGGGATCATTCAATATCCAATGGCCAAGTTCCACTTGTAAAGATGCGAATGGAGGAAGCTTGAGCACATTTTGATGAATGAGCCAATAAATGATATTAGGTGGATTTTAAAAATCATGAAATGACTTAAATGCCACTTGGCTCAATGCACAAGGACATGTAAGAGGAGATACATGCTTTGTTGGAAGGACAAATCCACTTGGAGGGATTTTCAAACTTGAAAGAATATTCCCCTAAAGATGCCATGTTGAGAGAAAATATAGATTTAATAAATCAATTAAATATATTTTCATGTGCAAGTGGCAAAATCTAGAGAAATTAGGTGATTAGGATTTGATCAATTTAATAGGAGATTAGATGATGTGACAATTGGATTTATATTTTTGGGTTGATTTAAATCAAAGTTGAGAGGAATGTGACTTAGACTTTAGTTAAATAAATATTTTTATTTATTTAACTAAAAGGGGATGATATTAAATAAAATTAAATAAGGTTTAATTTATTCAGTTTAATAGGATGAATTTAGAGATTTAATTAAATAAAATGAATTATTTAATTAAATAGAGACATAGGGTTAATTAAATCAGACTGATTAATATAATTAATAGGAGAGAATGACTTAATCAAATAAATAATGATTTATTCAATTAAGGGATGAAAGGTGATGATAAGCTAAGAAGATGATCTAGGATGAAACAACCTAGTAATCAGGATCAAGTGTGTCAGTATATTTTTCATGTATATGTATTTCCCCTCTTTGAAGCAATGTACCCATTGTATTGATTCAAAGAATGATGCCGCCAAGATCCAAATTAAAAGAAATTCTATTTTTTTGGATGCCCTAGTGGAAAGAAGTACGTTGGTACACTGCCCCCTCGAGAGATTGAGCGAAAATTTCAATTTGAGGGTCAATCTCGCAACAAAGAGGTTAAAGATGGATGTATCGATGGTTAGACTAACAGATCTATATGATGATCCAAATGAGATATTTGTAAGATGATTAGAATAACAAATCTATATTATCCTAAACAACTTATATGATGATGCAATACATGTGAGATGGATGGCATTACTTATTACGATGATATGTATGAATATGTAAGATGAGAGTGTGGATGTTTTATGAATGGAGGATGGATGCATTGATGAAATGATACTATGTTAGCATGAAAGAGGATAGAAGAATGAGAGGGATCAACCCTTGTATCCAAGAAGATGCAAAATTCCAACAAGTCTATTGGTGAGACTTTATTAGATATGATGATGAATGATGATGATATATTTATTATCCAAGGATGGGAGAAATAAAGACCATAAATTTCGTTATGTTTTACTGCACACATAGGTACAATGCATCAAGGTATAAAGATTCAGGATGACATTGCACCTAGAGTGATGGACTTTGATTTGACAATTAGACAAGAGTACTCTTGTTCACACCTGATACACGAAATATTATTTAGAATACAGTTAAGATATTCTAAACATATTAGACAAAAACATAGAAAATCAAGCCTTCCTATGTGGTCTACAAGACATCTAAAACACCTTCCCTACAAACCAAAAAAAACATGCATGACCAAGTAATATTACAAGAACATACAACGAGCATAGTAGATAAAAAGATAATGATCGTTGCCCCATTCCTTTCTCGCTAAACCATTTTGATTAGACATCATCATGAGGTCATTGGAATGAGCACAAAATAAGACAAGTCAAAAAGATAAAGATAAAGTAAACAAACAAGCTAATGTTCTTCATATCGCTAGCCAAGACTAAACTATTGTGATGCCTGATGTTGATGTCCATTGTAGGAAGGATGCATCAAAGGAAATGTTGTGATTAGGTGATGAGATTTACTAAATCATAAACTATTGATACTCTGAGTTGACTAACTTGCTGATTTATGGACCTAGACTTGAGACTTTGATGATTTAGGTGTTCACTTTTGAACCTGCTAGACTTTCTTCTGATTGTTTTGCCAAAGGGTGAGAGTGATGATTGATTTTCTATGAATGATGATTATTGCAAGTGAGTGTTGAAATGGGATGGATGCATCATTTTGGGTTTTTTCAAATATTTTGATGTTTTTGGATTTTGTAATTTTTTGAGGTTATTTTTTGGATTTTGAGATTTTGACCAGGAGACTAACTTAAAGATCTATCCTAGGAGTCTCGGGAGATGATCAAAAAATTAGCCTTGCCCATGTTATAAATGCAGAGACCACGTAGTTTGACTAACGACTTGACCAATTTACAAGATGGAGATATAAACAAATGATGAATTGCCAGCGTATTATGATGGACTCCTAAAGGACTGACCTAGGCTATCTTGGGGGATGATCAAAGATCAACCTTGCATATGTTCAAGCTCAGAGATGATGTACTTCAGTCAAGATGACTCCAATTTTTGATTCTTCAAATTTTTGATATGTTCTAGATTTTGATGTGATTTGAATGTTTTTGGAATTTTTGAAGGATTTTTTGAATATTTTTGGATTTTTGATTTTCTGATGTTTTTGGATTTTGGATGGATATTTTGAATGTCTTTGGTTTTTTTTTTATTTTAAGGAAGATTGCAAGAATATACATGAATATAATCCGATGCAGGTACAATAACATTCCTTGAGCATGGTACGATAGAATACTTTGATACAAGAAAGACAAACCGACCTTAGGAATATGCCAAGTAGTACTACCTAGGGTGGATCATGATATCAACATGAATCAAGATATGGTATGCACATGAATGGATGGATGGAAGATCAATGAAATGTGATTGATGAATGGTAAGGTATAATGGATAAGTGTGTAATGTAGAAAAATCCATGAAGCTCCTGATGGATGGAGAGTGCTTTATTTACACTTGACACCTATTTTCTAGGTTTTCACCAAGGCACTTGTCCAAAGCACCACCAAAGTGGTTTTCAGTAGAGGACAATTTTTTTCTTTACTGTTTTTATTTCTTTTTCTTTTTGGATGTTTATATTTTTGTATTTTTTTTGTATTTTTGGCTCTACCCTTAAAAGATCAGGCATAAAACTTTTTGAGATTGTAGTTGTTCATGGGCCCCTACAAAGTCTCTCCTGTGGGTGTTGATAGCTAGTAGGATCTTGATGTATAGCTTACAGTAATGATGAAAGTTCCCAAATAGTTGGGCTCAAACTTCCCCTTACTATTTGGATTTGGCACGTTCTTCTGATTCTCTTTCAACACTAGCTCATCGACTTGGAAGGTTTGCCTCCTGATTTTCTTGTTGTAATTGTGTTTGAGGCAGTTTTGATAAACTTGCACGTGATTAAGGGAATCCATGCACCACTCATCCTTTAGATCTAGCTCATTTAGTCGTGAGACCTAATATTCTTCATCTGTAATGAGATTTGGTAGTGATATCCTTAGGGACGGGAGCTCGATCTCAATGGGGAGGATGGCTTCATATCTGTAGACAAGGGAGAAGGGGGTGGAAACTGTTGGTATGTGAATGCTTGTGCGATAATCCCATAAGGAAGGATTTAGCTGTAGATGCTAGTCAAGACCGATGTCATTGACTGTCATTGACTATTTTCTTAAGGATTTTAAGAATAGTTTAATTGGTGGCTTTTGCTTGGCCATTTCCTTGGGGTTAATACAAAGTGGAAAAGTGATGTTGGATGTTGAATTTTTGGTAAAGGTCGCGAACATACTAATTTTTGAAAGGTGTCCCATTATCTAAGATAATGGCTTGAGGGACATCGTATCAGGATATAAGGTATTTCAGGATGAACTTAGATATTTTCTTTCAAGTTATGTAGGTCATGGGAATGGATTTGACCCACTTCATGAAGTACTCCATGGTGGTAATGATTAATTTATGGCCATTGGATTAGGTGGGGGTTATTTTACTAATGAGATCGATCCCCCACTATGAAAAGGGCCAAGGTGTGACAATGGGATGAATTTCCTGATCTAGTGCATGGATAAGGTCCCCATGCTATTGAAACTGCAGAAATATTTTGACATAATCATGCGCTTCTCTTTCCATTATCAGTCAATAGTATCTAGTCCTCAACAGTTTCTTGGCCAAAGTCATTCTGCTTGAGTGTGAACCACAAATGTCATTATGTACCTCAGTTAAAGAAATCAGGGCTTCCTCAATATTTAGGCAACACAATAGGGTCCCTTTGATGCTCCTATGGTAGAGGGTTTCTCCTAGGATGACAAAACAAGATGACTTCTTGACAAAATCTCTTTTGAGGTTCGGGGTTATGTCAATAGCATGACTCCTATTCTTAGGTAGGTGTAAATTTCATGGTACCAGGGATCACTAGGACCAATGAGTTCACACACAAATTCAAACTCTGATACTTTGAATGTTGGTACAAGAAGTTTCTCTACAAGGAATTCCTATTTTGAGATGTTGTGCAGGACCTCTAAGAGTGATCTGATTGTGGCCATAGTATCTGCTGCCCTATTGTTAGCTCTTGGTATCTTCTCAAAGGTGACATCAATAAAGGATTATTTGAGGCTCTCAACTATTTTCTTGTATGGAGTCAGATTGTCATCCTTTGTTTGGTATTCTCCATTTACTTGGTTGATGATAAGTTGCGAATCTTCATGGACCTTGAGTGCCATGATCCACCATTGTGTAAAAATTCTTAATCCTATAATGAGAGCCTAATATTTGGTGATTTTGTTTGTGTAGGCTATGGAAAACTTATAAGATTTTGGTATGCAATCACCTTGTGGCATTACGAAGAAGATTACAATGATTGACCCATGTTGTGTGTGATATCCATCAAAGTAAATTTTCCAGTGGTCTTCTACATTTATGTTGAAGATGGATTCGTTGAGGAACTCTAATAGTAATGGATTATCGACATACATCAGTGCTTCTGCCAGTTGGTCTACAATTACTTGCCCCTTAATGGCCTTTCATTTCACATATTCAATATCATGTTCTATCAAGAGCATTACCCATTTATTCATTCATCCTATGAGAGTTGCTTTGGAGAGTAGGTATCTGGGTGGATCTATTTTTGCAGTGAGCTTGATCTAGTGTGCTAACATGTAGTTTTTGACCTTCTAAGATGCAAACACGACTGTTAGACAAGATTTCCCAATAGGTGTGTAATTTAGCTCATGCCCTACCATGGTCCTGCTGATGTAATAAATTGCTCTCTCCCTTCTATTTTAATCATGTTGGGCTAAGAGAGCGTCGAGGCTTTTTGTTGTTGCTGATATGTATAGGATCAATGGTTTGCTTGGAATTGGCGACATTACAACTAGCAGTGTAACTAGGTATTTCTTGATTTTTCTAAACACTTGGTCACATTTATCATCCCATTTGTATGCTACCCCCTTGTGGAGTAGATGAGAATATGGGGTTTGTTTTTTCTACTAGTTGTGCTATGAATTTGTGAATAGACTGGAGTCTTCCTTGTAGACCTCTTAGCTGCTTTAGTGTCATGGGTGCTTCCATTTCCATGATCGCCTTGACTTTGGTGGGATCTACCTTGATTCCTCTCATTGACACGATATACCCCAAGAGATTGCTTGATTGTACTCTAAAGAGACACTTCTTTGGGTTGAGTCAAACCTTTTACTTTTCCAGCCTATCAAAAATAAAACTCAGAGCTGATATGTGGTCCCATATTTTCCTTGATTTAGAAAATATTTCATCCACATAATCTTCCATCATTTTATCAATCATGTCGTGAAAGATCAGTGTCATGGATCTTTGATAAGTTGCTCTTGCCTTCTGATAGGTTGTCGTTAGGTCCCGTTACTTTAGAAGATAAAACATCAATAAATCGACCAAGTAGCGTCCAAGGCTATTTTCAATAGAAGGAAGCTTAACTAACCCTTTTAGATTTTCTTATTTTTTTCAGATAACTTAAGTTAATTTTAATCTAAGGCCATTTAACTATTGAATTGAACAATTTATCTAAAAACATGGAAATATTTAAACTAGAAAGCATAAAATAACTAACCTATAAAACATGATAACTAAACTAGAAAGCATGGAAATGATTAAACTAAAGATCAGGTAAAATACAAAAGTAGAAAAGCTTGTAAACAACCAATGAAACATTCTTATTAAATATTAATGATTCTAATATTTAGCAATAAGTAACTAAGAAAATGAAAGACAGTGAGTGCTCCAAAACTTCAACCATGATAATGACAAAATTAAAAATTTACTACAAAATGGTTATCCATGCAGTAAAATGACAGAAAGGAAAGTACTTATCTATTTGATCTATCCTCCCTCGCATGGCCAGCTTGTGGGTTCCTGCATTCGTCCTCAGGTCACATACACAACCGGTTCTAAAAATATTCCATTAAAGATAATTTAATTTTCATCCATACTCAATAACTCAAATAATGATAAGTAATAATCTCTTTATTCATAGAATTTTAGGAAACAAGTTGATAACATAAAATTACTATATCTTATGTTATCTTTTGTTTATGGAGACTACATCTTTATAGAAAACTTCTAACTAAATCCTAAATTTCAGATGGCATAGCTGACCACTGAATTAGTCTTTAATAGATTTTCAAAAACTTTAAACATCCATTACATAGGTGTTAAAGAGGCTCAAGTCGATCCATAAAGTCTTTCAAAATTTAAAACATAACTGAAATAAAAACTAACAACCAAAATTTTGGTCCATTATCCTACAGTCCAGGAGAAGGCTTCAAGCACATATCTTCAAAATTTCCCAGAGTACATGTTATTGCATAATGTCCAATTATTAACCTACAAAACACTTAAAGCAACCCATTAAATCTGTGTTGGTAAGAAACTTCAATAAATCACAAGAAAATAAAGTTTGTGCAACCTTTTTAAAAAGATAAGTAATTAATTGGTAGAGGCTCAGGGTTTTGCATATGTGAAATAGAATTTTATTATTTTATTGTGATGAGCTTATTTTTACCTCATCATTTTCTCCCCTTCCTAATTCCTGGTAGGTCAACCTGCTCCTCTGTTGTAGCCCTGTTTAATATTTATGTTCCATTCTTCATATTTAGCACTAATATCTTATAGATCTCTGGCTATTTTATCAAATTCAATAGGTGCATGGAGGAAGCCTCTATGAAAATAAACACCCTCTTTCCATTCATTGAAGGTTTTATCATTTTGATCTATATTGATGTGAAAAGTAGGAGGTGGAAAGAGCGACAAGGGAGTCCTATATATCATCCCTATCCAATCTGTTATGAGGTTTTTCAAAAGTTTATCTAAAGCATCTACTCTCCTGAAGGCCCATTTAATATTCAGAGGGAAGATCACTTCTCTTTTCTTTAAATATGTAGGTAAAGGGGTGTATCTCTCCTCACAAGCATGCCAAGCTGGACCAATCAACTTCTTCACATGTTCCATGAGGTGATTATAACAAATTTGCACGATTCCCTCATATATTTCTTTCATTTTCTCATCAACTGTGAGAGCTAAAAAGGTAGCCTTAAAGTCTGTAGGTCTATTATTTGGGGATCTCATTTGAAGACCCACACTTTTCTCTGCTTGAGCATATTCCTTGCTAGGCTCTTGCTAGTGAATCTGGTTTCTCATCGTGGATAACAAATACCTTAGTTGCACCTCTCCAACAAAAAGATTAACAAAGAAATCAGTATAGTTTTCCAAGAAAATATCATGAACACAAAATTCACACAACATATCCTCTTCTTCAGGAGTTGATTTTGTAAACACCTTAAAAAATTATTTGTCATCAAGCTCATAAGGCTTATCATGGTAAATTCTTAGAAAATTCCATCTTAACCATTGTTCATTTAGAAACATTGAATATAGTCTTGATGGCCTTCTATAGGATATTAAATATTCTGCTATCTGACATGCATCCTGTTTTCCTATATAAGCCTTATGAAATGAATCCTTTAGAAGTACCAACTCCTTTTTCAGTCTTAGCATCTCTTAAGAAATAAAACCTTTCCATATATTTCATCAATAATGGAGGAATTCAGACCTCGAACCATTCAGATATAATTGGCTCAATCTGAATTTCTTTTGATTCCATTATTGGTTTAGCAGTGATTTCTTATAAATCTTGTTCTAACTCTACAATCTTATTAAGAGAGACATTTAATTCTTCTTTATGTGTTTTCTTTTCTTCCTCAAAAGCTGAAAACATAAGCATACAATTCTTTTTCAACATTTCAATTTCTTTATTTTTTTCAGAAAGATTAGCATTATAAGTCCTATTTTCTTGAGTCAACTTTTGAATTTGTTTTTGCAATTCATGAATACATGTATCTTTTTATTTTATTTGCAGTTTTAAATTTTTCACTTCCTGATCCATTTTCTCAATTACCATAGTATTAACTATAATTTATTCTTGTTGTTGTACTATCTTCTCCTCATTTTTGTGCAACTAATATTTTAACTCACCAATTGATAACCTCAATTTTTCCAATTCTGCATTGGCATCTTCATTTTCAACAATCTCCATAGTTTTATTTACAAGAGGAGATAAACTTTATAAAAAATTTCATCAAATTACATGAAAGGTGGAGATTGCTCCTTTACCATTTCTTGAATCTCCTAAGAAATTTTTTTTCTTCATACCCAATGTGGGACGAAATTTCCTCAACATGAGTTTCTTTTTTCTGGAGATTGATGAATTTGTTCTCCTAGTTCCCTCATTTCTATGTTATCAATGGGATCAATGTCCCCTATATGATTTTTCTTCTCCTTGGATTTATTCTTCCTTGATTCACTTCCAAAACTTGCAACTGGGGTTTCAGTAGACTCAGAAGATGTTCTTTTTCTTCTCCTCAAAGGAGGGGCATTCTGATAAGTGATAACTTTTCTTCTTTTCCTTAAATTCAGGGGAATGTTACCTACACTTGGGTAAATAATCTCCACATCTTTCGGATGGTCCGGGGTTGGAAATTCCTCATTTACATATTTTGGCACTTCTTCAACAAGGGTTGCGGGAATTTGAACTTCGGGAGCTCTGGGAGCCTCGGGGGAAGTTTCTTCGGAAGGTGGAGGATTTTTTTTTAGAATATTCCCCTGATTTTAATGTTCTTTTTGGCATAGGCTTCTCAAATTTCCCAGTTACTTTCAAGTTTCTTATGGAAATAATATCTAAAAATTATCTGAATTAAACCATGATGTTTTAGTGGCCCTGAACTATTATTCTATCTTTCTATAGAATAAATTACAGAATCACACAAAAATTCTAAAAAATTAACCCTAAGAGTAGGGTTTCCTTTTCCATGATGCAAATGAACTAACATGAAAAATGCAGGCCCTACCATTGTAGTGAGTTGGCCTTCATAGGTGAAATATTTTATAATCCAAGCCGCCACAATTCCCCAGGGTTCATGTATAGAAGTTCTTTGAAATCCTTTATTTTTCCCTCTAGTACTAATAACTAAGATAGGATGCAGGTCCCCCTCTTTAAGAAATAACTCAGATAATTTTTGGTATGTAATTTGAGAAGTTTCAGAAAATTTAATGCCAAAATTACGTAACCCATACAGGCGGGAAATGATTTTTGGACTTACCTTGAAGCACTTTCCATGGAGCGTTACTTGACCATTAGAATAATTCTTTGCAATCGCATTTACCAAATTTTCATTATAGCCCTCAAACTTTTTGATGAAGTCTAACCATGCTATCTCCTCAAACAAACTAGAAATATTACTTAATCCCAATAAATTCTCCATAGAAGTTGGCTCTGATTTCTTCTTTGCAGCCCCCATTTTTATCTCCAAACTAAGAACTCTGCTGAAGAATTCAACAATGCGAGAAACTTGCAGAGTGTTTTTTGAAATTATAATCAAGCAGTGATTATTTAGTTTGTCTCTACTCAGCGCTTACTATGCAATGATAATAATTTGCATGCAAGTATGTGAAAAAAGTGTCGTACAAGAAGTGAATTGTGGAGTGGCTCAAGTTACTAAATTAGGATGGAGGATCTCAAGCCAATTAGTTACACCTCATTCAAAATAACTACTTACTTTAATAAAAAATTGTACTTAAATTCTATGGTCACATGAATATTTCATACCTTTATCGATTTAACAAGATTATGGCATCATACTGGTTGAGGTGATGAAGAATTTATTATGACATGAATGAGGAATCTTGTGAATGATGGATTCATCGATGAGGACAGGGTGTCATGGTGACTTCATTTATGATGAAAAGATGGTGAATGTCAAAATAACCATAATAAGTGCGATCATTGATGTGAAAACTAAAAACTTAACAAGGAGGCTGGTGTACATGTGTTTGACGAATCAAAGCATTGTGAAGAAATTTGAATTTTATGGAATGAGGCGGGCGGAAAGAAAATGGATAAGCTCTAGAGCATGCTTATGAGCATGTGCTCAAAACTAGAAAATGAGTTCCAAAGTATGCATGCAACATGCATTTGAAATGAAGAAGGTCGATAAGTTATGGAGAATCATCAAAATTTGCAGCCGAAGCAACAACCAAATGAAGGTTTCAAAGCATCGTTGAATGATGCAGTTGGATCAACAACTAAATGAAGGTTATAGAGCATCGTTGAAAGATGTAGCCAAAGAAAAAAATTGAATGAAGGTTTCGGAACATCATCGAAAGATGCAGCTAGAGCAGCAACCGAATGAAGGTTCCAAAGCATCGTCAAAAGTCGTAGCCAGAGAATAAACCGAATGAAGGTTCTATAGAATCATCAAAAGATGTAGTCGGAGCATCAACCGAATGAAGGTTCTAGAGCATTGTCGAAAGATGCAGCCAGAGCAACAACTGAATGAAGGTTATGGAGCATGATCGAATGAAGGATAGCTTTGACCTTTTGGAGATTTTCTTGATCAATCACCATTTGATAGGATAAAGGCACATGATGTAATGAGTTGTAGTGAAATTTCTGAAGCATCTAAGCATTGTATTGACAAATTCTGGCACACCTCCAAACTTGAGCTTATATATTCTAGAACATCTCAAGAAGGTGCTCCTGAATTTATTTTATAATGAAGTCCTACAAGAATGGAACAAATCAGCCAAGTCCAAAAAGAGAAGAATTTACAAAAAAATGGTTTGAGACAAATTTGTACACATGCCTTTTTATTACAATTTTTTTTCATATTATATAGATATATATATATAGTTTACATGTCAAGAAGACTCTGCCTTGGGAGAGTCAATGCATTGGATTTCTCCTTGCATTTCTACCAATTTTTTAAATTCTTCTTTATTAACAGGCTTATGGTAGATACGTAGGCGATGACCATTGACCAAGAGAGTTTGTGTGTCACCATCGATAGGTTTCATCTAAACTGTTCCATTCGAGAAAAAATCATAAATTTTATAAGGCCCTAGCCAATGAGTCCTAAGTTTTCCTTTGTGATCTTTATATCTGGAATCAAATAGCAAAGCCCAGTCACCTCTATTGAACTCTCTCTTTAATGTGTTTGTCATGCCGAATTTTCCTTTGGTGTCAAACCAACTCAGTTTGGTGGATGACATCTAACTGAAGTTCATCCAACTCACTTAACTACAACACCCATTCCACTTGGGCTGGTTTCAAATCTAAACCCAAATCCATTGCAGTTCTGAGAGTTTGTAGTTCAAAATCAATGGGAAAAAGAGGTTTCTTTCCAAAAACAAGATCATTGGGTCTGAATCTAGTTGTGGATTTCCATGTTGTGTTGTACACCCAAACAACTTTGGGTAATTTTGTAGCCCAATCTATTCTCTCAGAAGAAATTATTTTCGTTAAAATGTTCTCTAGCTTCTTATTAGTCACTTCCACCTGACTGTTTGTCTGATAGTGATAAGGGGATGACTACCTATGACTCACCTGAAAATGGTTGGTGAATTCCAAGAGTACTTTGGATGTAAAGTGGAGTTCTTGATTAGTAACAATGGTCCTGGGAGCTCCAAACTGGTAGAAGATCTTATTATAGAGGAAGTGAGTGACTTGCTCCTCCCTAGCGACTCATAAGGCTTGAACTTCTACCCATTCTTTTAGGTAATCGGTACAAAATAATATGTATTCTTTCCCTTGAGAGGAAGGATCTATGGGGCTGATAGAATATAAACCCCAATGTTTTAGTGGTTTAAGGACTACCTGAGGCTGCAAAGACATTTCAACAAAAATTTTCGGTCTTCCTACCCTTTGAAATTCATCACAATCATGAATATAGTTCTTGTCATCTTTATGCATTGAAGGCCAATAGTATCCAGTGCCTAAAATTTTATGGGAAGTTGTTTTTGTATAGTAACAAACCTCAGAAGGATCATCGTGATAGGCCCTGAAAATACTGTAAGTCTCATCGGCCTTGAAACATCTTCTCAAGACCATATCAGGTCCACAACAGAATAAAATCCCATAAATCCATTTAAATGGTGCACTCTCTCGAATAAGTCGCTTACTTTGTTTTGATGTAAACCCATGAGGTACTTCAGAGGCGGCTAAATGTTTGGTGATGTCAATGAACCAAGGGGTCTTTTTAGAGATGGAAAATAGATTTTCATCTAGAAACTCATCTTGCACAGGTGCATAGTCACCCTCTTCTAGTTTGATTTGAGAGAGAAAGTTTGCCACTACATTAAATTTCCTTGTCTTGTCAAGTATTGTTAGATTAAACTTTTGAAGGAGTAGTAACCACCTCATTATTTGACCATTAACTACAGGTTTATTCATTAAATATTTTATAGTTGAATGATGTATATAGACTGTAACTTTATAACCTATAATATAATGGCATAGATTTTAAATGGCATGCACCAAAACCAAGAACTCTTTTTTTGTCATCGTGTAGTTCTTCTTAGCAAATTTCAGGTTTTTATTAATAAAGTATATGGCATATCTACCCCCATTCTCATCTTCCTGCCCCAGTGCAACACTAATTGCATCGTCCAAAGCATCGGAAAAAATGTGGAATGGAAGATTTGAATTTGGCCCACATAGGACAGGAGTAGAGATAAGTTTCTCTTTTATGGTTTCAAAAGATAGTTGACACTAAGGTGTCCAGATAAACTCTACATCTTTCTGGAGAAGGGAAAACACAGGGGCTGCTATTTTACTAAATATTTCTACAAACCTTCTGTAGTATCCAACATTCCCAAGAAAACTTCTAACATATGTTTGTATATCAAGAGTAGTCAACTATTGGATGACTTCAATCTTCTTGGGATCAACCTTAATCCCCTCAAAGGAGATATGGTGACCTAAGACTATTCCTTTTTCCACCATTATTAAAAATTATTTATGGCTAAGGGACAGTTGGTTATCTTCGCAAAATTCTAAAACCTTGACTAGGTTTTAAGGGGGTTCATCATAGTTTGGCCCATAGGCTATGAAGTCATCCATATAAACCTCTACATAGTCATTAACATGCTCAGAAAATATAGCCAAAATGGCTCTTCGAAAAGTTGCAGGAGTGTTACAAAGTCCAAAGGGAAGAAATTGGTATGCAAATGTGCCCCATGGACAAGTAAACATTGTCTTATCTTGGTCTTTTGGTGCTACCCGAATTTGGTTGTAACCACTAAATCCATCTAAAAAGGAGAAATATTTCCTTCTAGCCAAGTTATCCAGAACCTGGTCAATAAATGGTAAGGGAAAATAGTCTCAATGAGTGGCCTTGTTCAATTCTCTATAATCTACATAGATTCTTCATTTCTCATTTTTCTTTGGCACATCAACCATAGGCAACACCCATTTACTATCAGAGATAGGATAAATAAATCCTGCACGAAGGAGTTTTTCAGTTTCAATTTTGATAAGATCCTTCAATGTCGGAATGAGTTTCCTTTGTGGCTAACATACATGACTTATATTAGGATGGATGTAAATGTGATGTGTACAAAAACTCGGGTGAACTCCCCTCATGTCTGTATAGTCCTAGGGAAAAGCTTTAGACCTTTTCACCAACACATTAAATAATTTATCCTCTTGTATTTCTGTCAGCCAACTATTGATGTTCAATATTTTTCCGAACATCAGCATAATTGATTTTGTTCTTGGATGGGCCGAAGTGATAGTATGTATTGGTCGTAACAAGGTGTTGAGAGGAAAACTATGTGGTATAAGTTAGTGAAATCTAGTAATATCCTAAGAAATGGCTTGTTCTAGGAATTATATTTGCCAAAGGACATGACATTCCCATGGTAGTGTAGCTCCGTTCCATCCCACTTATATCAATTGGTTGTCTCAAAATTTCTTGCACATCCACCATTTCCTCATCAATCGAGCATATAGTAAGGTGTACAACATCATCTACTAACTCATCCTCTAATTCTTCTCCATGTTTCTTAATTACTACCATGGCTAAAGAAGCCAAACTGTCTTGACTATTAGAATATTTTGGGTCATCAACCCAAACTTTTTTATTTTTAGTGGGTTTAGTAGGAGGGTATAAGAATAAAAATTTACCATGTGGACCATGCGAAATGGTCAATCCTCCTTCTCTACAATCAATTTTGGCCACGATAATGGCCAACCATGGTCTTTCAAGAATTATTGGATAGCTATCTTTAAGCATAAGTGATTGAATTACCTGGAAGTCAACTGGATATTCCCATCCATCAACTTTAACAAGAACATTTTTAATAATTCCCTTAGGAATGGCTATGGCCTAATTTTCCATCTACAAGGCTATAGTTTTGGGGTGTAAGTCAGTAAGACCTAATTTTTCCATCACATCCATAGTCATCACATTAATAGCTACTCCTATATCCACTAATCCATTAGGTATTTCTACCTCATTAATTGTGACAGTTATAAGTGGACTACTAGGATCATCATATTTTGGAGCGACAATCTTTCCAGACCAAAATTTAGCTAGATAGCCATCGATGTGCACAATATTTATTTTCTTAAGTTTCCTCCCTGGGGTTTTAATACACAACTGTTTGATTAGCTGATTCAACTCGGGAATTTCCTTTATAGCTTACAGCAAAGGAAACTCTATTTGTAGTTGGTTGATCTCCAAAATTAATGCAGTCTTAGAGGTCGGGGAGATTTCTAGAGTATCCTCTGAAGTTGTTGATTTTAGACGATTCAGAAATGGAGCCTGAGTTTTCTCTTTTGGAGAGGTATCCTTTCTTCATTCAATTGGAGATTGAACTTCCTCCTCTTGAGGTAAGTCAAAAAATCTTTCTACTGAAGGAGGGACTATATTATTTGTAGAAATGGTGTGGTTCGGTGGAGTATCCATTTCCAAAGTTTTAGGAGTAGACTCATCCATAATTTCTTCAATGGCTGGTGGTTGAATTGTTTGACTCAAGCGCAACTAAAAATTTCCACAATATATGAGATTAAGTTTAGTAACATGATCTTGTTCAATATTGTATATCATAGTGTTTTGTCGATTGTTCTTAGGATTGGGAAGTGGTTGCATTGGGAGTTGAAGTTAATTTATCTCCTCATTTTGAGTTAGATTTTGAGTTGGTGGTAGTAGATTCTATTGTTGATTCCTCCTATGACTAGTATAAAATTGATTTTGTCCTTGATTCCATTAGGGAATAGTATGTTGTGGATACCCATTTTGTTGAGGTTGGTTTGGCCACTACTGAGTTCCCCATGATTGATTTACCCATTCAAGGGGTCCCCAATAAGGATTTTCCCAATTATATTATGGAGGTGGTGGTTGATTCTAGGATGGAGTCCATTGATTACTAGCCCAGTTGTTTTGAGGTCTCCATGTAGGGTTGGAATTCTATCCATAAGCGAAGTTACCTCCTTGCAATTGGTTTAGCACATTTATTTCTTCTTCAACATGAGAATTTTTTTTCTTAGTATTCTTTCGATCAGTAAGAAGCTCACACTGGTTTGTAGGATGGTTTTTCTCACCAATTTGACAGACATTAACCTTATCGAGAGGACATTCCCTCAAAAGATGTTTATTTCGATATCTTGGATAATAGATGGAAAAAGTCTCAGGATTGCAATTTTGAGCTTGTATGCCATCTGGAGTAGTGGTCAATTGAATGAGTGTGTCTATTTTAAGGTCTACTATTTCCTCCCAGAGTTTACCTATGTCGTTGGACCCTTTAAAAATAGTATTTTTGCGAGTTCCCCATGGGTACGTGATAAATTATGACACAAATCACATATTTATTTGAGGGCCATTTGAGACACGTCTCCTTTTCCCATCAAATCAAGGGTTTACCTTGCATCCTCGTCAAGCCCCTTAAGAAATATGGGTTTGAGAATTCCATCTCTAATGGTCTCTTCTCCACATCATTTAGTAAAGAAAATAAACCTATCGAGGTATTCCTCCAAACTCTCATCCTCATTTTTCCTAAGTTTAAACAACTCTTTCTAATCACTCACCATACAATAACTCTGGTATTTATGTAAGAAAGCATTCTCCATGTCCACCCAAGACGTAATAGACCCTGAATATAAGCCCATAAACCAATGAATAGATGTATCCTTCAAGGTATAAGGAAATAATTTTTTTTTGTGGTTATCATTTTTATAGTTGTAGGTTTGACAAAGGACCTTGAATTCAGAAAGAAACTAGTTCGGGTCTTCCAAGGACAACCCACGAAAAGTTGGTAGGAAATATGGAGAGATATTTTCATTGTGGTATCATCATCTACATCTAGAGTAATAGGATACATGAACATTCAAGGTGGATGAGGATCATTGTTATTACGATTGGAATTATTTTGGTTGGGCTCAACACTAAAATCACCCATGATGTTCAGAGGAATACATTCCTCTAGGATAATTTAGTCGATAAGGGGTCGTTCTATTAGATGATCTTTAGGAAGATAATGGAAAACTTTAGGTGGACTAGGGTCAAGTATTTCGTCAATAGTGTGGTCCTCTGAGCTTTGGGCTTCCCTAAGTATTATTGGAACATATTTTGGGGGGTCTTTGGTATAAATCTTTTGTGAGGGCCTCTTTTCTTGACCATACAAAAAAGGAAGCAAAGAGGGTGGTATTTTAGCCTAAAAAGAGGTATTCAAGGTGTCTCTTATTAACACTCAAGCAAGAAAGCTATTATCCTCAACAATGGCATAAAAAATTGATAGGTTTTAGTTAGGTCCCATTACTTTAAAAGATAAAACATCAATATATTGATCGCTTACTGTCCAAGGCTATTTGTAATAGAAGGAAGCTTAACTAACCCTTTTGGATTTTCTTTTTTTTTTTAAGGATAACTGAAGTTAATTTTAATCTATGGCCATTTAACTATTGAACTAAAATAATTTATCTAAGAAAACTGGAAATATTTAAACTAGAAAGCATAAAAGAAATAACCTAGGAAACATGATAACTAAACTAGAAAGCGTCGAAATAATTAAAATAAAGAGCGGGTAAACTACATAAGTAGAAAAGCTTGTAAACAACCCATGAAACATTCTTATTAAATAGTAATGATTCTAACATTTAGCAATAAGTAACTACGATAATGAAAGACAATGAGTGTTGTGGAACTTCATACACAACAATGAAATACTTAACAATTTCCTTTAAAATGATTATCGATGCAGTAAAATGATAGAATGGAAAGTACTCATCTATTTGATCTATCCTCCCTCAAGTGGCTAGCTCATGGGTTCCTATGTTTATCCTCAGGTCACATACACAACTGGTTCTAAAAATATTCCATTAAAGATAATTTCCATCCATACGAAAAACTTAGAGAATGATACGTAATAATCTCTTTATTCATAGAATTTCAGGAAAAAAGTTGACAGCATAACATTACTATATCTTATGTTATCTTCTATTTCTGGAGATTACATCTTTATAGAAAACTTCTAACTAAATCCTAAATTTTAGATAGCGTAGATGACCATTGAAAAATTATTTAACAGATTTTAACAAACTTTAAACATCCATTACATAGGTATTAAAGAGGCTCAAGTCGAGCCATAAAGTCTTTCGAACTTTAAAATATAACTGAAATAAAAACTAACAACAACTAAAATTTTGGTCCATTATCCTATAGTTCATTAGCAGGCTTCAAGCGCATATATTCAACTTTTCTTGGAGCACGTGCTGCTGCATAATGTCCAATTATTAACCTAAAAAACACTTAAAGCAACCCATTAAATCCACATTGGTAAGAAACTTCAATAAATCACAAGAAAATAAAGTTTGTGCAACTTTTTCAAAAAGATAAGTAATTATTTCTCCTAAAGTTTAAATAATTGGTAGAGGCTCATGGTTTTGCATATGTGAAATAGAATTTTATTATGTTATTATGATGAGGTTATTTTTACCTCATCATATTCTTTAGGCCAAATGGAATCATGTTCCAGCAATAAGTTCCCCACAAACATCTGAACATTGTCTTGTGCTGGTCCTCCTTTGCTATCATGTTCTGGTTATATCTTGACAGCCCATCCATTAGTGATAGCATCTCATATCTGATTGTCATATCCACTATCATGTTAATGTTTGGTAGTGGAAATTCATTCTTGGGACACACTTTGTTTAAGTCTGTAAAATCGGTGCAGATGTGGATGCCCCTAGTAGGCTTTGAAACAAGTACTAGGTTTGACACCCATTCCAGATAATCAATCGGGTGTATGAACCCCACATCCAGGAGCTTCTACAATTCCATTTTGAATAAAAAGGCTATTTAGGGATGCATCTTTCTGATCTTTTGTCTCACAGGTTTTTATGTAGGATATACAATGAAATGATGAACTACCACCTTTGGATCATGCTCGGCCATGTCGGCATTAGTCCATGCAAAATTTACCTTTTTTTCTTTTAGGAATGCAACTAAGAGTTCTTATTCTCCCATGAGAAGTGATTCAACATAGAAGGTTATGTACGGTAGCTCCTCCATTCTTAGGTTGACTGGATTGCACTGTTCTACCAAGACTACTGATTTTTCTTGATGGAGTGCAGTTAGAGGAAGATTGACTCCTTCATCCTCTAGCACCTTAGAGAGATTTTCACCATTGGATGTCTCCTTTATTTTTACCATTTTATGGTTAGAGAGTGCCACAGTGTGGTTTTCACTCAAGGACCTAGAGATTATTATCAATTTATCACTTTTGCGACTAAAGGATTCAATCGTCTCCCCATAATAGGCTTAAGTGTCTAGTGTGATGTCAAATCTAGCCTTATGATCTCCATATGGTACTGTATTCCTCAATCCCAAGAACTCTAAAATTGTCTCATCATTTTTGAGTGTGTCTATAATCGATGGTCCTCATTGGTTGTAATCGATGAGTTGGGGTAGACTAGGTTTATTTTGTGGGTTTTTTGGTCTGACTCAAAAGTTAGGGTGTTGATCATGAGTAGGGAGGAGTCATCCAAAAGCATGGGTAAGCCAGTTATGGTATGCTCATCATCACTATTACTACACACATCAATTACATCAAAGGTGAAGTTATCTAAGGGAAAACCTATAGATATTTTTAGTTCAAGGGCGATTGTCGATAGTTGAGGGGGAGTCTTGACTACTTTAGCTAGGGTATTTCTACCACGTATGGTTACACTAGGACGGGTACACCCAAGGCCAATATTTTTCATTCGTTTCTCAATAATGATGGGTTCCAATCAGCCATTGCTATTCTTTCCTAGAATTCCATTCCTATTATAGCCCATTCCCAACATTAATTGAAGTCCTATATTTGCATCATCCATAGGAAGGGCTAGTATAGGTCTCTCATCTTAATAGAGGAGACTGGATACATCTCTCTCGTCCACCACTTCTTAGCCTAGATCTCCCCAACTCCTAAATCCAAAGGGATCCAATTTGAAGGTTTGATTTTTTGTGTTAGCATGTTATGGTTGTCCATGGGATGTAGGGGATTGAGGTAACTCCTGACCATAAAGGTTCCTTTCTTCATTTGATATTCCCCACACCCATTGTCTTGGATTATAAGCTTGATGTCAGATATGTCAGGGATGGCGGGTGTCATTTTCCCAGAAGTGGAGACTATGTTAGATGGATCTATATATGGAGTTGAGGTTCCTTAATCATTCTTTGGGACTTGGGGGGACTTTATAGTAATTGGCTTCTAGGTTCTTGTAGTAGGCGAAGGGTTCAGGATCACCATAGATTGTAACCTCTTGGTTTTGGTATGAAAACTAAACACATTGGTGGAAAGTTGAATCAACTGCTTGCATCCCATGGATCCATGGGTGGCCCAAAAGGATGTTATATGGTAGATCAAGGTCAAGAACCTGATAGGTGGTTTCCATAACAACTGGCCCTACTTGAATAGGGAGTTGAATAGTTCCTTGAGACACTTGTTCTTGATCGTCGTAAGCCCTAACTGTGATACCTTTACCCTTTTCATTGGAATTTTCAGAGATTCCTAGATTCTTTATAAGCTTGAGTGAAAAAATGTTGAGGCCTACACCCCAATCCACCAAGACCCTTTTGACCTTATTTTTGTGAACTAGGACTTCAAGGTGGATTACACAGTTGTGAGATAGCTTTGTGGGGAAGTCTTCATCAAAAAATGTGTGGAGATTCAGAGTGGTGATGTTACCGACCATAGATTGGAATTTTTATGTATCAAGGTTGGAAGAGACAGTAGACAACGGCAATGCTTCCTCAAGGATTACTCTGTGGGTAGCTAAAATCTTGAATAACTCCATGATGGATATCTAAGCAGGGGTTATTTTTAACTATTCAAGGACATTGTAACCATTAGGAATGGAATTTTTGTTTGAGGTGGAGGTCATATATGGCTCTAGTACCCCAGTAATGGTGACCTTTCCACCACATGTGGTGACTCCATAATCAACTTTGGTTCCTTTGATGCTAACAACAATGACCATTTCGTCAAGGCATGCAACAACTCCTTCATACACATGGCTCACATTGCCATATTTTTTCTTCCCTTTGTTATTTCCTTGGTTGTGATCAGGCATCAAATTCATGTAGATTTTCAAATCTTGATTGCTAGCTGGTTGCTCAACATTTATGATCTTGTCACTGATGAGGTCTTAAATGTCATTTTTTATTTTTCATGTACTTAGCGGTTGTATGCCCCTTGAGCTTATGATAACCGCAAAGGAAATTTTATTTGTACCAAGGTGGTTTTACTTGAGGCTCTTGGTAATTATCATAAGTGGGGATTTTGATGAGGTTCTCATTGACCAACTTCTTCATGATGGATTCGATTGATTCCCCAAGGGCTATGAATTTCCTCTTGGGGTGATATCTATTTTGTGGAGGTGTTCCTCCTTGATTATTTGGGTTGTTTACTTGATTGTGGGGTGATTTTTTGGGTTACCACATTGGCTTTCATGTTATTATGATTGTTGTTCTGTGGTTGATGATGTGTTTGGACATTTTTCCTTGGAGAACTGAAGATGAACTTGGCATCGACCACTCCATCATTGGTGGCATTCCTATTTTTTGCCCATGTGTGAGGTTTCACATTATAGCTGGTGGATGGGCGAATATCTTGATGTTCAAGATATGTAGTTGTTCCTCCTTGTGTAATAAGGGCCCTTTCGATGTTGAGCACCTTGGGGATCAATTGGTCATATGTGGTGATGCACTACATCTTTAGATAAAATTCCAAGGTCTTGTCCAGATTGGCAATGATAGTGCAAATTTTTTGCTCCTCTGGCATGGCCCACTTGCTTCGATTGGCCTTGGATCACCATCATTGTAAGAAGGAGGTGAATGATTCCCCCTTTCCTTGTTTGAGTCCTGATAATTCCTCTAGACTAACATTTTTGGCAATGTTGAATGTGTAATTCTTGAGGAATGCATCTACGAATTATTGGAATGTTCTAATGCCCGTAGGTAGATGAGAGAACCACTCTATGGTGGGACCAACTAGGCTTTGAGGAAACAAGTGCATTGGATATGTATCATTGTAAGCAACTTGCATGCAATGTACCTGAAATTCCCTGATGTGATCTTCAGGATTTCCCAACCCACCATATTTGTCAAATTTGAGGATTTCAAATCCCTTTGGGAATGGTATCATTGCAAGGCTCCTATCAAAAGGATATGGACATAGATTTATTGGTATCCTTGATTCTTTTCCTGATTGAAGATCAAGCACTTGTTGCGAGAATAGTTTAATTTTTTCCATCACATTGTCTTGTGGATCAGGAGGTGGAGCGAATGTGTTTTAGAGGGTTGGGTTGTTTGATTGACGGACAGAGCGTTGATAGGATTTTTTTGCAAACTTTTTTGTGCTATTAATTCCTACATTTTTTGTTAAGCCAACAATGCTTTTTGTTGCTCGTGTTGTTGTTGTGCCAAAAAAGCTTGTTGTTGAGCTGCTAGCTTTTGTGCTTAATACTATTTCATGGCTTATTGATATGCTTGTTGTTGGACTACTTGCAACTGTGCCTAGTATTGGGCTTGCGCTTGTGCTTGTTGAGCTTGATATTGGGCTTGGGCTTGAGCATGCACTTGTTGGGCTACATGTGCAACATATGCAGCTTGTGCAGCTTGTGCATCTTGAGTTGCTTGCGTAGCTTGCACAACTTGGATGAATTTTTGTTGTTGTAGTATACCTTAGGCTTGAGCAACCTGTTGTGTCTATTGTGCTTGTTGCATTGCTAATTGCGCTTGTTCTTGCTAAGAAGCTAGCTATGCAACTTGTTGATTATGGATTTGTTGAAGTGCCTTTTGATAAGCAGCTTGTTAAGTTGCTTGCAACGTGATGCTAAATGAGTTCTCCATGTTGGTTTTTAGTAGTGGTAGTAGTGGATTAGCAATATCTTTGACCGTTGTGATGAGAGGAACATTCGTATTGATGATTCGGGTTTGATTGGTGTATGTCATGATTGAGATGCTTGGTCCTTGGGAACCATGCTTTGAGATATTTGAGGAATGGTAGGTGATGTATTTATTTTTGGGGTTGCTTGAATGGTTTCCACCTATTGTTGTGATATCAATGAAAAGATGGGAGGATTCAGTATGATGATTCGATTTATGATAGAAGGGTTGCTTGGATTCAGTTGATTGATGGCGGGTAAAGGGGGAAGACCCAACCCCAGGGTTGATGTGGATGTAAGTGGTAGAGGTGGAAATGGCCGAAAGATGGGTGGTGCATTCCCTTGAAGAGATGATGATAAGGGATCGAAGACTCCCCCTTATCCAAACAAATCACTTTCTCCTTGTGAGGTCATGGGGAGAGAGGTTTGTGTGTCAAGAGGATATATTGTTGTTGCATGAGAGGAGGATGAATTGGTATGATTATCAAATGCAAGCGAATGTATGGGTGTAATGGATTTACTAGGATGGACTAGCCCAATATGGTGTTTTCATCTAACTCTTGGTTATTCATAGGGGGGTGTTCTTGAAGTGCATGAAGCAATGAGCTTCCCTTGCTAACAATTGGTGGAGTTTGAGTGATGGATGATGTGATTTGTAAGATGCTTGATATGGAGGTATGGGTGTGATTGGAGGAATGATCTCGAGAGGTTTCTTCACAAGGGTTCTTATGTCATAGTTAGAAGGGACTTTAGCCCCTTTTTTTTCCAACTCAAGCATGTATTGGGAGGGGTATAACCTCATCATGGCATTAACAATTCGATGATATTTGGGATTTTGCACCATCTCAAGGATTTCATCTTGTGTCATCTCTAAAACATTTTTGATGATGTCTTCCACTTGACCTTCCTCTTGACAATTTTGAGGTATTGGAGGAGGATTAATTGGTAGGTCAATGTATATCATGGGGTTGAATTTTGTTTTAGTTTGACTCAAATCGCTTGAAGTGGATGTTTCTTTGTTTTGCTTCATGTTTTTCTTGTATTGAGATAGAGTTTGAACCATAAAATAGGGATTAAATTTCAGGAATGTAAGAGATGGACCTCTAACACCTTTAGATTGGTCTAAAATTTAGACTCAAAGAAGATAATCCAAGTTTCCTATAAGGATTAAAAGGATAGTGATGCGACAAATAGATGATGCAAATGATTGAACTCTTTGAGAAATCTTGAAGGAGATACTAGACTTTAGGGATTTGATTGGATTTTTATTTTTTTAGTGAACTCATAAACTATAAGAGGTTGGATGTTTCCCTAGAATAGACTTGTACAGAAGATGATAATTTGACTAAGTGTGTAAAGAATGATTCATTAAGACACTCCTACTCAAACAAGATTATTTTGGTTTATTTTTTTGGATAATGAACTTGTAAACCTTAAGATGTTGAATGTTATCAAAGGGTAGACTTGTTCACAAGGATTGATAATTTGACTAAATATGTGGAGAAGGATTCATCTACACTCATCTAATCAAACAAGATGATTTAGATTTACCAAAAGTCTAGTATGAATGATGTTTTCAAGATTTCCAAGAGTTTTTGGTGAGATGATTTTGGTTGACATTTGAGGGATGGATGAAAATGCTGACTTTGATCCTATATTACACCTAGATAGAACTCCTTTCTATAAAACCTTGGTATTCAAGAAAAAACTTGGTACTTCCTATGTAAGAAATGCAAACCCTTAAAGGAGACTCGAATTTTTTTGGCAATAAAACTCATACAAGTTAGGATTGTTCCTTTAAGCTTTCTTTTAAAAATTATAAAGCAACCTTTATCTAACTTCAAGACTTCTTTAAAGACTCTCCTCATAAGCTTTAGGACTAAGTCTTTTCAACTTTGGTTTTCAGATTTTGATCTTTCGGGAAATCATTTGGAAGAGTACATGTGTGGGGTTCAATTGCTTCTTATCTTTTCTTAATGATTTCCTTTTACCAAAAACAATTCTTGATTAAAGTTTCAAACTAAATGTCTAATTTCCTAACTTCTTCTCATCCCACAAAGTCCATTTTGTGGAGAATCAAGGAAATTAAGGAAAACGTTTCCTAATGTTGACTTTAGTGAAAAAAAAATGATGATTAAACCCAAATACTTAGATGCCTCTATGGATAAAATCCCTAAGGAAAACAAGAGAAATTGGATTTGTTAAACGTATTTGTTCCCTCCAAAGGGTTTGAATTTTTAAAGATTTTGTGAATATTCTTTTCAAATCTTTTGAGATCCAAGCAAAGTGTTTTTGATTCCAAGAACATGCACAATACTAGGATGAAAATATAATATTTGTTGAGTTCCCAATTGGATAAATCTAGCTACACTTACTCTTAGCGGATGATTAGATTCTTGAACACACTGGCTCCCCTCCACGACACACACTTCTCGGATCAGCCAAGCATCACTACCTATGAATCTCCCATGGCATACTTCTCATCTCTACTAAAATCTGTAAGAATGTGGGGTGGCTTCAGAATGACCGTTCTTGCACAAACAAATAGTTTAAGATTTTTTCCTTTCTAAACAAGGGGTTTTAATGTAGACATTCCATTCATGAGGAACCATCCATGCAACAAGAGACCATTGTTTCCCTTCTTTTTAAGAATGATCCTCTTGATACTCAAAATTTACTCGAGTACCCAAACTTATATACCAGTTGGAAGTCGCTTGGCTTTAGCATGTTATCAGTTGAGTTGTTCCCTTGGGTGATTACATTTTCTCACCGGATAGGTCCTCTATGGATAAACAAAATTGAGCAAGAACATCCATAGCTAAATTGATCTTTGTTGAGAAAGAAAGAGAGAACACTCACGATGTACTCCACTCACACTCGCAAGATTGATTCAATTTTAAACCCAAATTGAAATCTGTAGGTAAACTTTTAGACAATGAATGTCCCTAAAACTCTTTTGATTCTCAAGATCACCATGAAGTATGAAAAAAATGCATATATGCATTTGAATGACATGAATTGAGAAAAATATTACAAAACAATGAAAGCACAGGTTTGTTTTAAGCACCAAAATCCAAGTGTGAAGTTGATTGTTCAGTTTTAGACCAAATTGAAATTCTAGTGAGTTTCTAAGTTCAATTTTAATCCAAATTTAACAAATCATGAATTGAGGATTAATTTTAATCCTAAAAGATGAAGTGAGTTGGCCTAAAACATAAAACAAAAGCAAGAATTGAAGCCTTGGATTATAAAAATAAGCATTAAATAATTCTTTCTCAAGTCTTAATTTCAATGTTCAAGGATAAATTTTCTTCAACTTCACTCTGGACTTTCTTTTGTTGAAGTTCCAATGCCCCACTCCAACGCCAACCTAAAAAACAAACAAATTTACTAGAAATAAGATGATCCACCAAATATTTTATACATCGATGTGGTAACATAAGATAAAAGTTAATAGTAAAAAACCATTATCAAGAAAATAAAGAGGTAACCCACCATGTATGTTCTTTGAATGCCATACTTGAGAAATCATAAACAATTTGGAATTTTGAAAAAAAATGATCATTCATAAAGTGCAATAGTTACCTATGTGATATGGTGATTGTATCTTGAACAAAAACTAAGGACATGCAAATTATTTAGTTTTAATGTAGAGATCAAGACATGGTAACGAATTTTTAATATTACCCCCTTTCAAAATTAAAAAAAAGCTCCCACTTTCAATAGGATTTAAATGCTCACTTTTCCCTCATTGATGAGGTTGGAAGGCTCAAATCAATCAAAGGGAAATTAAAACACATCTTTTCCTCAACTTGCAAGAGTAAATATATAATAGCCAACAAGTAAGAGGTAATCAAATATTTTCAAGAGGGGCCCACTTATTACATATAGCTGAATAATAGAACTTCAAAATCAAGGCCTTGTCTCCACACTACTACAATTTGACAATTATTTCAAATATTTGACAACAATTTCCAAATTTCCCTGAGTTTTATTTAAAGATAGTGACTCCAAATCTGCATATGAGTCTACTGTTATCTTTGAAACCATATGAACCTGTGCGTCTTATAGATTTTTCATGTCACAACGATCAATATACATTAGCTTTCAAATCACCCAACAAATAACAGTCAATAATGAAATTCTCCATCATGTTTTGCTTTAAAATCAACCAATGGCTATCAGTAATGTTGCATTAACTTTAAATTTGCAAAGTATAAGTTCATACAAAATTTTCAGCAATGTACATTGCATTTATTATGCATAACAAATATATTGATTGATGTAAGAGACCTACTTTGAATGCATTCACCCTTTTGTCAAAGCCTCTATCATTGATGATTTCATGCCTCAGATAGAATTTGACTTTATGATGTGCCCCACTAAGAAGTGGCAGAGCTGTTTGGAGGGTGAAGAATTTTTGCAATCATTTTTTTTTTAAAATCCACGCCCAAGCACATCTCACACACTCAACAGATTGGACCTTCCTTTCAAACAATGCATTACAAGATGCCAGAGTATGTGGAGATTACTAGTGATGCTAACAAAAACAAAAAAATAGGCTTGCGCTATAATAATTTGCACCATTCTAGGTATCTAGTAATAATGAAGGGACATCCATCAAAGCATAAGAAAAGGATTCATTTTAATGCAATAGCATAGAAAAGGCACGTGAATTTTTTGACAAAGTTCCTCAAACAAGTGCAGTCTCATGGAGTGCAACGATTGCACGATGTGTAAAAAGTAGGTTTATTAAAAATCCTTACAGAAGGTTCAAGAAAATACAGTCTATGAAAACTTTAGAAGAAGGTATGAAACTCCATTTAAAGCCTATCGAGGAGTGGACCTATTATCAAATATTCTAGTTGCAAGTTCTACTTCAGATCATCCAAGCTTTCACAAAAGATTTTGCACAAAATTCAGCAATGAAGAATTTATGTACAAATTCTCTCTTGAATGATTTCACATTGTGATAACTTTATTTGTATCTTATAATGTGTAGATGAGATCTAATGTTATTTGAAGTTTCCTGTATTTCCAATGCATTTTACTAAATGCATTTTTTTTTACCATAAATTTATTTATTGAAACTTTCAAGATAATGCAAGGGGTAGGTGCTAAAGCCTGGAAAATAGTTACTTTCTAGAGAATTTTAAGCTAACACAACTAGAAGGGATGATGATAATAAGTTAAAGAGATTTACGACAACAATATATCTTTGCAGATGCCATTTAGATTTTTCTAAGATCATTGTTGGAATTTATTATTTCTCCTGAGCCTCTGCTCATCCGCCAGTGCCCCTGCAGCCGTCACCTACCTGTCAGGAGCAGTTTGCCAGTTTTGGGGATCCTCCTTGCAGCTCCTGACAACTCCAAAATTTATTAAGGTAGCTGTTTTTCAATTCAACATTTACTGAGGTAGGTGATTTCGAAATTTAGGGGGGAATGTTTATCTTGGACAAAATGAATAGAAGGTAGATTATTCTGTTAGTTGGAAGAAGTCAGTTGGAGAAAAGAGTTGGGAAAAGTTGAGAGAAGAAGTTAGAGAAAAAGGTTTCAGCAGCAGACTATGAGAAGAACATTCTCTCTGTGCTCCCAACAACTCCTAAACAGCAACACCTGTTAGTTATTTTGTAAGAGTAGTGATTGCTCCTGATCATTACTAGTCTAGTTGAGCAGCTTCTGATTGCTCCCAGAAAGTTGTAATAGTTTATTGTTCTTAGTTTGTTTTCTGTTTTGTTATTTCCAGTTGATTAATAGTGAATGAAAGTTGCATGTCTCCTTGTTGTTTCCACATTTGAAGTTTGGGTATTTCCAGCTTGACTGGAAAACAGAGTAGCAGCTCTGTGTGTTTTGCATTTCTCTTTTGTTTCTAGAATCTTGACATGGTATCAGAGCCATAGGCCCCATTTCCTTGTGAGTTTGGGCATTTGTATTTTCTGGGTGTTGATTTTTTTTTGTTATAGAAGACATGGCTGGAGATGAAGCAAGGAGTTGGCAGAAACCACCATCCTTTAATGGACATAAATATGACATTTGGGCCAAGAAGATGAAGACCATCATGGTGGCCAATGATTTGTGGGATTTTCTCATAAATGGTTTTGTGGATATCACTAACCCAGCTGCATTGCAGCTCTCACGAATAACCAGAAGACCCAATTGAAGGAGCAGAGGAAGAAGGATGCAAAAGATTTGAGTTTGATCGAAGCAACCTTGACAGAGGCCATTTTTCCTAGAATAGCAGTAGTTGAGTATGCAAAAGAAGCTTGGGAAATCCTTGAGACTGGCTACAAAGGGACTGATAAAGTTAGAGGTGTGAAGCTCCAACTACTTTGAAGAGAGTTCAAAGTTATTGAGATGAAAGACAATGAGTCTGTTGCAGACTTTCAAACAAGGTTCTTTGATTTGTTGAACCAACAGAGAGAAAATGGAGATGTGTTAGAGGAGCTGAAGATTGTTGAAAAAATTCTTCGATGTCTACCCACGAGCTATGATCCTCTTTTCATTGCTATTGAAGCAACGACATACCTTTCTACTTTGACAGTGGATGAGTTAATGGGTTCTCTCCATACCCATGAGCAGTGTTTAAAAAGGTCTTCTACTACCTCCCATGAGCAAGCTTTCAAAGCTCGGTCGAATGCAAGAGACAGAGGGAGAGGTAGGAATGGCTCCCAAAGAGGTTGAGGCATATCCAGTCAAGGAAATGCTAGTGGAGAAAACTTGAGATGAGCAAGCATCTCTTAGAACAACTCCCGTAGAAGCACAAAGAATAGCAGTTCGAGTGGAAGAAGTGACAAGAGCAACATTGAGTGCTATTACTGTCACAAGTTTGGACATTATGCTAGTTAGTGCTGGAAGAAACATGGTAATCAACAAAGACAAAATGCAAATGTTGCTGATTCAAATGTGGCTGAAGGCAATTAGTCCACAGCCTTCATCATGTGCAACATTGGTGAAGAAGGTAGCCCCAAGGTCTGGTATTTGGACAGTGGTTGCAACAACTACATGAGTGGTAATGAATGTCTTTTTTCTTTCATTGACAAAAATATTAAATCAGAAATTAGAATGGGGAACAATGGAGTTGTTCCTGTTAAAGGAAAAGGATCTATTATGATCTGCACCAAGCAGGGTGAAGAGAAGGGGGTTCAAAATGTGTTCTTTGCACCGGGGTTAAAGCATAACCTTATGAGTGTAGGACAGCTGATCCAGAATGGAATTAAAGTGTTGATGGAGAGGGTTAAATGTGTTATTTATTACAAAAATGAGAGAACAAAGGTGTTTACAGCAATACAAATAAAAAAGAACTAGATGTTTCCATTGAAGATTGAGACGTGCTTCTCATCTCAGTTTGTTGCAGCACCTCTCATGGATGGAAAATGTTCAACAATACAACTTGCAGCCCTCAAGAAAACCATTGAAGACCCCTCCAAGCTATGGCATCTTAAGTATGGACATCTAGGCTATGTTGGTTTAAGTCTTTTGTCCAAAAGCAAGATGGTTGATGGTTTGCCAAGGATAGTAGAGCCTAATGTTAGATGTGAGGCCTGCATTTTGGGCAAGCAACATAGGTAGCCCTTTCAATCGGGCAACTCTACAAGGGCAAGAGCACCATTGGAGTTGGTGCACATGGATTTGGTAGGCCCTATGCAAATCACTTCCATAGGTAATAGTAGATTTTTTATGACCTTTATTGATGATTGCAGCCATAAGACATGGGTTTATTTTTGCAACACAAGTCTGATGCATTTAATAAGTTTTTATTGTTTAAAGCCCAGGCTGAAAAATAGAGTGGACATTTTATTAAAGTCCTAAGGTTAGATAGAGAAGGAGAGTATACCTCCAATTGTTTTGTGAATTTTTGCAGGCAGAATGGCATAAAAAAGGAACTTACAGCTAGTTACACTCCACAACAAAATGGAGTGGTTGAAAGGAAAAATAGGACCATCATAGAGATGGCAAGAAGTATGCCAAAAGCAAAAGGACTCTCTTCAGAATATTGGGGAGAGGCTATTGCAATAGTCATGCATTTGATTAATAGAAGTCTAACTAAGGTAGTCTATGACAAGATACATTAAGAGGTATGGACAAAACAAAGATGCATGGTTGAACACTTGAGAGTGTTTGGATGTGTCGCTTATGCACACGTTCCTAAAGAAAAAAGGCAAAAATTGGATGACAAGGGTGAAAAGTGCATTTTCACGGGCTATAGTGAAGAGTCCAAAGCCTATAGGCTATATATTCTGGTCACCAAAAAAATTATCATTAGTAGAGATGTGGAGTTTTTAGAAGATCAGTCATGGGCTAGCACGATAGATTTTGACAGCTCCCGACAGCTCCCGACAGTGCAGACTGATGAAGAAATTGAAGATGAAGATCTGGAAAATTCTGCAGCAGTAGAAAATGATGGCTCCCAACAGCTCCTGATCGCTCCTGATCAGAATAGACAAAAAGGGAAGTAGCCACAGACAACTAGAAATTCGGCTCCTGATAGCTCCTAATGAGCTTTTGACAGTTTCAGATGAGCTCCTGATAGCTCCCGATCGCTCTAGTTTTAGCCTGTTTAGCAGAACAACAGCAGCACTAAAAACTCAGAACCCACTCTCACCTCCCTAATGCCAAAAAAGACTAAGATTCTAAGGGAGATCTACCAAAATGAAAGGTATGATGATGAATTTGATGAGAGTGTGAATTTTGTAGTATTTTCCCATAATGATCCAATTTATTTTGAAGAAGTTATGAAAGAGGATAAATGATGTGAAGCCATGGATGAGGAAATAGATGCATTAGAAAGAAACAATACATGGGAGCTAATTGACTTGCCTCCAAGAAAGCAAGCTATTAGAGTAAAATGGGTATATAAGACCAAAAGCAATGCAGAAGGAAGAATAGATCAGCACAAGGAAAGATTAGTTGTTAAGGGGTACAAATAGCAGTTTGGAAGAGACTATGATGAGACATTTGCCCCTATTGCTAGGATGGAGACTATGATGATAGTCAGAGCTATTGCTGCCCAACACAAATGGAACGTATTTCAAATGGATGTGAAGTCCGCCTTCCTTAATGGAGTATTGATAGAAGAGGTTTATGTGGAGCAGCCTTTTGGATATGAAGTTCTAGGCCAAGAACACAAGGTGTATAGGCTGAAGAAGGCTCGTTATGGGTTGAAACAAGCTCCATGGGCATGGTACAGTAGGATTGACTCATATTTAATGAGCAACGACTTTAGCAAAAGCGATGGTGAGCCCACTCTCTACATCAAGGCAAAAAAAAGGTAACATTTTAATTGTTGTCTTGTATGTAGATGATTTAGTGTTTACTAGGGATGATGATTTCCTCATTGTTGATTTTAAAGAGGCCATGAAAAGAGAATTTGAAATGACAGATTTAGGTCTCTTGAATTATTTTATAGGCATAGAAGTAAAACAAATGCATGATTGTATTTTTATCTCTCAAGAGAAGTATGCAAATGAAATCTTGAAGAGATTTAGAATGCTTGAGAGCAATCCTGCCCCAACACCAATAGTCATAGGCCTAAAGTTGAGCAAAGAAGATTGCAACGGCAATGTGGATCCGACCATGTACAAAAGCTTGGTTGGAAGCTTGATGTATTTGACAGCAACTAGGCTGGATATAATACATGGAGTGAGTCTGATTTCTAGATTCATGGAGACTCCAAGAGACACCCATTGGCAAGCGGGTAAGAGAATCCTAAGGTATGTGAATGGTACCAAAGGATATGGTGTGTTGTACATAGCAGCAAAATAATATGGGCTGGTTGGTTACACTGACAGTGATTGGGCAGGAATTTTTGATGATAGGAAGAGCACTTTGGGCTATGTATTTCATTTGGGTTTGGGTGCTATCTCTTGGGCTTCTAAGAAGCAACCTTTTGTTTCCCTATCAATAGCTAAAGCTGAGTAAATAGCAGCAAATGCAGCAGCATGTCAGACTATTTGGCTACGAAGAATCTTGGCAGTTTTGAAAGAAGAACAAGAGGATGGAACAGTGATCTATTGTGACAATGTTTCATCGATAGCTTTGACGAAAAATCCTGTGTTTCATGGAAGAAGCAAGTACTTTGAAATCAGGTATCATTTCATTCATGAATTGGTTGGAAATGGTGAAATTAAAATGAAGTTTTGTAGGTCTGAGCAGCAGCTAGCAGACATATTCAACAAGCCTTTGAGCATTGATAGTTTTGTGCGCCTAATGAGAAAATTAAGCATTGTTGATCTAGATCAGATTTGATCTTGTTGTTTCGTCGGCTCAGGACAAAGGGGGAGTGTTGGAATTTATTGTTTCTCTTGAGCCTCTGCTCATCTACCAGTGCCCCTACAACCTTCACCTACCTGTTAGGAGTAGTTTGCTAGTTTTGGGGATCCTCCTTGCAGCTCTTGACAACTCCAAAATTTATTAAGGTATTTGTTTTTGAATTCAACATTTACGGAGGTAGGTGATTTCAAAATTTAGGGGGGAATGTTTTTCTTGGACAAAATGAATAGAAGGCAGATTATTCTATTAGTTGGAGAAAAGAGTTGGGAAAAGTTGAGAGAAGAAGTCAGAGAAAAAGGTTGCACCAACAGACTGTGAGAAGAACATTCTCTTTGTGCTCCTAGAAACTCCTGAATAGCAGCACTTGTTAGTTATTTTGTAAGAGTAGTGATTGCTCCTGATCATTACCAGTCTGGTTGAGCAACTTTTGATTGCTCCCAAAAAGTTGTAATAGTTTATTGTTCTTAGTTTCTTTTCTATTTTGTTATTTCCAGTTGATTAATAGTGAATGAAAGTTACATGTCTCATTGTTTCCGCATTTGAAGTTTGGGTATTTCCTTTTTTACTGGAAAATAGAGCAGCAGCTCTGTGTGTTTTGCATTTGTCTTTTGTTTCTAAAATCTTGACAATCACAAGACTTAATGTGATCATGGAGATATCAGAAAATGCCTAGCAACATTAACAATCAGAGAGATTCATAGCTTTAAGATCTTTTTCAATGGCCTAGAGATGACTCGAGGGGATCATAGAAAATTCACATGAATTTTTTTGACCATACACAGAAGCATAGACAGGTCATTTTGACAACACATGGAAGCATACAAAGCAACATGAACAGTTTGACACAATGCTTCAAAGAAGTGTATGAAAAAGAAGTGTGATGGTAGAGACAAGGCACATGAACCATTTGACAAAATGCCTCAAAGAAATGTTGAGAAAATGGGGAGGTAGAGACAAGGCATGCAAAATATTTGACAAAATGCCTTTAAGATGTGACGCTGAGGAAAATCTTCAAGACATAATAGATAGAGAACACTATTAAATACTTTAAGGCCATGAATTTGATAAAAAGAGGAAAACACAATCTATAAAAACATATAAGACATCCATGCAAAGATAAAATATGCTTGCTCTTAAGATTGCAACATATTTTATCTATGTGTAGAAAGTCATGTCATAAGAAAAAAAACTAGATAGAGTACCTCTTGTTTAAACAAACTATCTAAAGAGCTATTAGAAAATTAGTCATCATGAAATTTACAAAACTCAATGATAGGGTAAAATAAAAGATCATAAAAATGGATGTATAAATCCCAATAATGTAGAGAAATGAATAGATTCAGTCAAATCTATATCCTACAACAAAAACAAAAAAGGTCAAATGATATGATTTGATTAAGTCAAGGATAAAACAAATCCCCCAAATCAAATTGCCCTCCTTCTAGTGCCAATTTTTGAGCATGTAAATCTGCACATAGCTTAAACTTAAACACACATTAGTATGGTGAGTTAAAAACTAACCAAATAAACTACTCCTATGACATAATACAACATACTGCACAATGAAATCAAAGTAATCAAAAGATCAAATAAACTGATTAAAAGCATAAAAATGTATGGTGCATACCTATCCCATAGTGGACTAGTGCACCTTTGATATGAAAAGGAGCCATTTCACAATCCTTGATAAGCTTCAAGATGATGTTAAAAAAAAGATGCAAGATGATGAGAATGCAATATGAAGATGATGAACTCAAAATGCCTATAATAAGAATACTCAAATTGTGTATGAAAATGAAGTAGAAGAGCTTTCTATTTATACAAAGACAAGATAGAGGAATGATCAAAATGAAGCAATGTGGGCTCATTCAACATCTAATGGCCAAGTGCCACTTGTCAAGATGTGAATGGAGGAAGCTTGAGCACATTTTGATGAATGATCTAATAAATGATATTAGGTGGATTTTGAAAATCATGAAATGACTTGTTGGAGAGGGAAAGAAAATGACTTAAATGCCACTTGGCTCAATGCACAAGGACATGTAAGAGAACATAAATGATTTGTTGGAAGGAAAAATCCCTTTGGAGAGATTTTCAAACTTGAAGCAAAATTCCCCTAAAGATGCCATGTTGAGAGAAAATATAGATTTAATAAATCAATTAAATGTATTTTCATGTGCAAGTGGAAAAATATACAAAAATTAGGTGATTAGGATTTGATCAATTTAATAGGAAATTAGATACTATGACAATTTGATTTATATTTTTGGGTTGATTTAAATCAAAGTTAGGAGGAACATGACTTAGAATTTAATTAAATAATTTTTTTTATTTATTTAACTAAAAGGGGATGATGTTAGATTAAATTAAATAAGGTTTAATTTATTCAATTTAATAGGATGACTTTAGAGATTTAATTAAATAAATTAAATTATTTAATTAAATAGAGACATAGGGTTAATTAAATTAGATTGATTAATTTAATTAAAAGGAGAGAAAGACATAATCAAATAAATAATGATTTATTAAATTAAGGGACGAAAGGTGATGGCAAGCTTAGAAGATGATTGAGGATGAAACGACGTAAGTAATCAGGATCAAGTCTGTCGGTATATTTTCCATGTCTAAACCTCTTTGTGGTGACATTGGGAGAATTTCCTTCAAGAGCGTGATCTATCTTAGCATATTACATTCCTCTTAGTGGTGATACGACACACTACATTCCCTAACTTGTGAATCTTTTATCCTTTTATTGGTCCTCTTTTGGAGACATTAGGAACAATGTCCCCTAAGATTAAGATCTTGCATGAACTAATCCAAATAACTATGAAAATCCCTTTTTATTGTTGCATTTCATCTTGTGCCTTATTAAAGTCATGGAGATATGAATTTGATATGTCCCCTTTGGGCTCACCTACTGAACAACTAGCTTCACTAGCCTTTGTGAGCTTGCATTTTACTTTTGTGCCTTATTAAAGTCATGGCAGTATGACTTTGATATGGTTTCTTGGGGCTCACCTAGTGAACAACTAGCTTTACTAGCCCTTGTGAGCATGGAGTTTCTTTTTGTCCTTATTATAGTCATGGGGCTATGATGTTTATAGTGAATTCTTGGGGCTCACCTAGTTGAAAACTATCTTCACTAGCCCTTGTGAGCATGCGCTTTTGTTTGCATAATGGCCAACACTTTTTGCTTGTAAACCTTTTTGGACAAGTATGTTGAATAATCAAAATACTGAGAGGGGGGGGTAATCAATATCTTCTAAAAATTATTGAACAAACATCATCAATTACCTTAATGCATATAACAATGAAGAGAAAGAATGCAACATGAAATAAAATACACATGAACACCAAATTTTTACATGGAAAACCCAATGAGGGAAAAACCACAGTGAGGATTAGCTCAATTTATATAGTTATTTCAATATCAGTTACAAAAGGAGGCTCACTGCCTAGATACAATATTTCACTACATACAAGGGCTCATTATCCAAACTGGAGGCTCACTACCTACATAAGATATAGTAACAAAAATGGCTAACAACCAAAATATGAACCAATGGAATTACACCACAAGTGTTGATTCAGTTCCTTTGACGCTCAGAATATTCACTCACATGAAAATAGACTAAACTTCACTTATACTCCCACACTTCACATATCATTTTTGCAACACACATATTCCATGTCATTTTCATCTACAAACCATCTTGTATATATACATGATATATTCACATGCATCAATTAGGTCGACCTAATTGGATGCAACACATATTTACAAAAGGATAATTGGCGGCTTCATACAAATCTTCTCCAAAGTAAATTCGACCGTATGTCATACAATATTATGTCGGCTAGGACCAAAGTAGGTCACACATATATCTACAATATATGTTAAACTATTAATTGATTATTAGGTTGGCCATGATTAACCCAATAACGAAATGCAAATACCAAAATTGATGCCAACTCATCATCCAATCATATGAACATATGGGAATACATCCATACATGCATCTAGTGATTAGAATCCTTTTCTCAGAACCTTAGACCATAAAGATTACCAAAGGAAATATGTGGACCAAAATACCTAATCAATCACTTGAGAAAGTAAACCCGTTCTACACACCGGTTCAAATTATTGGACCAACATGGTGACATCAATGATAACATGCAAACTAATCTTCTCCATTCTTCCAATAAAATAGCCCATAAATTTTCCATAATGTTGGACGACCAGTTGAAGCTTGAGCCATTGCATTTTTTGTTTTCCTATTTATTTTTCCTATCTTTGATGGTGTATGTTTATGATCTGATTATGCCTTCATATATCATTCACATGCATATTCCTTTGTTCCTATGTTGTTCTATGGTAAGATATTGATCTTGGGTGCTTGGAAACCCTCTTGGTTATTGTCATCCTATCTTACTAGAATTCATAAATTTGAACCCCTCTTGATTATGTGGTTGGCTACTTTAATGTGAGTTTGAAGTAAGTTCATCCTCTCACTTTAAAGTGGGTGCTAAATGTAGTGTAGAAAAATGCATACCCTTGCATTTTCACACATTTTTGATCCCGCCTTGCTTTATTTATCCTTCGTTATGTTTTAATTGGTCCTATTTTGCATCCACAAGCCTAATAAACTACATCTTTTTCTGGCTAATCCCAACAATCATCAAAGGGAAAATGATTATTTAATGACTATGTTTGCATGTCCCCGATTTTTGGGTTAGGACTAAAATTCCACATATGACATCTTAGTACTGTAAAGGTCTTTGGACCTTGATTTTGAATACACTTGAAAAGGTCCCTTTTTGGAGTTTGTGCCCCAAGATTTGAGCCTCGAGACTAAGATGCCAACTAGGGAATCTTAGTCCTCCTTGTCTTGTTTTAAGGATTTAATTTCAAATTCTAGCGAGATTTATCCTCATTTAATTAATTTTTTCCTATGTCGGCTTGGTGTTATGTAATTTCAAGATATTAAGCATAGATAAGTATAAATACAAGGTTCATTCATTCATTTCTCAGCTACCAACTTGACTATTCACTCCTAATAGAAAATTGGACTTCATAAGAGCATTCAAGAGAAGTTCATCAAGCATTTTGGATCCATTATCAAGATTCAAGCATCATATCAAATGAGATTCTTGCATCGTGTGTGTTTTTTCTCTAATATTGGTGATGTAGGGTTTTGATTCAAGTAAGCAATTCAAGAAAGCTCTATCAAAGAATTCCATTGATTCAAGATATACATCCATGCTAGCCACTTCACACAAGTTTGTACACTTTACAAAAAGGGTTTGATGAGTTCTAACATTACATATTTTCCTTTCATTATTTCCCTCCATTATTCCATTTCATTTCAAGGTTTAACTACCAACAAGGGGTTTGAACAAGGCAAACCCCCATTTACTAACAATCAACAAGTTTTCCCTCTCTTGTATGTTTTTTATTACAAATTTAGGTAGAAGACTTCAAGACAATTTGGAGCACGCAAGATTGTAAAGTTGCAAAGTTGTATTACAAAGTTGTCATCTTCAAGGAAACTCAGCTATAGGTCAAATCTAAAAGTTTTAGAACCTAAGATACAAGAGGAAGAAAGTGAAGACCTTGGAGCTTAGGATCACATTCAGAGTTTTTAAAAATACACAATGGGCCTAATACACCACTTAGGGAATCTTAGTCCTTCTAGAGGTATTTTTTAGAGATTCTTTGTGATTTTGTTCCAAGATCTTAAGATTTTCCATCTACCCCCCAAAATAGTAGTGAGACTAAGACAAAAGTAAGGGCATATTTGTCCTCCATAGAATATTTTGATAGCTTCTTTTCATTTACAAAATCCTCATCACATCTCTAGAATTCCTAGGTACACACATCCTATCTTGCTATTCCATAATTTCATCATTTGTATCCCTCATTTAGCTTGCATAACTAGGTATTGTAGGTTGAATTCTTATTTATCTTTTCCAAGAATTTTCTTGGTGTTGAACCCCTAAAACCTGAAAGAACCCCTTTTCTAGGTCCTCCTAAGTTAGAATTGACTCACCTTGTGAGGTTGATAGTCAATCCAATTATGGTTGTTAGGAAATTACTGAATGAATGAGAGAAATAGGTGAAGACTCATCAAATCATTTTTCTAATGGTTCATTTTAGTGAACTTGGCCTTGTTAAGAATTCATTTTATGATTTAGAGCCTATTAAAGTCTTAGATCTATATTGCATTCATTGCATCCTACATTAGTTAAAGTGCATCTAGGGTTTCTTTCATATTGCATTAGTGAAATTGCATCTAGGGTGTCAAATATTTGCATTAGTGAAAGTATATATAAGTGGCATTTTTACTTTCTTGCATCATTTCATTTCATTATAAAACTGAAAAGTGTATTGTTAATCATTCCAATTGCATTTAGAAAAAAAATAATTCCATTGAAAATTTAAAAAACTGCATTCAACTTTGCATTCAATTGCTTGTTACATGTTTTCATTGCATCCATTTGCATAGTTATCTATTTCCAAACATCAAATACCTAAATAGCCAATCTGTGAACACTATAAAAAACTCAAAATTTTCTATTTTTCTAACAAAAACCTCTCTGCTAGGGCCAAAATGCCCTTCTTGGCATCTTAATCCCTCTCAGGGTTTTTGGCTCAAAATCTTGTCTCTACTATTTTTTGTATGTTTGAGTCCCTAGAACTTCAAAATTTCACTAGTAGGACAAATATGCCCTTACTGGCATCTTAGTACCCATTGACTTTGACTTTCTAGTTTTCAAGGTTTCAAATTGCTTTTTTGTGCATCTATTGGCTACTTTTAGTGTTCTATTATAATTTATAGAGTTGTTCCAATTTCTTTCATTTTAATTGTAATTGCAAGCATAGGAGATCATGTTCATTGCAATTTACTTGGTTTATTCATTGTATGAGATGTACTGCTTGGTGTTCTACTACTAATAATGTGGTTAGACAAAGTGTGAGAGTCAGGGCACCCTGCAATAAAACACTTGTTGTGGATCTTGGATTATCAAGCTTTCTTACTCCTAGTGTTGGTATTAGTTCACCAGGTATAGACCATATTATGTCAAAAGCAACCCATTATCCTTGGAGATATTGAGAAATTTGGTCCCACAAGGTATAGAGATCCCTAGATTCGAGAAATATGGAGGAGTGGGAGATCCTACTAATCATATAAATACCTTTATTGCTTTATGTAGTGACTTTATCGTTGAGGGAATTTTTTTGGCAAAGTTCTTTCCTCGATCATTGAAACACATTGCCTTGGATTGGCTTTTTGCATTATCGAATAATCAATTCATTCATTCATTGAACTTGTTAAATCCTTTATTAACCATTTCCAAGTGCATATGGTTCCTAAAATGACATTAGCTGATTTGATGAGTGAACCAAAAATTTTAAGGGAAAGGAGATTCGTTTGCACTTCTAGGGTTTTCACCTAAAAGTAGAGAGGACTTTCCACTCTAAAACTTGGAGTTCATTCAAACTAATTGATAAATGTTTTTGAATTATAAATAAATAGGATGCCCTAAATGCAATAAAATGAAAGTGTACATGAATTATTGATGCAAAACTAATGGAATGCACATTGTTTGAAAACACACAATGATATACAAAAGGATGAATTAAAGACAATACAAAAGGAAATATAAGAAGAGTGCACCTAGAAAAAAATAAGAGTTGAGGTGAATATTGCATAAGCATCTGAAAGATTTGAAAATCTACTTTTTAGGTCATTTGGGACACTTATGCCAAGCTGGGTGACTTAGTCTCAATTCTAGGAAACTATTCTAGGGCATGTTTTAGCCGACTAGGTGTCCAAATATTCAAAAATACTTTATAGAAAAATGAAGTGGGACTATGTCACCACTAATGGTGACTTAGTCCACTTCGTCTTTTCTAAGAATGTGAAAGTAGAAACTAAAGCCTATAGTCAGCAATTTGTTCTTCAATTGAATTCTGGATCCAAATCCACAAAATCACCTACAAAATAGAATATAGTTTGGTTTCTAATGTGGAGTTTTCTTTCCTCAAACCCATAGTTTGTCTTTAAACTTTGGAAGAGATAAGAAATCTGCATAAAACCCTAGCCCTAAGTATGTCTAAGACTAGGAAATGTGAAGTATGATGCAACCCTATTCTAGCTTGTGAGAACAAGATGCATAAATGAAACTAGAACAATGCAAGAATCATTCCAAGAGACCCTAAATCAAAATAGAAATGAATCTTATTGACATGAAAACCTTCATTAGGCTGAAGATAGAGAGAAATGGAAGATGGAACCACTTTGAAAACAAGTCTTTATGTTGATTTGATGGCTAGTTGCACCTCCTCAACCTAGATTTTTGCATGATTCTCCATATAAATCCATGATCAACCCTTTCTAATGTGAGATATTGGATAAAATGTGAGCTTGAGGACCTGCAAAAACCCTAGTTTGTTGCCCTAAGCTTCAACTTTTCTATACATTGAGTAATGAATCTTCTTGTAGAAGATGTTCAACACTTGATTCTTTAATTGGCTTGTGAAAAATGACCTAAAAATATTTATTTGTAAGCAAAAATACCTAATTTTCAGTTATTTTGACCTAAGAGGCCAACACCCATCAGGAATTTTTATCAAGTCAGAGATTTCCCCGATCAAAAATGCAAACAACTCTAAAAGGGACTAAGTCACGACCTTGGTTGACTTAGTCCCACTAGGGGTTTTTGAGGTGGGATTTGTGAGATTTTAGTGATTTAAATGTTGTTTTTAAGGACTTGTATGATTTCTTAGGTGAAATAAGCCTCAAAGGCAAAGATAACGAGTCTTAGGGGCCTATAAATGTTGTTTGAGGGGGTGATTGATGTAAGGGTGTCTAAAGTAGGACCAAATTAGGCACAAAATTATCCTTTTCTTGAAAGGTATACAATTTTTGGTGACACATTTAGTCACTAATTTAGCACCCATATGACTTTACACGCATATGCAAGCTAAAGGAATCTAGACAATACACTTTAATTTCATAAAAGGATACTTGTTCAAAGGATGAGAGAATTAAGCCCCTAGTGTAGTTATCTACAAAAGCACAACATTAGGAAACGCATCCTACAACACAAACTCATTATTTGTCCAAAAACCCTCTTATATAACTTCTAGAAATTAAACTCGAGGGTAGATGTATGCCCCCCTTTATTTTTCCTGCTTTATGGAGGTGGAATCAATGTAGAAATATACCCACATTGAATAAGGAAACTCATATCGGAGGGAATTTCCAAGAACCATGCCATATAGCGATAGACAATTTATGATTTAGGGTGTGGAAGTACGATTTCAACATGAAAAATGACATCAAAAATGAAGTTCACTAGCACTTGTTATGTTGTTTTGAATAAAAAGCACTCTGCTATGTTTAGGATAGTAAAAGTGTGAATATGCTTACATGAAAAGTGAAAAAAGAGTCAAAATGAAGTAACTTGTCACTTGTTCATTTAAGCTTCTTGTAGCACGAGAGTGATGGGAGAAGAGTGAAAGATGTTGAGCATACGAGACTTCACACTTCTTAGACTGGACGTGTTGTGGGACTAGGTGGCATGTGAAGAGCATTATCATGAGGTGAGTCGATACTGCTACCTTCACTTTATGTTTTCGCAATTTTTTAATGAATTTTATGAATTGCTAGGTTAATTTAGGATCTTGGAATTTTTTTTTGTAAACTTTCCCCTTTTTTTGTAAAGTGTCCCTTTTGTTTGCTAAGTGTCCTTTTTGTTCGCAAAGTGTCCCACTTTTAGGCAAAATGTCTCATTTCTTCGTGAAGTATCCCAAAAGGGGTCTAAAGTGTCTAGGGCCTTATATAAAGCCCACTAGAACAACACTAGTACACCCTCATGATGAATTGAAGTAAAATTGAAGATATTATATGGTTTATAGAGCATATTATTGTGTTTATGATAGGTACCCACCCATTCGCGACAACATCTAGGTGGGAGACAATTAAGCTTCTTTAGGGATTTAGCCCTCAATTTTCCAGCTAACGACACAAAGCATTTATAGGATATGGTAATCTACTCAGTGTACCTCATGCCCCCATGAGGTACCATGATGCGATGTTGATGGAATTATGTGAGCGGTGGAACACAAATACATGCACATTCCACCTACTGACTGGAGAGATAAAAGTCACTGTAGAGGATGTGCATTGTATACTCCGAGTTCCTATTCAAGGAGAGAAAGTGTTCTTCTAGAGAGATTGTATCTTCCATGAGTAGTGGGCTGATATGGAGTATTGTCTGGATGAGACGGTTCATGATTAGAGGGTGATAGGACAGATCAACCTAGCAATGTTACTCTATTCATGAGCACCAGTGGTTAGGCAGATTATGATGCATACCATTACATTAATACTCCTTCGAAATCGATGTGCAAGAGACATTGAGGGTGGGCTAGTACATTTGATACATGGGATGGAAGAGTATAGGAAATTATATGCCTAGGGATGTTGTATCCCCACACATTTATATTATGATTTAGGACGATTTGTGTTCTGGAAGGTATACAGTATGGTGCATTGTACACTTCTATAAGTGTGGTTCCTGGAGAATATCACATGCACTAGGCATACTGGCTTCCCATTTCCTCTAGTAGTGGGCTATCCTTGGGCCTTTGGCTATCCCTTACGATGGTTAGGGAAGTATGGAGATTTGCACTTTTGGAGAGTGAGGTTTGACAAATTGGAGGAGAATTTGATCTTATGGAGACCTTATTAGCTTACATTGCAGTGGCTAGACTACACTAGATAGATGAGGATATTATAGTTGGCTAGGTTTCTGGTTGGTCAACATTATCACATAGCACGTCCTTTCTACTATGATTGAGTCATGTGATAGTTTGGATAGATTTAGAGGCCACCCAAGGAATGATCATCTTTCAGGAGGTTAGTGTGGGGTTCTTGAAGATAGGTGATATAGTATGAATCACTCTAGATGATGTGGTTGAGAGTGACTGATTTATGTTATCACGATCAACATCCAGTCTCTGATGCAAACGATGTCAGTGCCACATGGGATTATGAGGAGTGGTGGATAGTATCATGACCAACTCATATGTTTTTGGTTGATGATCCTATAGGATATGCGGAATCAGTGCCAAATGAGGGAGATGAGAGAGAGGATAGAGCAGAGGAGACACAGAATAGAGCTGCAAACATATTTATGAACATTATTGATGAGGAGTATGATGATAATATAGATCCAAACTATGATGGTCACAAGGGAGAGGAGGACCAAGAGGACCAGGAGGGGGATGAGGATGAGGAGCCACCCCTGAGTGAGAGTGATGAAGTAGTAGCTAAGGATTGACACAAGTCAAGAGAGACCTCACCCATTCATATGACTAGATCCTGATCAACGACGACAACATGCACTAGTATTCATAGTCGAGGAGAGGCTAGAACATCATCGATGCCCCCTACATAGGATGAGGTTGATATTTTCCAACCTAATAGAGATAGAGGTGATGATATTCAACTTTATTCATGTACCTTGTGCTTTTTTGTATTATGTTATACATGTATATATATCATGGTGTATACTCGTTATGTATTGTTTATACCTTGTAGGGCCCACAAAGGATTGGAAGGATCTCTACCATCAAGTAGCTATAGACATAGTGCTAGTGTCTATCGATGAGGAGGAGATGGACTTAGACGATGTGCCCCAGCCTATTGTGGAGAAAGATCCAAAGTCACTTTGACCATTCATGGGACTACGGGCAGTGTATGAGAGCTTGAGGACATGAGTTTGTCGAGCTGAGACTGTATCATGAGAGCTTACATCGAGGACTCCAATACAGTTTGAGAGACTAGAGAGAGAGGTGGTATGACTACAGGTAGAGAGGGATTAGATATTAGGAGAGCATCAGGTGGCCCTTGCACGAATGGATGGGTTAGAGTTTGTGATTAGATTCAGAGGGTCACGATCACGATTACACACGAACTTCTCCTGATGTCCAGCTACTAATGCAATGTGAGTACCCAATCTTGAGGAATCTAGTAATGATAGTCCTCAATGATATTGTATATTTTGATGACATGTATATAAATTTTTTGATATATATATATATATATATATAAGCATTTTGATGTTATATAGCTTGTGTGAATGTTAAATGACAATGCGATTAATTAAATAGCCTTTGTAAGATTACTTAATTAATGCCTTCATGATTTAACAAAGCTTATGTTATCTAATTAAAAACTTGCTAGAGTTTCCTCTAAATACATCATAAGGATTAAGTATGTTATGCATTTATGATTTAAATTAACATAACACACAAAAGGGATTTGAATAGTATGAAACCTAAAGTAATTATAAAAATAAATTAAATAATCACTCTACTGCTCAAGACACATGCATAACTATTTCTCAAGAACGGAGCAATGTGAAAGCATATGAGATACAATCCAATAGCTCTAACAACACTACTTTACGATTCCTACCACTCAAATAGGCTAGACATAATACTGACATAGATGTGTGACATTAATAGAGTCTTTAAGAGGACTGTCATCTCTCTCTATTAATGTGTAAGCACCATATCCATAATTCGTATTGATGAAATAGGGTCCTAAACAATTAGGGCTGAGTTTTCCTTTTTTTTCATAATCAATAGTAGTGTTTCATTGAAATTTATATAGAACTAAATCACCCTTGCTAAATGTTTGACGAATGACACCAATATCATGTTTACATTGTAGTTTCTTGGTATAATCTTGAAGATGCTCGAGAGTGTTAATGCACTGTTCATCGAGAATTTCAAGTTGGTGTAATCATTGTTGCATATAGGTGTCACTATTGACAAGACCTTGAAGATAAATCTACAATGTTGGGATTTCTAACTCCAAAGGTAGGATGGCCTCAATACCATAAACAAGGTTGAAATGTGTATATCCCATAGAGGAGTGAACACTTGTGCAATAGGCCCATAATGCACATTGCAATTGTGTGTGCCAATATTTTTGGTTTAGATTAGCAATTTTCGTGAGGATTTGTTTAGGTATTTTATTAGTGCTTTCAACTTGACCATTAGATTGTGGGTAGTAAGGTGTTGAATATTGATGTTGAATATGAAAGGTCTCCAATAACTTCTTCACATCATTATTTTTAAATGGTGTTCCATTGTCTGAAACTAATGTGGATGAGATTTGAAAGTGAGTGATGATATGTTCCAATAAGAAATGACATATGACATCAGCAATGGTGGAACAAAGAGGAATATCTATAACCGATTTGGTGAAATAATCAGTTGCAGTAATAATAAACGTATGTCCAATGAAATAAGGTGGTGAGATTTTTCAAATTAGATACAATCCTCGCACGAAAAATGATCAAATAGGGATTTGGGCATGGATCTCAGAAGTAGGAGCATGAATTGAATCGCTATGTTCTTGGCATTTGTGACATCACTTAACATATGAATAATAATATTTTTCCATATTTTTCTAATAGTAGCTCATACGAAGGATTTTTTGTACTAAGGTTTTTCCTCCAAAATGACCTCTGCAAGTGTCTGCATGAGCCTGTTCGAGGGCTATATGAGTTTCAGAATTCTTAAGACATCACAAGAGAATGCCATTGAAGGATCATCTATACAACATATCAGTGAGGATTATATACTTGGTTGTGAGATTTTTTAAAAGAGTCCAGGTATTTTTTGTTGTAGGATCAAGAATGGTACCATATTTTAAATAATTATATATGGTGTCATACCATTCACATGAATTACATTAGAATATTGGGAATGCATAATCAGATTTATCACTAATGGAGGGTTTAATGATTGGGTGGATGGTAAACATAAAATTTTCAAAATGATTTGAATGGGATATGAGAGGAGTTGCACTAGCCATTGCATTCGCATGTTTATTATCTTTTCGAGGGATGTTATCAATGGTGAATGATTCAAATTGTTCTAACAAGGTCATTACAAGATTTTTATATTGTAATAATTTGTCATGTTTAGCCTGGTAAAATCCATTGGTTTGTTTGACCACTAATTGTGAGTCACCAAAAATATTAATATCTTTGATGCCCATGACTAAAGAAGATCGCAATCCATCGATTAACACTTGATATTAAGCTATGTTGTTTGTACATAGGAAATTTAAGTGATATGACAAGGGAATGGGTTTTCCAACAAGAATAATTAAAATAACTCCAGCAACAGAGATTTTTCGACACTTGGATCCATCAAAATGTAATTCCAATGTAGGAAGCTCTATAGTAAACACACTATCACTTGGAAAGAGTCATCATTGGGGAGGGCTAAAGGAGAAGGAGCATCGACTAAGTGATCGATTAAGTCTTGGCCTTTGATTTATTTTTGGGAAAAAAAATTAAGGTCAAACTCAATCAACAACATTACTCATTTAGCAAGATGCCTTGATAGGTTTGTTTTATTGAAAAGATATTTTAGAGGGTCAAAGTTTGTCATCACTTGTATTTCTGCATTTAGTAAATAGTGTTGCAACTTACTACTAGTGAATACAAGAGCCAAACATTGTTTATCAATTGATGTGTATTGGGTTTCATGATTGATTAGAGTTCAACTAATGTAATAGACATGATTATGTTTTCCATTGTCACCATGTTGAGCCAATAAGGCAACAATATAAAGGATGAACAATTTTTTTTGTATAGAAGGTTGTAGGATGGGAAGAGTTGTAAGCTATAATTTCAAACTCTCAAAGGATTATTTACAATCATCATTCCAATAAAAATGCACATCATTCTCGAGGAGGTGTGTGAAAGGTAACATTCAATCAACTATGGAGACAACAAAATGATATATGGATTGAATCCTTCCTTGTAATCTATGTAATTGGGAGATGTTGCAAGGAGGTGGCATGTTAATTATAGCATAAATTTTCTTAGTGTCCACCTTAATGCCTCTGTGAGATATGATAAACCTTAAAATTTTACCACTATCTACTCCAAAGACACACTTCTTAGGATTTAAGTGCATGTTGTACTTACGCATTCGTTCAAATATTTTTCAAAGAACATGCACATTATCTTGTCATGTTAAGGATTCAGATAGAATTTCATCAACATAATCTTCCAATATTTTATGTATATAATCATCAAATATCAATTCCATTTCTCGTTGATAAGTTGCTCCTATGTTCTTTAATCCAAAAGGTATCATAACCCAACAAAATATTTCTCGAGCGGAGGTGAATGTCATCTTGTATTGATCTAGTGGGTTAAAATAGATATGATTATATCCAATAAATCCATCCATAAAGGACAAAAAAGCATGTCCAGCAGTTGAATCGACGATCATGTCGATATTAGGAAGAGGAAAATTGTCTTTTAAAGAGGCTTTATTCAAGTCATGAAAATCCATATGTATCCTAGCACAATTATTGGGTTTAGCAACAACGACAATGTTTGATATCCAAGGAGAATAATCAATAGGTCAAATGAACCTTCATCAATGATTTTTTCCAGTTCTCGTTTAACATGCAAGGATATCTTAGGGTTCATTTTTCATATCATTTGACGAACGGGCTTAGCTTTTTTGGCAAGAACAATGTTATGTGTCATGATCTTTGAATGTATTCATAGAATAACAAAATATTTCCAAGAAAAGAGTTTAGGAAAGATGTGGAACAAGGTTGCAATATCCTCTTATTCTTCATCATCAAGGCACTTTATAAGTTTAATGACTTTGTTTTTTATTGAGGATAAAACAGGTTTTACAAGGGCTTGAAACCACAAATTTTACAGACCAAAAAAAGATAGATCATATGTAAGTCTAGGAAAAGACAAGCTACAAACTAAAGATAAAAAAAAAGAGACCAACAACTACCCATAAAAACTAGCAAAAGGAAAGAAAAATACTAGTGATAGTAGAAACAGAACCAAACCTAACCCAAAGACTTTAAGGTCTCTTCCACTTTTGTTTCCAGGATGTCAAAGTCCTAGGTTTCCAATGGTATTGTATCCTGTATTTTCTTCAAATTGATCTTGGTTCTCTTTAATGGGCCTGAATCCTCTACTCTATTTCTATTTTTCTCGACATCCAAATCAACAATCAAAAGTCCCTACCGAGTGTTGTCCATTTTTTCTGCCAAGGCTCTCAAGACAATAGATTTATTTTAAAACATTATGTGGTTGTGTTCTATGATGGATTTCAGAGCTTCCCTGATCTTCTCAATCTCTCTTCTAAGGATTTACCCATAATTCTTAAGGTTTTTAGTAAAATCTACATCGTTTTGGAGGTAGTCCGCCATGGCCATCTTCTCGTCCACTGTCCACAAAGCTTCAACCGAGTTCTGCTCCACCACCTTGGCTTCTAGAATTTCCAATTTACTAGTCATAGCTCTGTTTTTAGGATTTAGGTCCTTAATTTCATGGAAGGCCCACTTCAGAATTTTGAAATTATCAGTTTCACCATTTCTGGCCAGAGAAATTATATCACCATAAAAGTCCCTATTAGGTTCAAAAGATGGGTCATTAGGATTCAAGTCCACATGAGGACTAGTCCTATCCTCTCTTCCAATAGAATGGAAAGTGTAGAGGATATTTCTTTCTTAGAAGGTTCCTCAATGTCATCATCTCGAGAATCCTCTGAGTAGGCCACCAACTTATCCATAGGGGGTTCATCCCTTATCTTTTCCTTTGACACTAATGCTTCTAAAGGAGTTTTTCGAGGACAATAATTTTTGTTTGAGGGCTTCACAGAAGGCGTATTCTTCCTTTTTTACTAGGAGGAGGAATAAGCTCTTCCACCTAGTTTGGGTCTAAACCCTAGATATCCTTAGGCGAGCTAGACTCAGTGTCATAACCCTCTGAGGCTGAGGAAAAGATGGGGTTAGAGACAACCGACATGTTTTTGAAATGCTTATAAATGAGCCGTATTAGGCCAGCATGCAAGACTAGATTCTTATCTGGATTTTTCCTATTCTCCTCAATGCTATTGTTCAAAGAGCACAATAGGTAATAGGGGAAAGAAACCCTAACCTTATATATGAAGTGGTTAAGTAAAATGAAAAGATACTCATATACTCTGGTGAATCTACCATCTAGCGTATTGTACTCCATTAGGACTATGAGCACCTCCCTCTAAATTTTCTTCATCTGTATCGACTCACAATACCTATTAGAGACTTTAATGATTCTCTTCTTCTATTCCTCTCTCTTTGAAAAAATGATAACAACTTCATCTGAGTATTTCCTCTCATGGTAAAATTTCACACCATCAATAGGTAGACAAGTAACTTCTCCAATAAGCGACTCATGCACCAACACCTTCCTTCCAAATATGACGATATCTTCTTTATTCCAGTGTTTCGCAAAATAATTAGTTGCTCTAAGGTCTAGCCCATGAATATTTTCAATGAACGGTTGTAGTCCTCCCTTCTCAATTTTCTTCCACACCTTAGAATTTTATTTATTCTTAGTACACGTTGTAGGCTCAAGTTTTTTCCTACTTCCTCCCATTTTCGTCACTCTTTTACTTTGAAAGCCCACACCAGGAAAATACAGACTTATGAGATCGCAAAAAAACCAAAGTACCCACAAAATGTGCAAGCTGAACTCATCTGTCATATTCATTATGATTTTTCAACCAAATCTTATAATATTATAGTACTTGACACCTTTTTATTTAATCATCTTTAAATGTGGCTTCTTTCCCATGAGTGTAATCATAGTTGATTAGGGCTCTGACGTTAGCCGAAAAATCTTTGAAATTTTGCCACGTCAGCTTTCTATTATGTCTTTGTAGGATGCTAAATCTACAAAAGGTTAATAAACTCACAAACCAACATGACAAAAATAAACATCTCTATGAAATATTGCATTTAGTTAAACATGCTAAATAAGACATTGAACAACAAGGAAAACTAGATAAATCATATAAAGCATGAATGCAAACTTATTCCATAGTGGATTGGCACCACTTAGTTGTGTAGGAAGCAGCCCTTTCCCAATCCATGATAAGCAAAAGATTCCAAATGAAGAGCAAGATTAGTTCTCACATATAGAGAATAACCTTGCATAAACATGTGTTGTTCTCCAATTTTATTTTTATCTTGTTTTGGAGAAATGATTTGCATTTTATAGATTCAAAGTTAGAAGAGTGAGAGATTTTGATGAATGTGGGATCATTCATGAGCAAATGACAAGATGCCACTTGTCAAGGTGTGAGAGGGTGAGGAATGTGCAAGTCTTGGCCAATGTGCCAATTTCAAAATTTGAATTTGCATGAAAATACATGTTTAGGGGGGATGAAAGGTGCATTTAATGCCAAGTTAGACTTGTGCAAGAGACATGTAAGAGCATTTAATGCTTTGTTGGAAGGGACAAGTCCTTTGGAGGGAAGATTCAAAATTGGAAGAATATTCCATTTTGATGCTCTTTTGAAAGTAATTAGAAGAATTAATGAATCAAATAAATGATTTATTGGTGCAAGTGGGTGGGTTAGTTGAGAGTTTAAATTTGACTCGAGTTGAGTCAAAAGCTAGAGAATAAGTGATTACGTTTAGAGGTTAATTAATTGAGATTAAATAACTTGGAGGATTTTAAGATTTTGACATTTGATTAAATCATTTTGATTTATTAATTTAAATGAGAAGAACTTAAGGACTTAATGAAATAATTTGATTTATTTAATTAAGCATGATGAACCTTAGGGAATTAATCAATAAATTGCTTTAATTGATTAATAGCAGAATTGAATGTTAATTAGAGTGGTATGCATGATGTTAGTTTTGCATGTCTACATTTTCCCCCTCTTTGAAGCAATGTACTTGTTGCATTAGTTGAAAGAATGATGCCGCCGATATCGAAATTAAAAAAAATTCCTAATTTTTTCGGATGACCTAGTAGAAATAAGTACGCTAGTACATTTCCCCTTCTAGAGATCGAGCAAAAAAATTGAGGTGGATCTCGTGACAAAGATGTTCAAAATGAACGTGTGGACGGTTAGACTATATGATAATGATGATGAAAATGAGATGTTTGGAAGATGCTTAGAATAAAAAATTTATATTATCCTAAACAACTTCAATGATTATGAAAATGAGATGACGTGATTATGTATGAGATGGATATGGAATGATTATGCAAGATAAGAGTGCGGATGCAAGATGGATGCATTGTTAGTGTAAAATAGGATAGAAGAATGAGAGGGATCAACCCTTGAATCCAAGAAAATGCAGAAGTTCAACAAGCCAAATTTATTAGAAATGATGATGAGTGATCATGATGTATTGCTTATCCAGGGATAGGAGAGATAAAGAGCATAACTTTCCTTATGTTTGATAACACACATAGGTGCGATGCATCAAGGTATTAAGAACCAGGATGGCATGGTGCCTAGTGTGATGAAATTTGACTCATCAAACAAATAGGAGTACTCTTGTTCAGACTTGAGAAACATAAGCTTATTCAGAATGCAGTTTAGATATTCTAGACATCTTGGGCCCAGACATAAAAAGGCAAGCCTTCTTATGTGGTGAACAAGATACCTAAAAAATCCTTCCTACCAACAAAGCAAAGTATGCATGACGAAGTTATTTTACAAGAATATCCAGCAAGCACATGACATAAAAAGATAATGATCACTACCCCATTCATTTCTCTCTAAACCTATTTTTTTTAGGCATCATCGAGAGGTCCTTGGAATGAGCACAAAATAAGATAAGTCATAAATACCAGATAAAGTAAAAAAACAAGCTAATGTTCTTGGTACCACTAGCCAAGGCTAAACTACTATGGGGTACCTGATGCTTATGTCCATCATGGGAAAGCTTCATCCTAGGACATGTAGTGATCAGGGTTTTGGCAAGACTGATTTGGGTGATAAGCTATTGATACTCCGAGTTGACCAACTTGCTTTCTTACTTAGGCTTGAGACTCTCATGATAAGGTGTTCACTTTCAAACTTGCTAAACTTGCTTCTGATTGCTTCACCAAATGATGAAGGCGATGATTGATTTACTAGGAATGGTTATTATTATGGGTGAAAGCGAGATGAGACGGGTGCACCATTTTGGGTTTTTCAGATATTTGGATGTTTTTGTTGTTTTGAAAAAATGTTTTGAGGCTGTTTTAATTTTTGGATTTTCCAATGTTTTTGAATTTTGTATCTCGGGGGCCGATCAAGGATGGCCTTGCCTATGTTTAAGCTCAGAGACAACATAGTTTGGACAAAAAACTAAATTAACTGCTAATGAGGAAGATGGGAAAATGAATTTCCATTTTACTGTGATGGATGCCTAAAGGACTAGCCTAACTATAAACTACATGGACAAATGAATGCCATTGTGACATATGCCTAAATAGATGGGAAAATGAATGTCATTATGATAGACACCTAAGGACTGACCTAATTGTAAACTAGATGGACAAATGAATGCCATTGTGATAGATGCCTAAATAGATGGGCAAACGAATGTCATTGTCACAGACGCCTAAGGACTGACCTAAATGTAAACTAGATGGACAAATAGATGCCATTGCAATTGATGCCTGAATTGATGGGCAAATGGATGCCATTGCAATAGACACCTAACTTAAAATTTAAACTATATGGGCAAAGGGATTTCCAATATGACGAACGTCTAACCTAAAATGTAAACTAGATGGGCAAACGAATTGCCAATGTGATAGACGCCTAACCTGAAATGTAAACTATATGGGCAAATGGATTGCCAATGTGATGGTTGCCTAACCTAAAATGTAAACTAGATGGGAAAATGGATGCCATTGCGACATGTAGCACCATTTATAGGATGGTAAATCTGCAAAAGGTTAATAAAATCATAAACCAACATGACAGAAATAAACATCTGTATGAAATATTGCATTTACTTAAACATGCTAAATAAGACATTGAACAACAAGGAAAAGTAGATAAAGCATATAAAACATGAATGCAAACTTATTCCGTAGTGGATTTGTGCCACTTACTTGTGTAGGAAGCAACCCTTTCCCAATCTATGATAAGAAAAAGATTACAAATGAAGAGCAAGATTAGTTCTCACATGTAGAGAGTAACCTTGTATAAAAATGTGTTGTTCTCCAATTTTTTTTTTCTTGTTTTGGAGAAATGCTTTGCATTTTATGGATTCAAAGTTAGAAGAGTGAGAGATTTTGATGAATGTGGGATCATTCATGAGCCAATGACAAGATGTCACTTGTCAAGGTGTGAGACGGCGAGGAATGTGCAAGTCCTGGCCAATGTGCCAATTTCAAATTTTGAATTTGCATGAAAAGACATGTTTAGGGGGGATGAAAGGTGCATTTATTGACAAGTTTGACTTGTGAAAGAGACATATAAGAGACATGTAAGGGTATTTAATGCTTTTTTGGAAGGGACAAGTCCTTTGGAGGGAAGGTTCAAAATTGGAAGAATATTCTATTTTGATGCCCTTTTGAAAGTATTTAGAAGAATTAATAAATCAAAGAAATGATTTATTGGTGCAAGTGGGTGGTTTAGTTGAGAGTTTAGATTTGTCTCGAGTTTAGTCAAAAGCTAGAGAATGAGTGATTACGTTTAGAGGTTAATTAATTGAGATTAATTAACTTGGAGGATTTTAGGAGTTTGACATTTGATTAAATCATTTTGATTTATTAAATCAAATGAGAAGAACTTAAGGAATTAATGAAATAATTTGATTTATTTAATTAAGGATGATGAACCTTAGGGAATTAATCAATAAATTTATTTAACTGATTAATAGGAGAATTGAATGTTAATTAGAGCAGTATGCATGATGTTAGTTTTGCATGTCTACAGTCTTATTCCCTTCCCTATAGATATGGGAAATTTTAACTTTCTCAAACTTAGATAGAGTGGCCCTAGTCTCATCAATCCAATACTTAATAGTCCATGATGGGGGCGGAAATCGAAGGAGGCAATCAATGATATTCTTGGAGTCGCCCTCAATCCAAATATTTTCAAAGTTAAAACTATTAGCCAAATTAATGATCTAATAGGCTCTCATAGCTTCACCTAAATGATTGGTTTGTTTCCCCAAAGAGACAACAACCACAAAAATTAACATACCTTTTTCATCACATAATAAACCTCCACTCCTAGCCATTCTCGGATTCCTTGTCGCTGCCCCATCAAAATTGGCTTTAATCCAACCCCTGGGAGGGTGATACTACAAGAAAACATCCTGATTCTTTTTAGTAGGTTTAGAAGCTAGGGACACATCTCCCTTAATCTCCCAAAAATTTTTCCATTTCAAAGTTATAAGTCACACAAACCATAGATTCCATCACCACCTCTTGAAGAGGAGCCAGATTAAAGTTTTCACCAATGAGTAATTTTTTTTTTCAAAAACAAGTTTCTCCATAGTTTCCTTATCCCTAAATACTTTGTTTTTCTCTCCTTCCAAACTCCCCAAGCAATATAAGGGAAATTTAAAGACCACAGTATGTGAATATGCAGATTAGAGGATGAGGCCACCCACTGAGTAAAATGATCCTGAATAGTATGAAGTGACACCCGAGAGATTCTCCATGGAGACTAGAAACTTTCCCATATAGAGTTCACAAAAGGATAATGAATAAAGAAATGATTAGTCATTTCCACTACACACTTACAAAGGTAGAAGTCGTTGGGGATCTGAAAGCCCCTCTTACAAATGTTTTCCACCGTAAGAACCTTTTTTTGAAGAAGGGTCCAAAAGAAAATATTAAACTTTGGGATCAAGTAGCTTAAACAAGCTTTGGCCCAAAATGGGGGAGGACCAGGAGATAAAGACAACAAAGAGACAGTACATGAAACATAGTAGTTTACCGACGAACTAGTCATCCAAACAAGGATCTCCTCATGATAGTTCAAGTCCATTCTGAAAGCCATAAGGGAACACTGGTTATGGAAAGATCCAAACTAATCTGAGAAGGATTCACCCAACCTCCATTCCTCAAGTAGTCTTAAAAAAGGATACCAAAATCAGCCTTGCAGATGTCTGCCCATTGTTTGAAACTATTGAAAGAAACCAAAGGGTCCTTAAAAATTCATCTATTGTCTCAGAACCTCGCAAGATTTCAATTTCTTATACTCCATCCCATTCCCAAGTGAAGAGTTTTACTCCCTTTTAAGATATCATTCCAAAGAGCAAAACCACTGGGAAGACTATGAGAATCCAACAAAGAATTAAGAGAGCCAGTGTTAGCCAAATATTTGTTTTTTAAGATTTTCTTCCATTCTCCAAATCTATTTAACAAGGAGATTTATTAACAATTATAATTTTTCTAAGGCTCGATCCCCCTAGCTTCTTCGGTCTACAAACCAAGTCCCATTCAATGAGGGGCATACACCACCTTTCTTCAACTCCAGACCAAAGAAAACATTTTCTAGATTTTTTCAATAGATTTTGCATACTTAAGGGGAATAATAAAAATACTTAGAGCATAGATTGAGAGGTTCTGAAGAGTGGCCTTGAGGAGTTTAATCTTACCTACTTGACTGAGAAGTGCTCCATTCCATCCCGCTAGCTTTTTGTTGAATCTGTCCACCAAGGAATTCTGAAAAGAGTCAGAGGGCTTAAGGCCCAAGGGGAAGCCCAAATATATTGAAGGAAGAACCTCCAGTCTGCAGCCAAAAATATTTTCTATCCTATTTTGTTTTCTAGCCGGAGTATTGAAGAAAAAAAGAGAACTTTTTTGAATATTAATCTTTTTGACCAGAAGCTCCTTCATAGTTGTTCAAAACTTTTTAAAGAGTTCTAGCTTCAACCACTATTGATCTACCCATCAAAATGGTATCATCAACAAACTATTGATGAGAGCTAACAAGGTTGCTAGATGAATGACGTAAAACCATCAAGGCTCCTTGAGAAATGAGTCTATTCAGGTTCCTCTTGAGGCATTGAGCGATTATAGTAAGCAAATTAGGGGAAATTGGATCACCTTGTCGTAATCCTCTGGAATTCTTAAAAAAATGTGAAGGAGACCCATTGACCAAAATGATGATGGTAGTGGAAGAGATGAGTTGGAAAACCAATTGAATAACTCTTTTTTTGAGGCCAAACACAATCATTATCTTAAGTAGAAGCTCCGACTCAACTTGGTCATAAGCTTTCGAAATATCAAGTTTCAAGAAAAAGCCTTCAGTCCTAGCAAAAATGAGTGAATAGATATTTTCATGCAGAGTTATAATTGAGTCCAAAATTTTCCTTCCAGGAACAAAGCCATTTTTCTTAGGGGAAATTAAGGAAGGCAGGATAGTTAAAAGTCTGGAAGTCTAGACTTTAGAAAAAAAATTATAGAAAGAATTACAAAGGCTTATGGGCCTAAAAGCCTCAAAATCCACAACCCCAAAATGTTTCGGGTTCAAAACTAGGAAGGTAGCACTGAGCTCCTTTATAATGCATCTCGATCCAAGTAATTCCTTAACCGCATTCACCACATCTTCTTAAACAATCTCCCATAAACATTAAAAAAAGAACATCAAAAATCCATCAAGTTTAGGGGCTTAGCTACTTTCAAAGGCAAAAATAGCTTTCTTAATTTCTTCCTTCGATGAGATGGCAGAGACCATTTTGTTGTCCTCCTCCTTAACCAGATTATGGATAGCCATTGAAAGAGAGTCTTGGAGATTTTGATTAACCCCATCATTAGTTGAAAGGAGATTTCTAAAATACTCAACAACTTGTCTCCTATTTTCCTCATCCATCTCAAAACGAACATCATTTTCATCAATATAAGTTATCCTATTCACAACGTAGTGTTTTAGGGCAAACATAATTAAATATTTAGTATTTTTATCCCCACCTGAGAGCTATTGAACCCTGGATCTTTGTCTCCAAAATTCCTCCACTTTAGCTATGATGTCATGCATCTCCAGAAGAAGGACATTTTCTTTCTTTCTAGTCTCCATATTGCATCCCTCTTGCTGAATCCGTTGTTGGATCTTCTTTAGATCCGAATTTATCTCATCTTTTCTTCTAAAGATATTTCCAAAAGAATATTTATTACACTCTCTTATCCTGTTTTTGACTTCTCTTAGTTTTTTAACCACCATGAACAGAGCAGTCCTCGAAACAAAAATATTCCACCATTTCCTAACCTCATCACGAAGCTTAGGGATATGCAACCAAATATGTTCAAATCTAAAAGGGATATTAATTTTAGCCACAATAGGATTTTCCACAAAGCTAATAGGAAAATTATTAGAGCCCACCCTTGACAAGGATTTTAAAGAGTAAAAATACTTTAGATACCATTGATCAGAAATTAAGGTTCTGTCTTATCTAACTTGAATCAACTACTTACCCACTTTGTGATTAGACCATTTAAAGCAAGCTCCTTGCAGCTCTAAATCTATCAGCACTTGATTGTTGATGAAATCCAAAAGGTCCATTTTTCTTTCCATATTGATCTAGGATCCCTCTAACTTTTCATTATCCTGAAGTGGAGTATTGCAGTCACCCATAACCACCTAGGTCTCATTAATGTATTTACAATGAATGGAAGCCAAGTTTCACCAAAAAATATTTCTAGCCCCCCTTCCATTAGGGGCATAGATATTAGATATGATCCATCTGAAATTGTCTCTGATATGAGTAAATTTGGTGGCCACATGGTTAGCACTTTCAAACAATGGTTCACATTTGATAAGATTAAGATTCCAAAAAGTGGCAATACCACAAGAGGAACCTTTTGAATTGTTCTGCTGAACCCCAAAAAAATTAAATCAGTTAATCTTTTCCACTTTTTATTTAGGAATTTTAGATTCTTGAACCAATAAAATATTAGGTTTATGATCGCTAACAAAATTATACAACACATCCCTGTTATGGAGGCTATTTATCCCGTAAATATTCCATGACAAAGTAATTTTACAAGAATATCCAACAAGCATATGAGATAAAAAGATAATGACCACTGCCCCATTCCTTTCTCTGTAAACCTATTTTTTTTAGGCATCATCGAGAGGTCCTTGGAATGAGCACAAAATAAGATAAGTCAAAAATACCAGATAAAGTAAAATAACAAGCTAATGTTCTTGGTACCACTAGCCAAGGCTAAACGACTATGGGGTACCTAATGCTTATGTCCATCATGGGAAAGCTTCATCCTAGGACATGTAGTGGTCAGGGTTTTGGCGAGACTGATTTGGGTGATAAGCTATTGATACTCTGAGTTGACCAACTTGCTTGCTTACTTAGGATTGAGACTCTCATGATAAGGTGTTCACTTTCAAACCTCCTAAACTTTCTTCTGATTGCTTCATCGAATGATGAAGGCGACGATTGATTTATTAGGAATGGTTATTATTACGGGTGAAAGCGAGATGAGACGGGTGCACCATTTCGGGTTTTTTAGATATTTGGATGTTTTTGTTGTTTTGATTTTTGGATTTTCGAGTGTTTTTCATATTTTTGAAATTTATGAATTTTTTTGAATTTTGTATCTTGGGGGCCGATCAAGAATGGCCTTGCCTATTTTTAAGCTCAAAGACGATGTAGTTCAGACAAAAAATAAATTAACTGCTAATAACAAAGATAGGAAAACGGATTGCCATTTTACTACGACGAATGCCTAAATGACTGGCCTAACTATAAACTAGATGGACGAACGAATCCCATTGCGAAAAAATGCCTAAATAGATGGGAAAATGAATGTCATTGTGACAAACGCCTAATGACTGACCTAATTGTAAACTAGATGGACAAATGAATGCCTAAATAGATGGGCAAACGAATGTCATTGTGATAGATGCCTAAGGACTGACCTAAATGTAAACTAGATGGATAGACGAATGCCATTGCGACTAATGCCTAAATTCATGGGAAAATGGATGCCATTGCGATGGATTCCTAACCTAAAATTTAAACTAGATGGGCAAACAGATTGCCAATATGACGAACGCCTAACCTAAAATGTAAACTAGATGGGGAAATGGATTGCCAATGTGGCAGATGCCTAACCTAAAATGTAAACTATATGGGTAAACGGATTGCCAATGCGACGGTTGCCTAACCTAAAATGTAAACTAGATGGGCAAAGGATGCCATTGCAACATGTAGCACCATTTCTAGGATGCTAAATCTACAAAAGGTTAATAAAATCACAAACCAAAATGACAGAAATAAACATCTCTATGAAATATTGCATTTAGTGAAACATGCTAAATAAGACATTGAACAACAAGGAAAACTAGATAAAGCATATAAAACATGAATGAAAACTTATTCCATAGTGGATTGGTGCCAGTTAGTTGTGTAGGAAGCAACCCTTTCCCAATCCATGATAAGAAAAAGATTCCAAATGAAGAGCAAGATTAGTTCTCACATGTAGAGAGTAACCTTGCATAAAAATGTGTTGTTCTCCAATTTTATTTTTTCATGTTTTGGAGAAATGCTTTGCATTTTATAGATTCAAAGTTAGAAGAGTGAGAGATTTTGAAGAATATGGGATCATTCATGAGCCAATGACAAGATGGCACTTGACAAGGTGTGAGAGGGTGAGGAATGTGCAAGTCTTGGCCAATGTGCCAATTTCAAAATTTGAATTTGCATGAAAAGACATGTTTAGGGGGGATGAAAGGTGCATTTATTGACAAGTTTGACTTGTGAAAGAGACATATAAGAGACATGTAAGAGCATTTAATGCTTTGTTGGAAGGGACAAGTCCTTTGGAGGGAAGATTCAAAATTGGAAGAATATTATATTTTGATGCCCTTTCGAAAGTAATTAGAAGAATTAATAAATCAAAGAAATGATTTATAAGTGAAAGTGGTTGGGTTAGTTGAGAGTTTATATTTGACTCGAGTTGAGTCAAAAGCTAGAGAATGAGTGATTACGTTTAGAGGTTAATTAATTGAGATTAATTAACTTGGATGATTTTAGGAGTTTTACATTTGATTAAATCATTTTGATTTATTAAATCAAATGAGAAGAACTTAATGACTTAATGAAATAATTTGATTTATTTAATTAAGGATGATGAAGCTTAGGAAATTAATCAATTTGTTTCTTTAATTGATTAATAGCAGAATTGAATGTTAATTAGTGCAGTATGCATGATGTTATTTTTGCATGTCTATAGTCTTATTCCCTTCCCTATAGATATGAGAAATTTTAACTTTCTCAAACTTAGATAGAGTGGTCCTAGTCTCATCAATCCAATACTTAATAGTCCATGATGGGAGGGGAGGAGGGGAATCGAAGGAGGCAATCAATGATATTCTTGGAGTCACCCTCAATCCAAATATTTTCAAAGTTAAAACTATTAGCCAAATTAATGATCTAATAGGCTCTCATAGCTTCACCTAAATGATTGGTTTCTTTCCCCTAAGAGACAACAACCACAACAATTAATATACCTTTTTTATGACATAATAAACCTCCACTCCCAGCCATTCCTGGATTCCTTGTCGCCGCACCATCAAAATTGGCTTTAATCCAACCCCTGGGAAGGTGATACTACAAGAAAAAATCCTAATTATTTTTAGTATGTTTAGAAGCTAGGGACACATCTCCCTTAATCTCCCAATTTTTTTGACATTTCAAAGTTATAAGCCAAACAAACCATAGATTCCATCACCACCTCTTGAAGAGGAGCCAAATTAAAATTTTCCCCAATGAGTAATTTTTTTTTCAAACACAAGTTTCTTCATAGTTTCCTTATCCCTAAACACTATTTTTCTCTCCTTCCAAACTCCCCAAGCAATATAAGGGAAATTTAAAGATCACAGTTTGTGAATATGTGGATTAGAGGATGAGGCCACCCACTGAGTAAAATGATCCTTAATAGTATAAAGTGACACCCAACAGATTCTCCACGGAGACTAGAAACTTTCCCATATAGAGTTCACAAAAGGATAGTGAATAAAGAAATGATTAGTCATTTCCACTACACACTTACAAAAGTAGAAGTCGTTTGGGATCTGAAAGCTCCTCTTATAGATGTTTTCCACCGTAAGAACCTTGTTTTGAAGAAGGATCCAAAAGAAAATATTAACCTTTGGGATCAAGTAGCTTAAACAAGCTTTGGCCCAAAATGGGGGAGGACCAGGAGATAAAGACAACAAAGAGACAACAGATGAAACATAGTAGTTTCCCGACGAACTAGTCATCCAAACAAGGATGTCCTCCTAATAGTTCAAGTCCATTCTGAAAGCCATTAGGGAACACTGGATATGGGAAATATCCAAACTGATTTGACAAATATTCACCCAACCTCCATTCCTCCAGTAGTCTTTAACAAGGATACCAAAATCAGCCTTGCAGATGTCTACCCATTGTTTGAAACTATTGAAAGAAACCAAAGGTTCCTTAAAAATCCATCTATCATCTTAGAACCTCACAAGATTTTAATTTCTTATACTCCATCCCATTCCCAAGTGAATAATTTTACTCCCTTTTAAGATATCATTCCAAAGAGTCAAACCACTGGGTAGACTCTGAGAATCCAACAAAGAATTAAGAGAGCCAGTGTTAGCCAAATATTTGTTTTTTAAGAATTTCTTCGATTCTCCAATTGAGGAGAAAATTCTCCAAATATGTTTAACAAGGAGAGATTTATTAACAATTATAATTTTTCTAACACTCAATCCCCCTAGCTTCTTCGGTCTACAAACCAAGTCCCATTCAATGAGGGGCATATGCCACCTTTCTTCAACTCCAGACCAAAGAAACCATTTTCTAGATTTTTTTAGTAGCTTTTGCATACTTAAGGGGAATAATAAAAATACTTAGAGCATAGATTGAAAGGTTCTGAAGAGTGGCCTTGAGGAGTTGAATCTTACCTAATTGACTGAGAAGAGCTCCTTTCCATCCTGCTAGCTTTTTATTGAATCTTTCCACCAAGGAATTCTGAAAAGAGTCAGAGGGCTTAAGGTCCAAGGGGAAGCCCAAATATATTGAAGGAAGAACCTCCAGTCTGCAGCCAAAAATATTTTCTATCCAATTTTGTCTTCTAGCTGGAGTATTGAAGAAAAAAAGAGAACTTTTTTGAATATTAATCTTTTGAGCAAAAGCTCCTTCATCGTCATCCAAAACTTTTTTAAGAGTTCTAGCTTCAATCACTATTGATCTACCCATCAAAATGGTATCATCAACAAACTATTGATGAGAGCTAACAAGGTTGCTAGATAAAGGACGTAAAAACATCAAGGCTCCTTGAGAAACTAGTCTATTTAGTTTCCTCTTCAGGGATTGAGCGATTATAGTAAAAAAAATAGGGGAAATTGGATCACCTTGTCTTAATCCTCTGGAATTCTTAAACAAATGTGAAGGAGACCCATTGACCAAAATGACAATGGTGCTGGAAGAGATGAGTTCGAAAATAAATCGAATAACTCTTTTTTTGAAGCCAAACACCATCATTATCTTAAGTAAAATCTCCCACTCAACTTGGTCATAGGCTTTCGAAATATCAAGGTTCAATAAAAAGCCTTCAGTCCTAGAAACAATGAGTGAATAGATATTTTCATGCAGAGTTATAATTGAGTCCAAAATTTTCCTTCTAGGAACAAAGCCATTTTTCTTAGGGGAAATTAAGGAAGGTAGGATAGTTAAAAGTCTGGAAGTCTAGACTTTAGAAATAATTTTATAGAAAGAATTACAAAGGCTTGTGGGCCTAAAAGCTTCAAAATCCACAACCCCATAATGTTTCAAGTTCAAAACTAGGAAGGTAGCATTGAGTTCCTTTAGGATGCATCTTGATCCAAATAATTCCTTAACCGGATTCACCACATCCTCTTCAACAATCTCCCATAACCATTGAAAAAAGAACATCAAAAATCCATCAAGTTCAACGGCTTGGTTACTTTCAAAGGAAAAAACAGCATTCTTAATTTCTTCCTTCGATGGGATGGCAGAGAGCATTTTGTTATCCTCCTCCTTAACCAGAATATGGATAGCCATTGAAAGAGAGTCCTAGGGATTTTGATTAACCCCATCATTAGCTGAAAGGAGATTGCTAAAATACTCAACAACTTGTCTCCTATTTTCCTCCTCCATCTCAAAATGAACATCATTTTCCTCAATATAAGTTATCCTATTCACAACATAGTGTTTTAGGGCATACATATGTAAATATCTAGTATTTTGATCCCCACCTGAGAGCTATTGAACCTTGGATCTTTGTCTCCAAAATTCCTCCACTTTAGCTATGATGTCATGCATCTCCACAAGAAGGACATTTTCCTTCTTTCTAGTCTCCATATTGCATCCCTCTTGCTGAATCCTTTGTTGGATCTCCTTTAGATCCGAATTTATCTCATCTTTTCTTCTAAAGATATTTCCAAAAGAATATTTATTACACTCTCTTATCCTGTTTTTGACTTCTCTTAGTTTTTTAACCACCTTGAACATAGTAGTCCCCGAAACAAAAATATTCCACCATTTCCTAACCTCATCATGAAGCTTAGGGATATGCAACCAAATATTTTCAAATCTAAAAGGGATATTAATTTTAGCCACAATAGGATTTTCCACAAAGCTAATAGGAAAATTATTAGAGCCCACCCTCAACAAGGATTTTAAAGAGTAAAAATACTTTAGATACCATTGATCAGAAATTAAGGTTCTATCTTATCTAACTTGAATCAACTACTTACCCACTTTGTGATTAGACCATTTAAAGCAAGTGCCTTGCAGCTCTAAATCTATCAGCACTTGATTGTTGATGAAATCCAAAAGGTCCATTTTTCTTTCCATATTGATCTGGGATCCCCCTAACTTTTCATTATCTTGAACTGGAGTATTGCAGTCACCCATAACCACCTAGGTCTCATTAATGTATTTACAATGAATGGAAGCCAAGTTACACCAAAAAATATTTTTATCCCCCCTTCCATTAGGGGCATAGATATTAGACATGATCCATCTGAAATTGTCTCTGATATGAGTAAATTCAATGGCCACATGGTTAGCACTTTCAAACAATGGTTCACATTTGATAAGATTAAGATTCCAAAAAGTTGCAATACCACTAGAGGAACCTTTTGAATTGTTCCAAAATGTGCTTTGATCCAGACTTTTTCCTACCTTGCAGATTTTCATTACCTTCGGATTTCCCCAGTTTGTCCATTGCTTGGTCATTTTACCGAAATTGGACTTAAATGTTGAAAATAGCATTAACTTCACTGGAATCCACACCCTCGGGATTTTCCTAAATGTTCTTGACTCTTTCTTTTTTCTGGAATTCTTAAACTGTTGCCATTCTCAAGGATTTTCATCTGAGGTGGACTTTCCTGAAGTGTTGTTGAAAATGAAGAATCAAGAGATTGCATGAATATTTGCTTAGTTATTATACATTTGATGACTGATTTAACTTGTTTTAAGGTGTATCATGTGATTTCTTGGTTAAATTGATTGATCAAATGATGGACTGAATGCTTGTATGCTCATTTCTCTAGATTTTCCCTAGTCTGGATTTTCCAAGAATTCCTCTCTAGCCTAGGTTCCACGAGGGGGTTACAAACCTGAGCTTTGAGATTGTTAATTTTATTTGGGTTTTGGGAATTTTTCTTATCATGGGTCTTGTATTGAGGAATGATTTTATCATTTGTGATTGGATTTAGCAAAACTTTATGTTATGATGGATCTTATTTTGATATCTTTATTGTATGCAGGCATAATCAGGTCATGTTGTTGCTGGGCAGAGCAAGGGAAAGGTGATGGATCCAAATGTTGAAGGTTCAACTATCTCCAAGGTAGAGAGAGTTAAAATGGACATAAAGAGTATAATCCTAGAGAGCAAGCTAAATTCCATCTAGTTAGGGAGCATTGATACAAATCTTGAAATGAGGGACTGTGAAAAATTCAAGGCAGCGATGGCAGCACAGTGCCTCCCTTTGTTATCCAGAAGGACATTGGAGTTTGGGTTGGCACATGAGGCTAGATTTCCTTCTACGGTCTAGTGTTATGAGTTGGTTCTTGAGTGTGCTAGGAACTATGACAAGGGCACACAAAGGATTGTTGGTCCTCAAGGAAGAATTGTGGAAAATTTTGATCTTTTGTTTATAACTTAGACCTTTGACATGCCTAATTGGTCTCATGTTGTGGCCTTCGACATGGATTTAGTGAAGAAAAATTATGAGGAGAATTTTGTCAAGTCCCAACTGGTTATCAATTCTTGGTTGGAGAAACCTAAGTCCGAGTTCTCCAAGCTACCCAAGCAACTTGTTTAGACTCAAGTTCAAGAGAGAATATTCTATCACACTTCTCTACAGAGTAGTAGGACTAAAAATGCAGGTGTGTTTGAGAGTTGGATGTTCAATGTCATTGCATGGATGGAGCAAGGTGTAGATTACCATTGGGCACACATTATAAGTCCAATGACACATGAGAATATGTGCAATGTCCTACATAAAAATACCTTCACAATGACGTCATATTTGGTATATGCACTTACAAGGTTTCACCCATACAAGGGACTGAGCACTAGAGGTGTGTTTGGGCAAGATGTAATTTATGAAGTATATCCACAACTACACTTGGGTGGTTGAAGCTATAGGAGGGTGAATGATGCATTCATGATATACATCACTAAGCTGATGCGGGGTGCTGAGAATGTTTGGGTTTTAGACAAGGCTAAGAAATTTTTCAAAAGGTTTGGAACTTGGTTCAATCAGTTCCCCGCCTTTTCTTACATAAGGATTGATGGCTATTAAAGGTCTCCATATAGACTCCCAACATATTGTAGAAGTTGTCAAAACCAACTTCAGACTCCAAGATCACCTACATGCAAATGGATACCTGTCACAAGGAAGAGAATGGATGGAGAAAACAAACAAGGGTTTGAAGAAATATTCAACCACAAAGAAAGTATTGATTGATTGATAGATGGATATTTTACAAAGAGTACATATGCCTGATTATATAGGAAAGTGCTATACCTATAATGAAAAATATGTTGCCAAATGTTCAAATCACACTTCATGTGACAACAAGAAACCCTAACCAACTACGTAGGGAATGATAGCAAGATGAAGATAAATTCTAGAAAAGACAACTCATCTTCTAGAAGAGAATCTTGTCTCAAAAAATTTATTAAATGATTAAATGCAACTTAGGACTAATATGATTAATTAAACCTAAGTTAACTTATGCTAGTGTAATAATTAATTAATTACACTAACACCCCCCATAAGTGCAACTTAGGGAGACTAAATAGGCATGCACCTAAAACTAAGATGAATGTAAGAAATCATGAATGGGTCTCGCCAACAAGGCCTGATCAGGTACCCATGTACAAATGCAGTAATGAGGTAGAGAAGGAAAACCCAGTGGGACAACCCCCCTAAATAAAATGACTGCAACAAAGAAGCATTGGAAGAACACTGTGGAGTAACACTGGAACCACAATCCAACAAGCAAGGAAAGATACTCTGTCTACAAGAAACCATATCAGAATCATAATAATGCAATAGTAGACCCGATGCCATAGAACACTCAAAAACACCAAACTGGAACAACCCTAGAATCCATAAAGCAACAGTAGATGAAAAGATGATGACAGAATCTAGAAGCCGTGAATCTCAATGCCGATGTCAAAATGAGACAAAATTTTCCATGAGAACAAGTACCATAAAGACTTAAGAACATTAACCACAAATTTAGTGGCCCTCAAACTGAGATGGATCCAAAATGAATCCGATATATGTCAAGCTAAGACAAAAAAGTGGCCAAAAGAAATCTAAGAAACTAGATTACCACCCATGCGAGTTGTCATCAAAACACAATGAAGATCAAAGTGCATGCACACTTTAATCAGAATATTATGCAAGAAACCCCCCTGATGGAACTTTATATCAATTCAATTATTACGATACCCAATGATTGCAAAAGGAGAGAATGTCTAAATATGCATAAATTAAAAACAAAATGCAAACCTACTACATGCAAACAAAAAAGAGTGCATGCACAAACCGATGTTTACATCTGTCTCCATGATGAAAAATAACCTCAAATTTGTGTAGATGACCAAATCTAAAAAAATGGCCTACAACACTATGAAGTGCTTGAAACAAGCTTTCTGTCAATATCTCGTTTGCCAAAAATGGACATCATGGCCAAAAGTTATGAATTTTTCAAAAACTGAATTTAGCTTGGAGGAAATGAATTTTCTAGCAAAAAAATGTTTATTTCTAACTTGATTTTTGGAAAATCTACTCACTGTATGTAGACAAAAATAAAAACCTAGAAATATTTTGATGCTAAAAATAAAACCCAGAAATCGTTTTTTGATCAAGCAAGCAGAAGATGAAAAATTGATTTTTTGTTAACCTTCAGCCAGGAGAAAAATGACGTCCGACATTTTTTAAACTGCGATTTTCTCTAGATCTGTGTAAGATATGCAAAATCTAAAAGATACCCAGTTCAAATTTTGATGTTGTCTACAAAATCAAAAAATCATTTTCCCTACAAATGAGTGAAAACCAGATATTTGAAGCAAAAAAAATGATGGCTCCAATAAAAAATGGCATGCAACAAAACCTTGTAGCTCCAAATAGCTGCAAGCTCTTCAAACAAGAACAAGCATGTAGCAGAAAAGCTCTGATACCATGTAGAAGTTGTCAAAACCAACTTCAGACTCTCTAATCACCTACATGCAAATGGATACCCGTCACAAGGAAGAGAATGGATGGAGAAAACAAACAAGGGTTTGAAGAAATATTCAACCACAAAGAAAGTATTGATTGATTGATTGATGAATATTTTACAAAGAGTACATATGCCTGATTATATAGGAAAATGCTAAACATAGAATGAAAATGATGTTGCCAAGTGTTCAAATCACACTTCATGTGACAACAAGAAACCCTAACGAACTACCTAGGGAATGATAACAAGATGGAGATAAGTTCTAGAAAAAACAACTCATCTTTTAGAAGGGAATCTTATCTCAACAACTTTATTAAATGATTAAATCCAACTTAGGACTAATATGATTAATTAAAAGCTAAATTAACTTATGCTAGTGTAATAATTAATTAATTACACTAACATATATCCTATAGACCATTTTATGCTTCTGGAAGGCACAAGATAGATATGTGACTTTGATGTTATTGTAAAGGGTGAGAAGCACAAGACTAGGTTTGGTAATTACTTTCCTTTGAAGATAGGCACTAGTGAGGTATGCCCTTCTATCCAATCAACTCCACTTCCAAAGAAGAAATGAGAACTCTAAGTCTCTCCTTCCATTTCAAAAGAGCCAGGTTTGATATAACTCGTGAAGCATAAAAAAGGGCTAGCATGGAGTATAGCCACAATGATGACATAGATGACTATTGGGCTAACATTAATGATTAATTTGAAGCTAGAAAGAAGAAGTTCTCCAGCCTTCCAGTGAGCTAAGTACAGTTTTACAACATTAAGGTGGTTCCTGATCATGTTGAGGAGGATGGGAAGTTGATTCAAGGCCATATCTTTGAGGTTTTGAAGGACAAGACAGTTGGAGAGGTTGATTGGCTAGAGGAGGAAAAGATAGAATTAGAAAAAATCATGGCTCCAATGATTAAGTACACCAAGTTATGGCTCAAGCACGAGATGTTAGAGTTTGAAAGTGAAGGTGTGCAATGCACCTATGACCTCTTGGGAGACTTGGAGTCACACTCTGATTTTGAAGAATCGCCTGAACAAGACCCCAAAGGCAATGCCAAGGTGGGATGTCCATTCAAAATTAAAATCAAAGATGTTGATGCAGAAGAGGTAGGGGAAGCAGGGAAACAGAGAAAGCCCATAGCCAAGAAGAGGAGGCATGTCTCAAGGAAAATGGGGGCTGAGAAATATGAAGAGGAAAAAGAAGAAGTAAATTCCTATGCCCCTTTACCTAAGAAAAGGAGACTTGTGAGGTTGTCACAAAAGGAAAATAAAGCTTCTAAGGTAGATAAAGAGGCTGAGCCACCTGTGGTGGAGGTAGAGAGCTTGGGGGAGAAGACATAGGTGTATATTAGGAGGTCAAGGACTCCTTCCCCAAAGATGTTGCACCTAAAGGAATTATTCCTATGACTGATCCTACCACTGAACATGAGTACACCCCTCCTTCTCATGAGACTGGCAATGTTCTAGATGAACCTAAAGATGTTGAGGATCATAAGGACCTGGGAGAGGAAGAAGTCCAGGAGGGTGATCTCTACAATTCTGAGGTAGAAATAGCCAAATTAATGTAGTATTCTTTGGTAGCTTATGTGAATTCTCATGCAGAAGTTCATTAGGATAAATCCCCCCAAAAGGAGGAGATAGCAGCCAAGATTACCTCACTAGCATAAGACAAAGGGGAGGAACACTGTAAAGAAAAGGAGGAATCAATTAGGGAGATCCCTAAGGAACCAAGCATTGAAAAGGGTGCACCCAGTGTTCAACAAAAATATGATGGATAGGATAAAATTTAGTCAAAATCCATTGTTCTAGGCTGGTTAGGTAAAGAATTGAAGAGCAAGAAGATTGCAGTGGATGATACTCCTCCCAATTGGGATGACTTACTAGATAATATTGGAAAGGGAAGGATAAAGAAGAAAGCCAAATTCATTTATAGGATTGAGAGGGATGAAGCAAACAAAAAAGTGGTCCATATTGCTACTCTTTCTCCTAATAAGGATAGAGATGGGGTGATTGAAAAATATTATAATGTGAAGTCCATCAATCTAGGGAATGCCTCCATGGAGTAAGACATTGAGGAATATGAAGGTTCCAGTGCTGTGATCCTTGGAAAATTGGGGAAGGAGCTACAGACCAAGTATGAGTTGGAGAAAGAAAATGAGAAAATTAAGAAATATTTGCAGGAGTTGATGAAACCCTTGCAATCCATTAGTTCATCCTCATCTATTACAGGCTTCCTACCTTAGGAAATAATTTCAGAGCTAGAAAAGATGAAGAGCACCACACATGCTACATCCGGTTGGTTGCAGGGAGTGCAGACTAAAGGAGGTAATGTCATCAAGGATATCCTATCAATTGCAGTAGATGCAATGAGATCAATAGATTAGCTAAAGATTGTGCTAGCCGAGGATAAGGAGGATGTATATCTCTTTCTTTAGAAGACAAAGACTATCATGGAGTAAACCAAGGACCTATTGGTGAAGGATGGAATTCTTCCTTCCTCAAGAGTTTCAGAGCCTTGGGAATGGTTTGAAATTCTACAGATGAGACAAAAGGCCTCAAAGAAAATATGAAAACAAGAAAGGCAGATTGAGGACACTTTGACTAGTATCTATGATAAGTGTATCTCCTTCTTTGAAGTAATGACAGGGAGAAAGAAGTTTGCTCTGAAGCATCTTAACTTGGAGCAGTTGAGGAAATGGTGGTGAGATGTCTACTCTCTAGTCAATGAGGGCCCTGTTACTGAACATTAGCTAGATGATGTTGCAACTCATATTGCAGTCATTGGCAGGTATCAAACGAAAAAAGAAGATTGGGATAATATAGTGAGGCAATCAAGAGATGACATCAAATGCCTTGAGAGAAGAATTGGGTTTTCTCTTGTGCCACCTATTGTCGACCTGGATAAGGTGTTATTGTTGGTGCATGATAAAGCGGAGTGTGATAAACACAAAGGGTGGGAGTAGTTAATGTAGGGCTACATTGAAATTTGTGCTTCCTCATTATTTTCTCTCTTCCTTCACATGCATTGGATTGTGTTTTGGAGACCCAAGGATGACTTGGATGAAATTGGTACAAATTGCACATTTCATATTATTTTTGAATATCTTTTGGCTGACCTGTTGTGTGGCATTTATCATTGTAAATGCTAATTGGGCTGACATGTCTTGGAGGGTTCTCTATAAGTTTGGTGTTATGCCTTATTTGTAAGGGTAGTAGAAGTTAGAATAATTTCACACTAGAGCGAATTGTACAAGCAAGAATTAGAGTTAGAGTTTATTTATCTTTTCAAGGAAGTTCTATATAACATAAGACTGGAATTGTTGCTACCTTGGATAATTTAATACAAGACATTGTGATTTTGTGCCTTTCTTGTGTTGAGTTTTATCTAGCATGGTTCTTGATATTCTATCTTTAAAATTGCTTAAGTGATCTAATGTTAGATTGTTTGATAATGCTTAGGTTTTATGCTTGAAGTGTTTGCAGCAATCTCTAGTCCATAGATTTTGAAGTTAGTTGATTGGTAGTTGCTTTGCAAAGTTAGCCTGGACTTAAAATTGTGCTTAGTTAAATTATTAATTTTTGTTTATTTCAATTGAAATAGGGTTGTCTTGAATGAATATGCATGATTTGAATTTAATATTTAACACCTTAGAAGATTTCATTGTTTCTGTAACATTGCAAATTTATCTGGGTTGAACAGGAATCAGTTTGGAGGGATTGGTCCATTTTAAGCATCTTATCTTTTGCATTGTTAATCCTAGGGTTAGAATTAGTCTTGGAATTTTCTCTGACACCTTTATCTTTTGTTATTTCTTTATTATCTGGGTTAATTTTAGGTCTTGAATTATCAATATATTTCTAGATCTGATGAATATGAGTTCAAAATTTGCTTGTAGTAAGGCCCCTTTGTGATTACCAAAATTTTCGCATCATCTTTGAGTTGTTTTGTTCAATTGTCAAGACCTGATATTAGAGACCTTGGGGTTATCTCTTTTTCCATAGAGATTAACCTTTCAAGAGAGATAGGATATCATATTCTATCTGAGTTGTTGTGCAGAAAACACCATCAAAAAGTACTCAGCTGAAGATTTTTCTTGTTCCTCCTCTTATTGTTAGAGCTTAAATCCTCTCTATTACTCTCTTCCTGACTCTCCTCCTCCCTTCTAGACTCCCAATCTTTCACATAATACCCTTTCTGGTCCAAGAGAATAGTATCCATCATACCATTACTATTTTGAGATAGGTTCACATTTATACTCTCCACATTCAGGCTCAAATCCACCAAAGATTCATTCACCTTATCCAAAAAATCAACAGACTTAGGAATCAGGGCTAACTCTTCCCTTCCACTAGAGACTGGAGATAAAATAGGGATCCCAATCTGCAGCCTTAAATTTCCATCTTCGATCGGTATATTAAAACCTTGTGAAGGGATTTCATCAAGAACAAACTCAACAATGTCCTTCCCCAAACCATTGATCTCATGACTATTGTCCTGAGGCGTCAGACATTCTAGCTCTCCCTCTCCATTCTACTGGAATCCATCTATATTTTTCTTCTCTTCATGTTTTGCTTCTCGCTAGATGGATTCTGCCATATTATATTCTAGATCAGCATGATTCCCTTTTGCCTCTTTGTTCTTGGAGATAACCTTGACCACAACCCTCTTGTTGCTTTCATTCTCTTCAAACTTATTTTCTTTAATTTTTTTCTCTTCCCCTTCACTCTTATTTTGCCATACTAGCATGGATTTAGGTTGGCGCTTATCCTTCATCTTGTTGGTATTAAGAAGGCAATTCTTAGCTCAATGACCTGATTTACTACACTTGAAACACACAGAAGGGATCATTTTAAAATCAATAGCTTGAACCCATGTGCCCAACTTAGATTGGAATTCAATAGACGACAACAAATCCGCATTCTGGGAAACACCCACACATATTCTAGAAAACACCGATCATCTCCTAGTAGCCATCATCGGGTCAATGGATAGGAGCTCACCAAAAGAGCTAGCTAGACCACTAAAAATATCCACATTCCATTATTCCATAGGAAGCCTAGGAATTCTTACCCAAATATGGATAATTTTAAAAATAGAGTCTGAAAGCTCTAGATTAGTGGACCGTTTCTTTGGGGCTAAAGAGGAATTGGCAATAATCCAAGGACCTCCACTTGTCACAGCTTGAATTTCCTCCTTACAAGAAAACTCAAAAGAAAAATAACCCTTGGGCACGAGTGAGATGAGAACTTGGCCATTATTTCTCCATTTTTTCTTCACAAACATCCTCACAACCTAAATATTAGATATAGGCCCCATAAATTTACCAACCAACACTCTATGGTCCATTAGTGAGATATTATAATCAATAACCTGGAGATCAAGGATAAAAATAGAAAACTTACCCTTTGCTGGTTCATAAATGTTGCACATAAGAGGGAAAGTCGATTTTCCATTTGGTTTGACCCTAAAAAAGAGATGAAATTTTTTTAGGTTTGGCTCCTTCCCCTCCAGCTACCGCCATCACATTTTTAGTATTATCACACTAAATTCATTTGGTACTTCGAGAAGGAATCTCAAAAGGAGAAACTTTCCCTCCCAGGTCCACCAAGATGTTTCCACCGGGATCAGGAACAATCTTATCTTCCTTACCTTTCTTTTCGGTCGAATCTTGCTTTGATTCCCCCTGTGATTCCTCTGATTCTCCACTTCCACAACCCACACCATTGTTCAAAGATTCAAAATTCCAATTTTCCTGCCCGCTTGCTCGCACAACCTCCCTCTCGTATGACATTGGATCCCCTAATGGGAGTGCATTTGAATTGAGAAATTTTGGATCAATGTCCATTGATATTTCAATGGTATCCCATAAGGGGAGTGTATTTGACTTAAGAAATTTTGGATCATATGGTTTCATGCTTGTGGGAGTGTCATGAATGTCAATAGCGTTGAGCTCGGTACTTATCATATCACAAGAAGAATTCCTCTTGGGAACAAAATTGTTATCAGAAGCACCTAACATGTGTTTCAAAGCTTCATCCTTCTTTACATATTCCAATGACGGTAGTGAATCCATATCAAGAAATTTGGGATGTTGGAGTGTGAGACTGATTCTTGGTGTACATGTGATAGTGTTGATCTTGAATGGTGGTCGTTAATTTTATTTTGTAGTTTTAGAAAAGGAAAAACCTAAACTGGTCATAGTCTCTTGTGTATTAGGTTCAATGGGAACTCGAATGCCTTGTTCATGTTTTCCACATCCTTTACCATTGTATCCCAATTATTTCAAAAGATCATAGCCTTGTCTACTAAGTCTCTCCATTTATTATGGGTTGGGTGGTTGTTGATAGTCTATCTCATCAAATATTTTTGTATACCTTCCGTTTTCTTCCAAAGGAGATGAGGTAGATGTTTGGGAGGGTTTTTCTTCATTTTGGGTAGAAAAGATTGTTGGTTGTTCTTGTTTTTCATCCTCTTTTCATGTGATTATGTACTCACCCATAAAAGAAGATGTGAATTTTAATGATCCCTAATCATCACCAAGTAAATTAGACTTTGATTCTTCTTCTTGATTTTTTTCTTAGGAGGTGCTATGTTGGAGGTTGGAATAAATGTATGAAGAGGACTAGCTGTTCCTTTTTCAAGTTGTAAGAAAATTTCAGGCTCAGGATCTATATCACTTTGATAAAATTTATTGTTATAGACATATTTCATTTCGCGATGAAGGGTCGAGAGTACTGCATGGATCTCATGAATCCATTGTCTTCCCAAGAGGAGATTATAGGAAAGATCATAGGGCATGACATGAAAGGGAGTTTGCAGTGTAGGCATCCCAACGGTAATAGGTAAATTGATTACACCAAGTGGGTTCTTTGTAACATTGTCAAACCCTCTAATAGATAAGAAATCAGATTTGATTTGTGATTTATCCACATGTAATCTATCGAGAAGCTTCAGACTCCACACATTAAGGGTAGAGCCATTGTCAAAAAGGGTTCTTTTGATGCCTATCCGATCATATTGGGCTATTATCATAAAGGATTCATGTAGCTTCCTTAATTCTAAAGGAGTGAGCTCGTGTTGATAGAAGGTAATGTCTACATTATCTATATTCATCCCTTGTATTAGAGCTGCCACATCATTTTCATTCATACCAGGAGGAACCACTATCTTTTGCAATAGTATTTGAAGTATAGAATGATAGTTTGGAGAGTTTTGAAGAAGATCCGAAATGGATATATTGGCGGGAGTATTCTTAAGTTGTTTAATGAGATCGTACTCTCTAAGGTGTGAATTTAAATGAGGGGCTAGAGGTAAGATGGGATTGGGAAAAGGTAAGGGTGTTGAGGTGGTTGGTTTGGGGTGTGGGTTATTTCTAGTGTAATTTGTGTGAGAAAAAACATCGTGCATAGGTGGGTAAAGGGTAGAATAAAGTGTAGGTGAAGGTTGAGGTTTATGAGAAGGTGGGTAGAGGACAAGCTGAGCTTGAATTACATTGACATATTTTGTTTGAGGTTTATCACAAAAAACCCTAGTGGATGAGCTAGGTGAGATGAACTCCTGAAGGGCTTCATCTAACATGTCCAACTCATCATAGCTAAAAGGTTTGGGAGGTAGTTTAATGGGGATTGGTTTTAGTTTGGCATCACAAACCTTAGTGGATGAACTTAAAGTGAGAGGAAGCCTTGTAGAGCTTCATCTAACTTATCCAAGTCATCACTACTGAAATGTTTAGATGATACGGTTTTCCTATAGTGAAGAAGTTGTGGATAGTTTCATGTGGTGTTTCTAAGGTTTTGTCTTCATGTTCTAATGAATTTGTTTTAAAAAAACTAGGAACTAATGTTGAAAATGAAACTTACAAAGATCTAATGCTATTCATAAAAGCCATCAAAGTAAAAGATGCTTATGCTAAAAATGACCATATAACATAAAATAAATGAGCTGAAACAAAAAATAAACTAGAAAAAACAAAAAAATTAGTAACTGGAAACTAAATACATAAATTACTGATGCAAAATGAGCACTAGGATTAAGTTGCCCAAGTTGACAAATTAGTTCTAGTAGGGGTATTTTTAAAGTTTTTTTGTTTTTTCTGATGGATACTAATGTGTTATGTATTGTGGAATGTAAATCCAGATTATAGATGCAAAATTTCTCTACTGTTTAAGGAAATGAGATGCAAAAATGAGCTTTTCACTAATGCAAAGTATGAAACCCTAGGATAAAAATGTAAACAATGCAAAATGCAATGTAATGTTAAGAGGTGTTCCTAGAATACAAATGTAGGAGAAATCAGAAGTAATATGTTTCTAAATGCAAGCTCACCAAAATGAAGCACAAATCTTAGGGGAAAGGATATTCCCTTGCACTTCTAAGGTTTTAACCTAAAAAGAGAGAGGCCATTCCACTCTAAAACTTGGAGTTGATTCAAACTAATTTCTAAATGTGATTGAAGTATAACTAAATAGGATGCCCTAAATGCAATAAACTCAAAGTGTACATGAACTATTGATGCAAAACTAATGGAATGCACATTGTTTAAAAACACATGATGATATACAAAAGGATGAATTAAAGACAATATAAGACAATATAGAAGGGGAGATAAAAAGAGTGCACCTGGAAATGAAAAAAAATTGAGGTGTAGATTGTAGAAGCTTCTCAAATTCTAGAAAATCTACTTTTTAGGCCAAATGAGACACTTACCCCAAGTTGGGCGACTTAGTCCCAATTATGGGAAACTACTCTAGGGCCTATTTTAGCCAACTGGGTGTCCAAATATTCAAAAATTCATATCAAAATCATGCAATTGGACTAATTCACCACTACTGGTGACTTAGTACACTCTGACTTTTATGAGAATTTGAAAGTAGAAATTGAAGCCTATACTATTCAATTTGTTCTTCGGCTAAAGTCTAGATCCAAATCCACAAAATCACCTGCAAAATAGAATATAGTTTGGTTTTTAATTTGAGTTTTTCCTTGGTCAAACCCCTAGTTTGTATTTAAACATTGAAAGAGATATGAAATCTACATAAAACCCTAGCCCTAAGTGTGTTTAAGACTAGGAAATCTAAAGTATGATGCAACCCTATTCTAGCTTGTGAGAATAAGATGCATGAATTAAACTAGAAAAATGTAACAATCATTCCAAGAGACCCTAAATCACATAAGAAATGAATCTTAATGACATGTAAACCTTCCTTAGGTAGGAGATAGAGTGAAAAATGGAAGATGGAACCACTTTGAAAATAAGTCTTTAAGTTGATTTGACGGCTAGTTGAACCTCCTTAACCTAGATTACTCCATGATTCTCCATAGAAAACCATGATCAACCCTTTTCAATGTGATATATTGGATACAACGTGAGCTTGAAGACTTGCAAAATCCCTAGTTTTCTACCCTAAGCTTCAACTTTACTATAGAAAGAGTAATGAATCTTCTTGTTTAAGATGTCCAACAGGTGATTATTGAATTGGCTTGTGAAAAATGACTTTAAAACATGTATTTATAAGAAACAATACCTAATTGTCAATTAATTTGACCTAAGAGGTCGTCAGCCATCGAGAATTTTTATCAAGTCAAAGATTTTCCTTCTCAAAAATGCAAATAACCCTAAAGGGACTAAGTCACCACCTTGGGCGACATAGTCCCACTAGGGGTTTTTGAGAAAAGATTTGTGAACTTTGAGTGATTTAAATGTTGTTTGTTGGGACTTGTATGTTTTCTTAGGTGGAATAAGCCTCGAAGTCAAAGATAACGAGTCTTAGGGGCCTATAAATGTTTTTTTAGGGGGTGATTGATGTGAGAGTGTGTAAAGTAGGACCAAATTAGGCACAAAATTGTCCTTTTCTTCAAAGGTATACAATTTTTGGTGACACAATTAGATGTAAGAAAAATGAGGGTAAGAAAGTCACCAAAATTTTCTCACGTTACCAATCGCTTTATTCACAAATCAATGTGAAGGTTCTTGATTCTCACCTCCAAAAGATGTTATTAGAAAATTTAGAATGATGAAATTTCCTTCCTTCATGCAGCTACGCATTGCCCTCCATGATTCTCAGAATTCTATAGGTGGTATTGAATCGAAAACCACTTCTACCCATTCTAAAAATTCTGAATCCTTAGACCAAAACACGTACCATCCTTTCTAAAGATAAAATAAAAGTTTCCTTCAACTAAACCCTACCTCCCAACCCACCCAAAAAGTTGATAACCAAGTAGATGCTATCAAAAAGAGTAATCCTTGTATATTTGGGGATCCAAAAATATAATTCACACCTTTACCTAACAACCTTCACAATATCATGGCTAATCTATTAAACAAGAACATGCTTACCTTACCTCCCATTCTATGTGTTGACCCTAGAAATCCATTACCTATAAAATTTAGACACGATGCCTATTATTCTTATCACCAAAAAAGGTCATGATATAGAACAATGCAAGCATCTTAAACATATTGTGCAAGACCTCACTGATTCCAATCATATTCAAATTGGAGGTGTGAATGACAAAGGTAATAAATTTGTAGCTCCTCCCAACCCAAACTTTCAAATCTTAACCAATCCCATGCCTAACAAAAATATTTCATTTGTCAAGGCTAGTGAAACTAAGCCTGATGTGATAAACATTGAAATAGATGATGATAACATGAAAAATAACAAAAAAAATCCTATGGATAATAAAAAACAAAATCCTATGGATACTGATCACCAATGTCCAATTTGTATAATGATATGAGTGATTGACATAAATCCTCGCAAAAATAAAACTATAATGCCTATTGATATTTTTTTATCTTCAAAAGAAACAATCGAACATGCACATGATGGTCCTCTTTACATAGCCGGTAGAATCAATAGCAATCCCACTCATGGGACTTTAATTGATCCTATCTGTGGAGATAATGTGATGAGAGAATAACTCTTATATGTGTATGAACTTATTTAAGATAGATATGATAAAACTAAAGCATGGATTAAAATGCATGATTATTTTTCTCACGCTATGATGGGCTCGATCACACTCTCTTAACAAGTAGGACCTTTAGAAATAAAATGTATCATTCTCTATCATCTCTAATTCATAAAAACTTTGTGTGAAATTAGGCTACAAATGGTTGGCTCCATGAATGCGGTCCCATCCATCATCCATAAGTGCTTAAATTTTCCAGACGACAATGAAATATTCATTGTGAACCATAGTGGATTTATCCCTTCATCTTCTCATGGAAATTTTCCTTGGACTATTTATGGCTTGAGCCCATGGAACCTATAGGACCTGGCAAGGAATTCCTTTTCCTATCCTACCAAAAGTTCAAAGAAAAATTCATAGCCAAGTTATCCCTTAAAAAATTTCCTCCACCCATGATTGAACCTCCACCCCTTTAAGAAAATAATAGTGAGCTTAAAAAACATAAATCAAACCAAGACCCAACCATAAAAAATCCCTTTGCTATTTCCTACAAAAGACCAATAGAAAACCAAAAAAGCCCTAATCCACCTCCTAAGAAAATTTATAAAGCCAAAGATAAAGTGGTTGAACAACCTTCCATGGCTACTTTCGTTCTTCCCTCACAACAAGAAAATAAACCTATGGTTGAAAAACCCACTCCTACCCAAACACAACTTGAAATCCATAATAAAAGAAACATAAATGCTCAAGAGCGTAGGCATAATTGCCATGCTATTGATCAAAGATGAACAAAGAAAATAACATTGAAAATCACAATCTTAATCTGAAAGGAGCAGTAAAAGATGACCCTCCTCTCTTACAAGAACAAACAAATCCTATGCCTCCAACACAACAAGGATGAGAACCTTCTATGGATATTATCATTCTTCCTCCTATTGTGGTTAATTTAGATGACAATGAAGAAATAGCTAAAATTGATGAACAAGTGCATAATGAATTGATTTTTTTATTTTCTTCTTCTATGAGCTTAGACGATAACAACCATGATGATCCTTCTAAACTGAGTTATGCACCACATGTTGAACTTGGTGATTCCCCTCGAGTAGATCACTTGATGTGACCCCTCTCACTAGTGATCTGCATTCTACATATAATGAACAAGACTAGGATGTAGATGACCTGCTAGATGGTTGATCTGCATGTGCTTTGCTAGTATATTTTATTTTCTTTATTTTTTCTTTCTTTGGAGTGATTGTATGTGTGTATTGTGATCCACCTGTGGTGTTTTGTTTTATGTTCCCTCTCTCTTTTTGCATTCCTCTACTTGTACCTTTATTCTTCTATATGTAGTAAGCTCTTCACCTTTTCATTTATCTTCCCTTTCATTTTTATTTTTATTTTTTCTTCCTTTTGCGGATGATGCAAGGCATCGAGACACCCTATGTCTCTTCCGTGTTGACCCAAAATATTTTTCATTATATTTTATTCTCTTTTCATGTTTTTCTTGTGTTTTCCTTTTAATGATGATGCAAGCCATCAAGACACCCTATGTTTGTTCCATGTTGACCCAAAAAAAAATTCATTTTATTTTCACTCTCTTTGTGTCATTTTTCCATTTCTATGTGTATTTGGGGAGTGATGATTGTTCTGAGCTCTCAAATATCATTACAGAAAAAATAGATATTGACCCCAAATCCATAGAGCCCTTGTGTGTTTGTGAGGGGGAAACCTCTTTTCCTTTTCATATTTGGCTACTTTAAAGTAATTTCTCATAGCATGGTGTTAGCAATTTCTTTAAAGTTGGGGCATACATTGGCATTATTTTGGCATGATTTCATTTGCATTTGTTTTTCATGTTCCTTGATGTGATTTTCATACTTCATGCGATGGGTTTTCATCTTTGTGTTGACATTGGAGTAATTTCCTTCAAGAACATGATCTATCTTAGCATATAACATTCCTCTTAGTGGTGATGCGACACACTACATTCCATAAGTTGTAAATCTTTTATCCTTTGATTAGTCCTCTTTTGGAGACATTAGGATTAATGTCTCCTAAGATTCAAACCTTGCATGAACTAAGAAAAATCCCTATGAACATCCCTCTTTATTGTTTCATTATGTCTTTTTCCTCATTAAATTTATGGAGGAATGTCTTTAATATGGCCCCTTGTGGCTCACTTAGTGAAAAACTAGCTTCACTAGCCCTTGTGAACATGCATTCTCTTTTTGTGCCTTATTAAAGTCATGGAGGTATGGCTTTGATATGGTTTCTTGGGGCTTACCTAGTGAACAACTAGCTTTACTAGCCCTTGTGAGCATTCATTTTATTTTTTGTCCTTATCATTGTCATGGGGGTACAACATTGATATGGAGTTCCTAGGGCTCACCTAGTGGAAAACTAGCTTCAGTAGCCCTTGTGAGCATGCGCTTTTTTTTGCATAGTGGACAACATGTTCCACTTGTAAATTTTTTTGGATAAACAACCTAGACCCAATCCACTACATTGGATGACCATTCGAAGCTTGATCCATTGCATTTTTTGTTTTCCTTTTAGTTTTTCCTATCTTTTATGGTGTTTTTTTTCCATTTGATTATGGTTTCATATATCATCTACATGTGTGTTCCTTTCTGCCTATGTTGGTATGTCATAGGATCTTGATCTTGGGGGTTTGGCCACCCTCTTGGTTATTTTCATCCTATCTTACTAACATTTTTACATTTTAAGCCCTCTTGATTGTGTGGTTGGCTACTTTAGTGTGAGTTTGAAGCAAGTTCATCCTTTGAATTTAAATTGTAGGCTAAATGTAGTATAGGAAAATGCATACCCTTGCATTTTCACACTATTTTGCACCGAAATTTCTTTATTTATCCTTCCTTATGTCTTTATTGGTCCTATTTTGCTTCCACAAGCTTGATAAACTATAGTTTTTTCTAGCTAATCTCAACAATCATCAAAGGGAAAATGATTATTTAATGATTATGTTTTTGCATCCCTGATTTTTGGATCAAGACTAAAATGCCACCTAGGACGTCTTAGTCCCCTAAAGGTCTTGGGACCCTTATTTTTGATACACCTGAAAATGTCCCTTTTTGGAGTTTGTGCCCCAAAATTTGAGCCTCGGGACTAAGACACCACCTATGGAATATTAATCCTCCTTGGCTTATTTTCAATATTTAATTTCAAATTCCGGAAAGATTTTTCCTACTTTAATTAATGTTTTCCTATGTCAGTTTAGTGTGATGCAATTTTGGGATATTCAACATAAAAAAGTATAAATACAAGGTCCATTCATTCATTTCTCAGCTAATAACTTGAGTATTCATTCCTAGTATAAAATTGGACTTCAAAAGAGCATTCAAGAGTACTTCATGAAGTATTTTGGAGCCATCATCAATATTCAAGCATCATAGCAAAGAAGAGTCATGCATCATGTGTGTTTTTATGGTAACTTTTGTGATGTACAATTTTGATTCAAGCAAGCAATTCAAGTAAGATCTATCAAATAATTCCATTGATTCAAGATCTCCATCCAAGCTAGCCACTTCACACAAGTTTTTAGAATTTACAACTGTTAGAAACCAAGGTCAGACATGCAAACCTAAACACCTTCCACATAAGAGAAAAATAATGAAAAAGCAGAGCTTTGCATGAAATGTGCAAATTGATATTATTCAGGAATTCAAAGATTACAATGAGATGATTTTCATTATAAAAGCAAAGTATACAACCCTAATGTTGACCTAGAAACAACTCAAATAAATAAAGCTTACTTATTAATTAAGTAAACTAATTATTAGCTAAGAAAAACCTAAGTAAAGTTATGCAAGTACAATTAAATATTAATTACACTAACACCCCCCCATAAGTGCAACTTAGGGAGACTAAATAAGCATGCACCTAAAACTAAGATGAATGCAAGAAAGCATGAATGGGTCCCAAAAACAAGGCCTGATCAGGTACCCATGTACAAATGAAATAATGAGGTAGAGAAGGAAAACCTAGTGGGAAAACCCCCCCTACAATACGATGACTATTGCAAAGAATCACTGGAAGAACACTGTGGAGTATCATTGGAGCTGCAATCTGAAAAGCAAGGAAAGATACTTCTGTCTACAAGAAACCATATCGAAATCATAATAATGCAATAGAAGAATCGATGCCACAGAACACTCAAAAACACCAAACAAGAACAAACCTAGAATCCATAAAGAAACAAGAGATGATATGATGATGACAAAATTTGGAAGCTGTGAATCTCAATGCCGATGCTAAACTGAGACTAAATTTTTTCCATGGGAACAAGTACCATAAAGACTCAGGAACATAAACCACAAATTTAGTGGCCCTCAAACTGAGATGGATCTGATATGAATCTAATATGTGTCAAGCTAAGACAAAATATGGAAAAAAGAAACTAAGAAACTAGATTACAATCCATGTGAGTTATCATCAAAACATAATGAAGATCAAAGTGCATGCACACTCTAATCAGATTATTATGCAAGAAACCCCCCTGATGGAACTTTATATCAGTTCATTTATAATAATACCCATTGATTGAAAAAGGATACAATTCCTAAAAATGAATAAACATAAAATAAAAATAGACCTCAGTGCTGTGTAGAGGACTGAACCAGCTTTCCTAAGCCGTAAGAATTGCAAAAGAAGGATCATCGAGTTAAAAGATATACCCTTCGGAGTGAAAATAACAACATTTGAGTTCAAGGACCTGCAACATAAAAATTGAAAATAATTAGGACAAATAACCTACACCAAAAGAACAGTCTCTTTACTAGCTTTCCAACGATATCTTGTTTGCAAAAATCTGACTCCATATGCAAAAGTTACGCCTGATTTTGTAAAGGTGTTGCAATTTGGCCAATAAGGCTTGCAAGCAGCCCAGCGGGCTAAAAATGATAAGCCCCTAGTCCTATGCATGACTAGGGGATGGCAAGCTAGGCACTGGGGTGGAGTCCTTGGTCAACCATGTGATAGACTGCTGGGGCTGAGGGGCCGACCAGGGGCTAGGCGGATAGCGCCCGGTCCCCCATATGACCGTGACGACTGGTGTTGGAGCTTGCAGGGGCTGGAAAGGCCGACGAAGTTATGGCTGGGCGCCGCCCGTTGGTGATGGACCGGCGGCTACTTGGTGGTCGCCTGATGGACGCTTGGTGATGGGATCCGTTTGAACTATATGTGCTAGTGCAGAAACCAAAAACGCACTTTTTATTTCAATTTTTCGTGCCTCGGGGATCATGCTGTGGAGGCCATACGACCTCCCTGGCAAAAACAATTTGCCCTCCTGATCAACTTCACCAAAATTGATGAAAAAAAGTGTGATCTTAGGGTTTTGGGGTGCTGTGAATGTGATGGCTATGTTTGTTTTGCTCCAAGATGCTTCGAAAAATAGGCTTCCCCCAGAGCTTCCAAAAAATCAGCAAACATGAAACCCTCACAGATCTGGCAAATGATGACCAAAATCTGCAAAGTAAAAGTCAATCCTAACTTTTTCTAGCACTCTCAATCCAATGATGAAGCCCAATTGGATCCAAGATGCCACATAGATGAACTCAAGGCATAAAATCATCGAGGAACCCCAAACGAACTCTACAATAATTTTCTCTAGAATTTGAGAAGGGGTTGCATGTCAAGGCTCTGATACCATGTTAGAAACCAAGATCAGACATGCAAACCTAAACACCTTCCACATAAGAGAAAAACAATGAAAAAGAAGAGCTTTGAATGAAATGTGCAGATTGATATTATTCAAGAATTCAAAGATTACAATGAGATGATTTGCTTTATAAAAGCAAAGTATGTAACCCTAATGTTGACCTAAAAATTGCCAAACTAAATAAATCTTACTTATTAATTAAGTAAACTAATTATTACCTAAGAAAAACATCTGTAAATTTATGCAAGTGCAATTAAATATTAATTACACTAACAATGACAAGTGTTGGTGAGTTGTAACATTGCATATTTTTCATTCATCATTTCCCTCCATTATTCTATTTCATTTCAAGGTTTAATTACGAACAATGAGTATGAAAAAGGAAAACCCCCTTTTACTAACAATCAACAAGTTTTTCCTCTCTTGTATGCTTGTGATTGAAGATTTAGGTTGGAGACTTGAAGATCATTTGGAGTGGAAGATTGCAAAGTTGCAAAGTTGCATTACAAAGTTTTCATCTTCACATAAACTCGCCTACAGGTCAAATTTGAAAGTTTCACAACCTGATATATGAGAGGAAGCAAGTGCACACCTTGGATCTTTTGATCACATTCAAAGTTTTCAAAAATCTAGAATGAGACTGATATGCCACCTAGGGTGTCTTAGTCCTCCTAGGGGTTTTTTCAGATATTCTTTGAGATTTTGTTCCAAGATCTGAAGATTTTGAATCTACCCCGAAAAATAACAGGGGGACTAAGACAATAGTAAGGCTGTCTTTATCCCCCATAAAATATTTTGACAGATTCTTTGCATTTCAAAAATCCTCATCGCATCTCTAGACTTCCCAACTACACACATCCTATCTTGATGCTACATAATTTCACCATTTGCATCCCTCATGTATCTTGCATAACTAGGTTTTGTATGTTGAATTCTTAGTTTTCTTTTCCAATCATTTGCTTGGTGGTGAACCCCTAAAAGATGAAAGAACCCCCTTCCCAAGTCCTCCTAATTGATAATTGACTCACCTTGTGCGGTTGATGGTCAATACAATTAGGGTTTTTAGGACATTATTGAATGACTGAGAGAAATAGGTGAACACTCATCACCTCATTTTTCCAATGGTTCAATCACCAAAGGGAAAACACAAAAAAAATGAAAAGATAAAGAAAATCTTTTGGGTCAACATGGAAGATATATTAATGTCTCGGCTCCTTGCGTCATCCCCAAAAGTAAAACAAAAGATAAAGGAAAAAGATATAGAAAATATTTTGGGTCAACATGGAAGATATGTTAATGTATCGATGCCTTGCATCATCCCCAAAAGGAAAATATAAGACAAAAGAAAAAAAATAAAATGTTTATGGCATATATAAGAATGAAGGCACATATATAAGAATGCACAAAGAGAGAAGGATACATCAAACAAAATTCAATAGGGGATCACATTATGCACATGGAATCACATAAAGAAATAGATGCAAAAGGAAAAGACATGTAAGGCATAGGTGAGTCAACCTAAAGCAGGTTGTCTCCCTCCCAATCTCAGTCAGTATAAATAAAAGGTGGGAAACTAGCCAAAGGGACAATATCAAGTGCCCAACTAGGACACACACCAAGTTCAACACTCTTAGTAGGAGATTTTTCATCTAAGCTCATGGAAGAAGAAAACAATGTATTCAATTCATCGTGCACTTGATCAGAAATCTTTGCAATATTAATGTCATCATCTAAGTTAATCACAATAGGAGTTCAAATAACAATTTCTATGCAATGTTATTTTTTATGTTGCAGCAAGGGTTGGGAGTCATAATGCATTGCTTCAAATAGGTCTGGATTTTGATTTTCTATGTTGTTTTTATTTTCTTGAGTCTCTAATCTACAAGAAATAGCATGAAATATATGTCTATGCTCTCTAGCACTTCAATTTCTTTTCAGTCTATTTCCAAGTTGTTTTTGTGTAAGAGTGGGTTTTTCAATCATAGGTTCCTTCTCTTCCTTGGAAGGAATAGGAGAAACAATAGGAGGTTGTTCAACCACTTTCTCTTTGAATTTGTAAAGTTGTTTGACTCTAGGAGGGACAATGGGATCACTTGTATTATCTTGTGGTCTGTTGTAAGAAATGGTAGGAGGTTTGTCTAAAGGTTGTTCTTGAATGTTCAAAAGTGTTGTTGGTTCAAACATTGTTTCATCAAGGATAGTTGGTTTGATCATAGGTTGAGGCATATTGCGAAGGGATAGTTCTTCTATTTTCTTTACCTTGAATTTTTGATATGATTATATAAAATTATCTTCACAAGGATTGATAGGTTCCATAGGCTCGAGCCAAAATTAATCTAGTGAAAAACTCCCTTTTTCCATGGCAGGATTAAATCCACTATGATGCAAAGTGAAGATGGAAACTTTAGAAATTTATGAACAAGTGAAGCGATAACATTCATGGAGAGAATCCATGGATAGCCTAGCTTCACATGAAATTGGTCCAATTGTGGGATGACATTAAATGAGACTATTAATGTTTTTGGTCCAACTTTTAAAATGGAGATCTATCGAGCCTATCGTAGGGAAAGAAAATCCATTATGTGTCTTGATTCATGATTTTGGATTGTTATATGTATCTTGATATATTTCATGCACATATAATAATTTTTCAGTGATCACATTCTCTCCACAGACATGATCAATCAATATCCCATTAGTGAGCTTGTCATTGATTTGACTAAATATGTAAAGAGGACCATTAGGTACATGTTTAAGTCTCATTTTGTGAGAAATAAATGTCAATAGGTTATCTAGTGGAGCCCCTATGAGGTCTATCTTTAGGGTATGTGCAACATCATCATGGAAAAAATAGGCCCTTAAGTGGCAATAAAATTTAGAAAAATCAAAGTTAAGCAACTTCACGTAAAAATTTAAATAAGTTATCTATATTATTTCAAAAATATGTAAGAATATAATTTGTAGAAAATTGAATGTAGTTTCTAAACTACTAGGTTTATTTAGAAAAAAAAAATGTATTTGGTGAAAATTTAAAATTTCAATTCAATAGTACTTAATTTTCAAGGAAACAAATAAGAAGTAGGTGTATGTCTAACCACCCTAACCACAATAAAATGATAATATATTTTTATAATATTTTAGATATCAGTAAAGGACTCATGTCTCGATGTGATGCATATTTTTTTGTATTTTGTTTCCAAGTAAATAATTAATTATGAATTTTTTGTTACAATTTTTTAAAAATATTTAAAATATATGTCTAACCACCTTAACTTGGTCAAAAATTCATTAAATTCAATTATTTATTTTTTAATCATATAGTATGCAAAGCATAGAATGTGACACATGTTTCGGATTCAAAAAAATTGATACTGTTTTAAAGTTATAGATTTTTTTCAATCAACCTATCAATCGGGACTGTACTCATTATTCAAATAGAAAATGAATAATAATTATTTATTAAATTCAAAATAAATAATAGTTTATATTGGTGGAAAGCTGAGAATATCCTTTAAAAAACCTTTTTGTTTCATCAATTTTGGGTAATAAAAAGTCATCGGCCACATGGGCCATCATATCACTTACATATCGCCACTTTTTGGCCCATCATGATCCTACACATACCCTTTAATAAATTCTACCACATTTTGGACAAGACATGGTTGCATATTATCATTATCCATGTTAACATTTTTCTTAGTTTCACTAGGAGGATTCCCTATGACATGCATGTTTCTATTGTCTTGTTTGCTCAAGTATTCATTAAGGAAGCAAATAAGGCTATAGATGATTTATGTTTCGTTTCGAGTTTTAAGCACTTTCCTTAGATTTTGTATGATGGGGACCAAGCTAATTTATATGATTTCACTAAGGATATGAGCTTTTAATTTTTATAGTTGTTCATCTAACTTGTCAATAACATCATTCACATTGAATGTAAGAGGTGAACTCATGGGATGTGAAGTATGAAAACTATGAGCCATGAAGGGTTGATTATCCATACTATGAGAAAGAGAATTAGAGCACCCAATATCCATGACGATTGATAGATTGCTTGATGGAATGAGCCTCAGACTACATCTTACAATAGTATTGTTGATAGGACACCAAGTTGGAAAGTTCATGCAAGTTTTACAACCCTAGTGTGCAAACCCTATAATAGAAAAAGGGAAATGCAATAACCTAGAATGAAATGGAATTTTTAGATTCCAAGTAATGCAATTTACTTCTCACACAAAGCAATAAGATGAAAATGAAATGTTTGAATGCAATTTTAAATTTTTAACAATGCATTGAAATGAAGAAATTAAAGATAAATATAATGAGTTTAATGAAACAAAAAATAAAGAAACTAAATCAGGAAAGTAACAACACCAAACAAAAGCTACAAAATAAGATTTTAATCTCCAGAAAATGTAGAGAAGTAGCTAATAGGGAATCTTTTTCTAGTAAGGGTGAATGGGTCCTAGCTAGATGTTTCTATTGATTTCAAAGTGAATTTTGATGCTTTTTCAGTTGCCAGAAGGTACAGATAGGACTTGATCAGGGATTCATTCACCAATAGGGGCGAATGGGTCCTGGTTAGGTATTTTAAAACTATTTTTAAATGATTTTTAGTATTTTGGTGATATCTTTCAGTTCCAGGTCTAAGACAGTGAATTTTAGTTTCAGATTTTCCAAGTATGCAATGAAAATATGAAATGAATTTTTTTTATCATTCTCAAATGCAACTATATGAGATATAAATAAGATGAAAAATGACTAATTTTAATTTTGTATTTTCCAGATTTAGAGAGATGCAAAATAATGCAAGTCTGAACCCTAGATGAGATGCAAGATTTCAATGCAAAACAAGTAATCCTAAATGAGATCTTAATTCAATGCTAATGAATGCAATCAATCTGATCTAAGATTAAAAAAAAGAGACTTCAAAAATTAGAAAATTGCAAGGATTAATGTGTCGGGTTCACTAAAAATGTTTACTAGTGAAAGGTAGGCTTTACACCATGAATAAATAATATGATAAACATTCAATTATGAAGTAAAAAAGATGCAAATAATAATAAAAAATTATAACTAATTTTTATGACAACTATCAAGGAAGTTTTTAGACCATCAAAAGTTGTGTACCTTGTCAAAAGCTTTCTTTTTTTAGGCTACATAGGACTCATTCACCTTCAATGGTTAATGGTCCCTCTTAGGGTTTCTCAAACTGAGACCAAGGTTTTGTTCCTTGATGTATGCACTCTCAAAATCCTAGTTATTAGATTTTGGAAGTCTATAGATAACAATGTAGGGCAAAATCTTTGATTTTTCACTTTAGATGACAACTTTTGCAACTTTGATATTTTTTCTCCAAACTTACTTCACTTGATCTTCAATCTGTCATTTTTAAATCCCACATTCAGGGGAAGAAAAACTTGTTGTTTGTTAGTGAATGGGGGTTTTCTTGAATCAAACCCCTTGAAACTAATTAAACCAAATGATGAAATAAAGGATATGAAGCACAAAACATGAAATATGCAATGATATCACCTTAGATGATGTCTTGTTAAATAAATCTGCAAACTAGCATGTAGTGGCCATGAATAATATAGATCTTGATCCGTGAATAAGATATGAACAATGATTGAAAGTTGATCCTCAATGCTACATCCACTTCCTTAGCTCAAAAACATACATGAATGATTTTAAACCCTTGTAATGATGATATGATCTTGAATTTTTGTGATATATTCTTGAAATTTCGCTTCAAATGCCTTCAAAATGCTCTTGTAATGCTCTATAATTCTCTCTTGAAGTTGCTAGTATGTATCATAAAATTGATAGGATTATTGTAAAATTTCATGGAGAAAATGAAACCAAGGAAAATGGGTTGGGGATGTTTGATTATTGTTATTAAGTTCTATCCCACCCACTTTCAAAGATATTGCATGTTCAAGGATAAACCTAGAGATATCAATGCTAAAAAGAAATTGATCTTGCAATAGGGTTGTCCTAGGGGCTGAAAGTAGAATAATAAGGGGTTTACCACAAAGTTTAGACTTGGAAAAGATAATGAAATGAAAGATGAAACACTAACCCTAATTGAATGCAAAGTAACACTAAATCACCTAGAAAAGTGAATGAAATGAAACAAAAAATTGTAGAACGGAAGGTGTGCACCTGGAAATCTAGAAATGGCTAGATGGAGGTCTGGAACACTAGAAATTTTGACCTTAATGCTAACTAGGACTCATTCGCCAACCTGGGTGAATGAATCAATATTTTGGAAAACTATGCAGGAACAAGAATCTACCAAATGGGTATTTGAATCTACAAAAAACTTGAAAATTGGATGGAACTGGGACTCATTCACTAGAAGTGGAAAATTAGTCCAGTTAGGATTTTATGAAACTTCAAAGGTTGATCCTTCTCTTCTCTATCTGATATGTCCTTCTTGATTGTTTTTTGGATCTGAAACCCTGATTTGCAATTTGTAGACCTTATCCAAGGCTTGATGAAAACTTTGACAACTTTCAGCTCTTGACAACTTTTCTCCAATCTTTATCCTTAAGAAATATGCAACCTATACTTAAAAATCACACACAAAGGAGAGGGGAAAATGTTGTTGGATTAGTGGATAGGAGTTTTCCTTGGTCAAACCCCTTGTTGTTACTTAAATCTTGAAATAGAATTAAAACGAATGGAGAATGATGGATGAACAAAATGAGATGTTACAACTCACCAAACCCTAGCAATAAGAGGTTGTAAACATGTATTAAGTTTCTCCTATGGATGTAGATCTTGACTCTTTCTTGAAGGTGATAGATCTTGAATGAAATGCTTGCTTGAATCATAAACCCTACATCATAATTGTTAGCTCAAAAATAGACATGATGCATGAAGTCTTTGACATGATGATTGATACTTGAATGCTGCTCTATAATTCTTGATAAACTACTCTTGAAGACACTTGAATTCTCTTGTGAACTTAATTTTTTAATAAGGATACTCATTCAACTTGCTAGGTGTAGAATGAGAGAAAGAAACTTGTATTTATACTAAATTATGCAAGAATCCTCAAAATTACAACACTCCAAGTTGACATAAAATCTAGGAGGATTAAATATTGCCAAAAATTTGAATTAATTTTGATTTTCGACCACACGACTCATTCACCCAAGGTGGAAAATCAGTCCCACCAAGCCTAATTTTTGTGACCAGATTTAAAAATGCTTAGAAATGTGTGAAACCATGTTCAGGGCTAAAATATCTAGGTGGGACCCATTTTCCCAAGGTGGTGAATGAGTCCTAGATCACTAAATTTGGGCCATTTAAACCTGAAACACCTAAATTATGATTGGCTAATGATTGGTGTCGTGATTATCCTTCAAAATATGCAATAAATAAGGCTTGTGGATGAAAAATAGAGCCAATTAAAGCATACGAAAGCCCAAGTATTAATGACAATCCTAGAAAAGCGTGAAAGTGTGTTACAACACAATACAACACTCCAAATAAGGAAAGATTAAGACTTATGGTGATTAAATGTGGGTTTTTTCGATTTAGTTAATTAATAAAACCTTAGAAAAGTGTGAAAGTGTGTTACAACACTTCACAACACTTTAGAAACATACCATTTAAATTAATTAGTTCACAAGGGCTCAAGACCTAATGTGAATGTGTCAATCATATTAGAACACTAAATCAAGGCCACATTAAGCCTAACTTACAAGGAGGGCCCAAAAGAGCCAAGAAAAGTAGAAGGATGCTTTTTCCATGACTACAGAAACAATATGAATTAACTCCTTATTTATACTAAATTAGGAGATTAACCTCAATATTCAAACAATTCAAGCCAAAGCCAGATCTCGAGATAAACATTATTAAATTCCTACAACAATTAAATTTAAAAAGGGGGTTATCATTAAGGGAGGACCCATTCGCCACTTAGGGCGAATGGTTCCTAGCTCAGATTTCCAAGACCTAACCTCGAGGGATGGAAAGTACATTAAAAACCCATTTTAGATCAATTGTTAAAGAGGGGTCCTACCTAGGGCAAATGGGTCCTGGCACCATTCTAGGACCTAATTTTTTCCCAATTAAAATTTATATTATTTAAATCATGGGTATCAAGATAGATCTTTGGGAGGTCTCATAAATAAGGTTTAAATTAATGGGGGTTTTAATTAACTCCAATTAACCACAATTAATCAAGACAAACCTAGATAAATGTGAAAGTCCTTTACACAACTTTACAACACCTAAATAAGGTATAAATTTAAATACATTCTATTAAGAAATTTCTTATTAAGCTAATTAATTAAATAAATCCTAGAAAAGTGTGAAAGCATGTTATAACACTTTACAACACCTTCGCAAAGGACCAATTAAAGTATTTTTTAATCAAATAAAGGTCCTAGAATGATGTGAATGTGTACAAAACATTACAACACTACTCTAAGACACCATTTATTCTATTTTAATGTCAATTATCAAACCAAGAAAGGGAAAAAGGCTACCTTTTCTATTACTACAAAATTATTTTTTTTGGTTGTTAATTAGGGTCTTGAGAACCTCACCATTAAATTTAGGGCATCAAGGAAACTTAGGTTTGGCTTTCATTTCATCAAATTTTATTATGTTTTGACTGATCTACAAGGGTTTGAAGAAAGGGTTTCAATTGCCAGATCTAGGTTAGCTAATTTTTTGGAGTAGTTTGGGAAAAACCAACCTCACCATTGCATACAAAAGGCTCGAGAACCTAAGGATTGACTATAAAAAATGTCAAAATCTAAGATTTTTTATCGAGGCATGAGGCAAATATTTTTAGGCTATATGGATTCGTACTTGGCCATACCAACTGTATAGTATAGTCACAGGTCTAACATGTCAGAAGTCTATAGATTGGTCCTCAAGGAATATTTTGGCATCTTTATAGCATATTTATATATTCTCTCAACACATGGGTTGTACATCATTGGTTCACATCGACATGACATCGTGGTACTATCAATCACATCATTGTCCTATCATCCCATTGGATGGTACTTGGTATGATGTTTTTCTTACATCACACTTCTTTATCATTATAATGTGGGTTAATATTTTATTATTGATAGATATGGCGACCATATTATTTTCTATTGCAAAAGACACTAGTCATGGGGGATTTAAATCCCTTGGCTTGTCTCAACAGGGAGCTAAGCCTCAGGAAGCAAGGCCTATGGCTTGCTGCCCCCCAAATGTCTAGTACTAGTAGTACTGTCGTTAGGTGATGATCATTTTTATTATTCAATTTTCATAGGTAGTGGCCATATGGAGTGACAGGGGGCCTAATGTTTTCCCCTGATTAGTCTTTGGTTGCCCTAAATAGGTTATTTTTTTCATTTAAACATGACTTGCAATACAAGAGACACAATTTTATCAATGAGATATTGTCAGAAAACTAGCTTTTCCAAATTTTTAGTGGTGTAGGTTATTTTTTTTAAATTGCTATTTTTTACTATTTATTATCGGTTGAATTCAGATCTTCATTTTTGGCTTTTGAGCTCATAAATTTTTTCCACCATCTCCAATTTTCACGATTTTTGTGATGTTGTAAAGGTATCAAGGATCTCTATCATGCCATCCATGCACTTTTTCTATTTCTATCCTAGGTTGATTACTATTTTAGTTCTTTCTTTGATGGGTGCCTTGGAAATTACATGGATTTTTTATAGTTGGGAGGGTGCACTTTTGATCTATAGACTTCATTTCAATTCTAGATATTTTTCAATCAACTTCTACATCATAGATTCTAGGCTTGTTCCAGTTTAAGAGTTTTCTAGTGTTCATTGGTATTGTGTCTATTGGTGCTTTACCATTATTTCAACTTGAGTCCTTGAGTGACTATAATATAGTTTCTAGAATCAAAATTATCTTTCATTTCTATAATTACTCCCTAAGTTGTGCTTAAGGGGGGTGTTGGTATAAATAGTTGTTTTACCTATCTAGGTCTTGTTTACATGTTAAGTCCACTTAGGTCCTAGAAAGTAGTTAAGCATTATTTATCACTTATCTTATCTAGTTGGCATTCATTTAATGTTTGTTTCCTATGTAGTTATGAGTTAGTTGCCTCATGTGATTGGTTTAAGACGCTTGTCATAATCTTGTCTAATCCTATCCCTCACCTTTGCATATATAAGAAAGGCTTCATATTTATATTGTCATATTTATTTTGGTTCTAATATCCATTTTGGAATTCTTGTGTCCATAATCATAGCATGATATTTATACCATTTCTTTCTTGTGAAATTTATTTTATATTATAGGTGATACTAGGGTGTTGAGGAGTCACCATTAACTCCTACTCCTAGAACATCGATAATAGTTATCTTAACCAAACTTAACTCCTCTTGAATGTGTCTTCAATCCATTTATATAACATGCTATCTTCTTTTTGCTGGCCTCAAAATGGACTAATCTGATCATGACCATCTAAAAATCTATTGTCTAATTTTTGATAGACCTACTTGCTTCCTTCTAACTCTTTTCAACTACTCTAACTCACAATCAGGAGGAATGAACTGTCTCTTTACCTTTTCTACCATCTGATGCCATCTTTTTATTTTTTCTTTCCCTCTCCTTTTTATTTCTAATTGTACCTCTTTCCACCAAATATTGCCATGACCCTATAGCTTGGTTCTTTCAAATTTTACCCTCTTAAGATATTCCACCTTTTGATACTCAAAATACTCCATATCATTGATCTAATCAATCAACTCTTCTCGGTTCAAATTTCAATAAAAACTAGAAACATCAATATTTGGCCTTTTTCTCATCTTGGATATGACCTTAAATAATCTAACTTGTGCAAGATCTACTTCATCTTCACTTTCATCTCCTCCTCTCAACTCGAACCCTCTATGCAATTCCTTTTGAAGTACTTGAAATTATTTTTGTAAAAATCTAAGACCCTCTTCTGGTACAAAAATATTCCTTCCACCATCACAATTTAAATTCTCAAAGGCATTTTGACCAATTTTCTTAGAAACCCACAACCACAAGTCCTAGTGAAAATTGCCTCACATTTGACAATTTGTTTACACACTCATAAGAGCCTACTTTGGTACTTGTTAATGGGGGATCATCCACCCAACACCCTCACATAACAAAAAAACAAAAGTAAACAAAGAAAATGCAAGACATAAAATAACCCACTTTCTATTACTTCTAAAAAATGAAATTACAAATTCAAAATTTACAATGCTATAGCCACATGTGATTGATTCACTACAAGTATAATCGACTATCTAAGAAAATTATATTATTTAAAGCCACAATCTACACTAATGGGGCTACCTCTCATAACCTCTATTTAACCCTTTATTTGACACTATTAAACACCTTAGAATATTCTAAAAGAGTGCAACTCCCTTTCTTTTCTTTTGTGCTTAGATATCCAGTCATATGTTTTCTCACTTAGGAAGATGTTTTATAGAAATTCACATTTTGGCACCACAACTTTTCAGAGCAATAACTTTTGACTCAGGTGTTTAGTTGACTATTGTAATATTTCATTGGAAATTTGTCAAAGAGCTACAATAGAAAAATTATTTGAAGATCATTTCTTCCACTCCTCAAGCTTTATTGAGGCTTCTAAGGGCTTCAAATTTGAGTTTGAAATTGTATCAAATAAATTTCCTAGGATAAAAACATTAATATCTCTTAAATGGTATAGGATATTGAGATTATTTTTGTATGATTAGATATAAATTTCGTTCTTTGGGGTAAACTTTTAGGTCCATACATGTCCATTTAGGCATATGGAAAATTCATCGCCAGCAATTCACCGATGGAAAATTCACCGCCAACAATTCACCATGGGAAAATTGACTGTGATGAGAAATTCATCATGAGAAAATTCACTACCATGACAAATTCACGGTTCACTAAGGTGGAAAATTAACAGTATTAATGTTTTTTAATATAAAACTTTGAATTTTTTTTACAATTGACAATTTTATTTTTTAAATATTTTTTATGTTTATTTTGATATGAATGTTTAAAACTTTGAATTTAAAAAAAAAATATATATTTTCACCTCTGTCATACAATTTATTGAAAATTTTATTTTTTAAATATTTTTTATGTTTATTTTGATAATATATTGAAAAATATATGATAAAATATATGTTTATTATCATAGATTGAAAATTATATGATAGAATATATTGAAAAAATATATATATTCAAAAATATAAATATTAATATTTTTATTATCATAAATCAAATTCTCTAAAGTTAATGTTATCATAGATCAAATTATTCTTTTAAAAAAAAATGAAAGTTTTGGAAATATATATTAAAAAACATTAAAGTGATTAATTTTTCACCTTGATGAATTGCTGGTGGTGAATTTTATTGACGGTGAATTTGTCATGGCGGTGAATTTTACCATGATGAATTTTTCATGTCGGTGAATTTTCCCATGGTGAATTGCTGATGATGAATTGCTGATGATGAATTTTCCTATAGCCGTCCATTTAAGCCTACATACTTAAAATAGCAGGTGACCATTTTAGGCTTCTTTAGACTTCGAACTGCCTTACAAATCCTTAACTATCATCACAAGAGTCAAAACAACCAAAGAAAATAAATAATTTGTGGTTTTGGGTGATGCTAGATTGCTCCTATATCATTGGATGCTTTTACATCACACATGCGCCTAAGGGTTGTTTGAGGTGGAATTTATTGTAGAAGAATGTTATGCAAAGGCAAGTTGTTACCACATAATGTTGTCTATAATTCGAAACTCTATTGAAATCTATGGTAGTTATGATAAAGGTGCATTTCCCATTATTCCTATTCTCCTTCCTCTCTTATGTGTATAAAATTATTTAATATTTGGTTAGTAAAAAACTTGAATTCTCCAATATTTTGATTATAATGGTTAACAACTTCAATCACTTAAATTTTTAAAATAACGTTTTATCGTAGATTTAGTTAAAACATTCACATTTTATTACTTATATTTTCTTAATATAATATTATAAATTATAATAGCTAATTCAACTAGTAATATTAATAATTATTCTTTTAAATTAAATTTGATTATAAAAGCTATTTTTATTATATTCTTTGAACTAATTTATTTTTTAATTATTATTTTTGTTAATTATAATTTATTAATTTTTGTTGTAATAGTAATAGTTTTTAGTTTTCTATGTGATTTACGCACAACTTATTTTCCTTGATAATAAGGTCTTGAAAAACCTTCTCGATTTCCTCCATGAGGAATGGGAGGTGAAAATAGTCTTAAAATTATGTCTACTATGTAATCTATTCCATTCTCTTATGTGTCATGTTCTCTACTATTAGTGTGCTAGTACTTGTTGTTTTTGCTGCTATTTTTGTGTTTGCGAAGTCCATTTCTTGTAGAATATTTTCTCATCATCTATATTTTATAGAACTTTCTCATTCATTTTGTAATCTATTATTAAAAACCGATCTTTTTAAAAACTCTTTTATACTCTTAATTAAAAAACTTCAATTTTTTAAATTATTTTAATAATATCCTTATAAATTTAAATATATGACATCAACTATAAAACAATATACATTTACCATTAAGCAATTTACGTTATAATATCTAATTATTTTTCACTCTATATCTAGGTGAATCCATCCTAACTACATAAATGTTATTTGTTATTCATCTATTGGTGTATTATTCTAGCTCTAGGAACTATGCCTCTTTAATGAAACCAGCTAGATTCTTTAATGCAAATAATTAAGGTCGTCCTGTTAGGAATTTCATTCTATATTAAATTTAAATGTCCAACTATTTAATAATTTTGAAAATTTTGAAACCAAACATATATTTACCTGTTTTCGAAAGTAACGTTCAACGGTCCTTCAACCAGATTGCCATCTTCTAAAATCCTAACAGTCCTTCAAAGTCTCCAGCCCTTCAACTGTCACGTAAATAAATACCAGTTCAAAGCTTGTTCCACCGTCGAAAACGTGCAAAGGAAAAAAATTTCACTAAAGTAGCAATTGTTCAAAGGAAATATGTGTTATGATGAGATTTCACAGAGATAAGAGTCCTTTAGAATTGACAGATCTTATCCAGAGCTGTAATAACTATACAAAGCTAATAAGATTTGATTTCAATTTTCCATCTTTTGGAAAATGTGGAAAAGAAAAATCTCTGCATTAAAGATGAGATCGTTGAAAATAGATAAATGTTATGATGAAATTTCTTAGTGATAAAAATCATTTAGAATTGAGAAATTTTATCGAGAGTTATATTAAATGCACAAACCTAACATGATTAGATTGAAATTTATGAAAACAAATATATACTTTCATGTCTATCATATACGTGCAACGGTCCTTCAACGAAAATACCATATTCTAAAATCTTAACAGCCATTCAAAGTCTCCAATCCTGTAGCTGTCACGTAAATAAATACCAGTTCAAAGAAAGTTCCACCGTAGAAAATGTGGAAAAGATAAAACTCTCGATTGAAGACGAGATTTTTCTAAGAGAAGTGTTATGATGAGATTTCAGAGAGTAAATAATCATTTAGAATTGACATATTTTATCGAGATCAATAATAAACACACAAATCTAATACGATTTGTTTGATGTGCTCATTGCCGCAATGTCATAATAGATAGTGAGAGAAGTAACAATATGGTGTCAATTGAAATGGTTGGCAAGTCCGGGTCGAAAAGAACAACTCACCAGACTCATTATAAGATATCTTAGCTATAGAAGAAACAACCTATTTTGGTTGATTAGTAGTGCCTAGTAAAGTTTGGAATAGGCATCTACGACGTTGCGCTGTAGTATGAAATCATGTCTATGGATGTGCTTTAGGAAAGACTCCTCACAATTCAATATGAAGGAAATCCGTGATGGGAGGGTAACTATCTATACGTTAGAGGAAAATGGCAACAAAAACAAGTTGCTAATTCACTTAAAATAGAGGAGGAAGGTTTGAAGAATAGCCCAATGATGCTACTAGTTTCAAGAAAATACTTCTTGGAGGCATTCAAACATGAAAACCTACGTCTAGTAGTTTATAAGATAGTACGAGTAAGGGCAATTGCTTATACGAGTGAGACAACTTTAGAGGTGAACGAGCTAATAGGAGATTTTGATGATTTTGTGTAAACAATTTCTCAAAGAATTACCACTTAAAAGGGGCTCCATTCACGACATTGATTTAAATTTTTGGAGCAAGTTTATGTAACAAGGATTCTCATTAATTGAAACCTACGTAAAATTTAAAAGTGAATAAACATGTGTGAATTGTTAGAAAGAGAGCTTATGAAAGAAGGCTTCATCCCATATGTAGTGCTAGCCATGTTAGTATCTAAGAAGGATCTCAAATGGAGAATGTGTCTATATTCATGGGTCATAAACACAATACCTATTGGGTATTGGTTTCCATTATCTCGAGCGGATCTTATGGAAAGTCTCTTGAAGGTTAAGTATATTAGCACAATAGATTAAAGATATATGTATATTATACATTTTGAATAAGAAAGAAGGATGTGATAGAATATTTTCAAGTTTTTGGCTCTTAATCTTTTTTTTGTGCTTCAAAATTTGAATTTTTTGTCATATCTATCAATGTTGCACAAAAAATTACATTAGGGTTGTGAATAAACCCTAGTTGAGCCCTAAATTTTATTTCTCTTTCTTTGTTGACTTGTTGACCTAGTTCTTATTACTTTAAGTTGGTTCTCAAGTCTTTCATATCATTAAGTTACATGTCCCTTATTTTCCTAATGATCGATCATGCCAATTTCTACATGTGCGAATTAAATAACTTAAGTGCCTTTGTGCTTATATTTTTCCACTTGCCCACTTTTTGCCATGTGTCATTTTTCCATAAGTTTTCGTGAGTCTTTGGTCTCTTTATTGGAAAGGAAAGGGAAGATTAAAGACTAGTGGAAGGATGACATCTATCTTCTTCCAATTAGTTTTCTCAAGTCCATGGGCACTCGGTCTGTGAATGTTAAAATGAGCAAAGAAACAAAATAGAAAACATAAACTAAAGAAAAAGATATGAGACACAAGTTTATAGTGGTTCGGCAATTGTCTACGTCCACTCTCAAGTAGGGAATCTGATTATGATCAATTACCAATCAACTACACAATACATGATTTTCCACACATTTATACAAAGCTCTTCAAAAACGAAGAGATGGGAGAATAAAAATAGTCATGTGACCATTGGGCTTCACATCCCAACAATCTCCCCCGCTGAAGTTCAACCGGCATGACCATGCATTGCACGTCATCCCCTGCATCTCCCCTTCGAACTCACACTATAACCAGGCTCTGCGAAGATTTTAAATTCTCCAAACTTTGCTCACGAGCACTCCGGATTAATCATCTCCAAAATCGATCAAAAGCAAAAGCATCTTTTCGTATAGATGCAAACTCACCTATAAATTCATAATCAGAAACAAAAGTGTTTAGAACACTTATATGAAGTTCATTATCTCGAATGAGATTTTCTTTCTCCCTTCGTATACTCTCAAGCCACTCTGCTCGTTCATGCTGCATGTTAGCTACAAAAAATTCATTTTCAATTGTCTCCAATACCATGCGATGGTACGGTTCACTTTCAACCTTCAGGTCTTCAACAGTCCTTTCAAAGCTTTTACTAGAGGGGTTAGCCTTGGCCGGCCTCAGAGCACAATCATCGACAACCGAGTTCAAAATAGGAGCAAAGATCAGGGTCCCTGAATCCACACACTTCACCTCATCCACAAATATGGCTCGATCCTCCTCCGTCCGACCGAACCACTTTGAATACAAAGGTTGCCTGATATACCCTTCTACCATGCTATAGTTTGCTCGGTACCATCCACTATCCAACATAGCAAGTGTCATTGGTAAAACTACAGACCGTGTGTCTGCAGAGCCAGTCATTATTTCATTAATCAAAATTCTTTTCACAGCTTCTAGCCGGGACTTCCATGCCATGTCCCTTTCTTTTGAAGCCTCCTCATAAACCTGCTACACACCCTTCGCCGCATCAACAACTAGCACAACACCATTAGCAAGCCCGAGAGAGGAATACATATCGTCGGAGAAGTTAACATGCCAAGGCGAATCCATGACATTGCAGAGGTAGGATTTGGCATTACTGTCCTCCAAAACAATCGACATGGACACAACCTTGATAGAAATTTGGCGCTCCTGCTCCTCAACCCAAGTGTTGGTGTACGTCATATGCTTCTTGTTGTGGACATCAAAAGTAGAAATGTGATGGGTCTGCTCGACCAGCAACATGGTCTTGTCATGCTGGATGTGTCCAATCAGAGCAACATTTATCACCAACGTGGGGTTGGCTTCTGCCGATGCACTCTCCAGTGCACTCTTCGACTCTTCTTGAGAAACAAACATCTCCTTGGCTAGCGTTGGCTCTCCAATTTCCATAGCAGCAGCGGGCACCTCGGGAACAAGGGAGATCTCTGCCTCGAATGAAATTTTTGTTTCCTCCCAAATGGATGCCTCCTCTACAATGGTTGTTACGGTGGTCATGATCTTCAATTCTTCATCTTCAACAGTAGAAGAGCCCTTATTGTCGGCATATCCATATACAAGTTGCCTAGAAATTTCTGCAATTTCTTAATGACATAGCCTACAAGCAGGTCCTCGGGTACATCTTCCCCATCAGGCAGGGCCTCCTCTACCCCAACAAGCTTGACCAGCTCAAGCGTTGCAATGCCAAATCCGCAATGAGCTTGGGCATGGGATTTTCTTTTGGAGCCCATGATACTTCCCCATCACATGGGGATTCACTCTCCTCCAAAACAATCCGCAAAGCACTTTCAAACCTTCCTTCATGTGGTTCCTCTGCACCTTCTTCCTCTTTTGCTTTCTTTCTCCTTTTGGATCGTTGCCTTCTTCTAGGTTTATTACGCTTCTTCAAATTGTCATACTCATAATAAAAAATATCAACAGTCTTTGCAAACAACACTTTCTTCTTTTGTGTCACCCAAAGATCTACCTAAGGCGCCCTATCCTCAAACCAGTACTTGAGAGCCCCAACAACTCCTCTGTTGCGATCACTACCAGATTCCAACATGCCTATGAAATCTTCCATGACAAATTCAATCTCTCCTTCAACCGGTGATTCCTTCAAACCCTCTTCTTCAGTCGAATCAAAACTACCAAGAAATTCTTTAATGACAAAATCAGCTTCATCATCTTCTTCCATCTCTACTCAACCTCACCAAGCTCTGATACCAATTGTGAATGTTAAAATGAGCAAAGAAACAAAATAGAAAACATAAACTAAAGAAAAAGATATGAGACACAAGTGTATAGTGGTTCGAAAATTGCCTACGTCCACTCTCAAGCAGGGAATCTTATTATTAACAATCACCAATCAACTACACAATACATGATTTGCCACACATTTATACAAAGCTCTTCGAATACGAAGAGATGGGAGAATACAAATGATCATGTGACCATTGGGCTACACATCCCAACACAGTCACCTAAAGAAAAAGGAAGTTATGGAATTAAGAAAAGTATTACATTTGACACCATTTAACTTGGCTCCACTAGTTTGTGGGCTCATTGAAGGGTCGAAGTCTTTGGTTGTGTAATTACAAGAGTGTGGTACGTAGCATGTTTTTCTATGGCTCTTGTGAGTCCATGAATTTATTAAGTTGGGTCCCATTTTAAGCTAGGGAATTGCAAGAGAATGCCATGGTGACTCATGGTTGATGTCACTTGGATTTTTGAAGGTACTTCAATTTTTTTCTTGCCAACGTCACTTGTTATTCCTCAAGCACATCTTCAAATTCAGCATATTTTTCTAACTCTCCAATCCAATCAAGAAGTTTCTCATTGTTTAGGCTACCTGAATACACGGGGATTTCCATCTTCAATTTGAAACCTTCACCTCTGACTTCTTTCAATAATCTCTCCATCCTCAACTCTTCAACAACTCTTTCTTCATGGGGTTCTTCTTATGGTGGATTTCTTTCATCCATCTCTTCTTCCTGATCATTCAAATCTTCTGTGATCACACCTTTGCTCTGATTTATCTCAACTGCTGCAAGCCTTGTAATCAAGACTTACCCTCATTTCACTCATCTCTTGGGAAAGTTTGTTTCACATCTCTTTGGCTAACCTTTCTATTGCTCTTTCCATAGCATTCCCTCTTGGATGCATCTTTGCTTATCTCTAATTCACTAAATAAAATTTTGTCTTTATTGGCTCTAATATCAATATGATTTAGAGGAAGGAATAACACCTTACAATCTAGACACTTTCTACACAAGGTTTCAAAACAAATGATACAAATTTGCACCCTTACTCATTCTTTGCAATTTTCACCTAAAGCTTAAAACATGGAACAACAACCTAATGAAACTCAATCATTGAAGGTGGCATGGAATTTGGGAAACTTGGCTTAATCAAACCTCTTATAACACATTCTAGGGGTTTCCAAATATATGTGACCCTACCAAGTGACTGATGCAATGATTTATGCAAATTAGGTATTACTGCCACTAGGTGCGTTTAAACAATGACATCAAATAAGAAGGAAATTTCTTATCTCATAGAATATTTGGCATGTGTAGGCTCCTTGTAACATATTATGATTATTCCCTATCCTTCCTCTAGGAAAAAATGCATAGATTTGTTAAGGCAACAATGGTCCTAGGGTTTTAGGACAATTTACACACAAATGAAAGCATATTGTCACCAAGAACTTCTTCAAAACTAAGAACCAGAAACCCTCCTTATACCAACACATGGAAAGCATCAATATAGAGATTTCCACTAATTTTTATGTGTTATCAGTGGTGGAAACTATGTCCATCAAATTTATTTCTTCTCTCGAAACCCTAGGAAAGGTTTTGACCTGTGAAGAGAAAAAATGTGATATATTCCACAAAACTCAATGAAAACTTCTCAAACCAAAAGCATAAAAAATTTAGATGCATCCCACAACTAATCAAATTTGTTTTCAAGTTGTACCAAACTATACCCAACTATACAATGAAAATTATACTTAGTTTTCCACACAAAAAGTGCAATTAAATGTGGCAAAATGAAGTTTCTTGCATTCCAACTTTCTTCAACCTTTGTAATCAAGGTTACATGACATATTTAACATGTTACAACCATTGGAAATTGAAAAACCAACAACCAAATCCTTTGTTAATACTAATGACACATTTGAAAGTTTTTGACAACATTTTGTCAACATGACACCAAAATATCACACAATGGACTTAAATGACCTTATTGACTCTAAACAAACCAGGGTAAAAGTACAAAGTTGTGTCACACTTTTATAAAGGAAACGACCAACATTGATCCAACTTTTAAATTTGAATCACTAAAAAGTGGTACATATGTTTTGAATTTTGAAATGATGTAAACTAATAAAATATTTATTCTTTAGTATATTTAATGTTTGTATTTTTTTGAAAAAAATAAAAATTATTTGAATGTAGTTTTTATAAATTAACACTATAATTTAGTTGTTGATAAAATGCTAAAAAATGAAGTTACATGAGACGTCAATCTTTATATAGTAAATTTATTTATTTTCCTTCATTTGTTTTATGTGTATTTATAACTTGAAACTTTAGGGCATGGATATATTTTTTCCAATTTTGATAAATATATATTTAAATGTGCGTGTATTATAATTTAGCTATTTCCAGTCGATGCAAACTTTCATATTAATTATTTATCTAAAATAGAAAAAACTATATCATCTTGATTTAGATTCTTGTATCTAGGACATCATATTTTTTACTATTTTTGCTTGACATGGTAATCAACCTAATGTTTTGTGTTGATAACCTATATTTAGTAAAAATTAAAAATAAAATATAGATAATATTTAAACTATTAAAATATATACATTTTTGAGAATTAAACTTATGGATCTACAAAAGGGCATTTTTATATTTAAAAAAAAAAAAATTCTACATGAGTGAAAGTTGTTGAAACATCAAGTTTTTCAAATAATTTTATTTTTTCGGTAAATTTGACTCAAAGTAGTGCTAAATATGCATTTAGGCAACAATTTTAGTTGCAAAGGTTGTGTACATATAGAACTTATCTAGAATTAATCTTACAAGATCATATGTTTGACCAAAATTAATTTTTACTTAAAAATAATTAAATTCAGTTATGTTGATAAGTTGGCCGAAAGTGACATAGATTTGTGTTGATACCCACCAAAAAACCAAAGTTTCGTAACATGAGCATAATTTTCCTCAAAAGGTGCATCAAGGATGCCTTGCATTACGGATGACGTAAAAATAGGATGATTTGAGTTTTCCTATTGGTAAAAAAATTTCAAACCATGTCAAGATTCTAAATCCTATCAAAATATTCAAACTTGGTCAAGATGATTCTAAATCATTGATCTGGTTCTATTTCAGAAAATCAATGAATCACATTCAAATTTGAGAACATGGGTTATTGAATACACCTAGCTCATGTGAATGAGTAGTAATGGTAGAAGTGATGGATTTCTACAACATATTTTGAGGAATTTGTCAATAAGTACTCTTTCTCTCCTTTTATTATAGCGTTTTCAAATTTTACAATAATTGAGGAGGGACTAGAGCTAATTTACCCTATGTTCCAATAAAATACGATGGCCCAAGAATCCATAAGAACCTTTGACCTTAAATATTTTAGTAACCAATTAAGAGTAAGGATTAGAAGATCTAAATTTGTGTACTGAGTAATTTTTGTTGAAGATGTGATAAAAAAATTCTTGAGTAACAAGGAGGTAAATTAAATAAGGATAAAATGGGTCTCTTTCAGAAAAGGAGAAGAGAAGAAAGGAAAAGAAGATATAATATTACCCTAGAGCCCTTGCAAAACTAAAAGATCACATTACCATAATTCAAAAGATTCTTGATAATGCTGACAAGCTAGAAGGAGTAGCTCAATAATAGAGATAATACCCACATATCAACCACAAATAGATCTAGAATTGTATTATTATGCCATAACTTAGAAAATAATTCTCATCAAGGGAAACAACTTGTAACAACTAACCCTCGTCAAGAGTATCCCATTGTTGTTAGTACTTCCCAAGACCAACTATGAAAGAGAAGAAAGCTTATTCAACCATATTTTGGTGATTATCATTTATGTTATGAATCAAAAAATACCATCTCCACCAAGATTGAGGGTTTTTTGCATGCCATAGGGCCGAGTAGGCATAAATTTTGGAGGTAGCAGAGATGAAACTAATGATATGAGGGGCCTATCCCACTCTCAATTCATCTGTAATGATGAATTTTTCAATTCTAAGTAATTTAAGGACTTTGTTTTGATGATTAGAAGAGAGAAATTGAAGAAGGATAAAGGCGAAGTCCACCGATTAAAGTATGAGGAGGTCACCTAATATGTGTTGAAAGAGATTGAATTTGATGTCAAAAATATCACACGAGAATATGGTAGAAAAATCATAAGGGAAAGTGGACTACTCCTACTACTTGAGTGGGATATTACATCATAAATATCCCCAGATACCATAAAAAAAAAAAATATTTTTTCTCTTCTAATGAGTGAGAAGAAAAGGTATACTTTGATCAAGTTTTAATCCAAAGTGGCAAACCATGTCTATTTGGGCTAAATCCCCAAATACAAATAAACATCAAGCTGTAGAGGTTATTGAAGAAATGAATGAGAGTTTAGTTATTAAAATATTATTAGGCATTACAATCCCTCAAGAAGATTCACTAGTTGTCCACAAAGCTATGTTTAGTCAATAAGCTATGGAAATTTTGTAGGGTGAGTATGATAAATTATTGGGAGATCACCTTAGGCTTACTATAGAATATAATAAGTTGAAAATTGAAGAGCCATAAACATCATCACCACCAACAAGTACTATATTGGTAGTTTCCTCCCCTCTAAGTCTCTCTATTATCATCATGCAATAAAAGGAGGCTATGATTGCAAATATAGAGAAGTTGGAGGAGCAACTAAAGAATGCCTTGATGGGGGATAGGAAAATTAATGACATAGTGGTTGATTTAGTTAGGCACAAATTACAAAAATTAAATTCAAGAGGTTGGAGGATTCACATATGAAATATTCTTACCTCAACCATGCCCATGTAAGAGTCACAAATAATAAAAAGGATAGTGGGCCAAAAATGAATTAATGGATACCTAGAATTTCTAATCTACAAGGGATTTACAAGGGTGCATGAATCTAACCTAATGCATTCCTGACCTCATTGTCCCTACTTGGGATATGGAAAATATATTAAGAGAATCACAAGCATATATGTTAACATAAGTGAAACAAATTAAAACTAAATTCAAGCCCTTTGAATATATTAAAATGAAGGTCATGCCTAGCATTTTAGATGGAAATCAATAATTAAAATCGTTAGATCAATGAAAGGTAGGTTTCAATACATTGGTTCCCACTCTTGCAACCTTCATATGTGTTAATGATGACATAGATACATATTTCATAAATTCCTATTGTAGTGTAGAAAATGTAGCCCATTACATTTTCACACTTGTTTGGGTCCTCCCTCTTTAAACTTGGCTTATTCATGTCTTAATTGGTCATATTTTGCATCCATAAGCCTAATTAAATGCATTTTTCTAAGGATAATCCTGATATTTAACAAATGAAAAATCATAATTGTTTTTTTTTCATTATGTGTTCCAGATCTATGGATCTGGGACTCGTACACCCCTTTGGGCTTATGGGTCCCACCTAGGTCTCATGGTGTGATTTTCAATGTTACAATGAGTACAACACTCCTTGAAGTATGTGTTTTAGTTTTAAGCCTTTGGGAGTCATATGCCCAACCTAGTGTATGAGTCCTACTTTATCCTAGGATCCATTTTAGATCAATTTCTTGATGATATTTTATTATCAAGTTTAGATTTCGAATGTCGGATTGTAATGTTGTAATTTCAAAAATTAGGTATAAACAAGTATAAATACAAATTTACTTCACATAATTTCTCCTAACAAGCTAGAAACCAATATACAAGCCTTCAAGTATTCATACAAGAGCATCCAAGAGAAAATCATCAAGCATTTATATCTGCATTCAATATTCAAGGGCATGTGTATGATCATCATGGAAAAACATGCCCTTAAGTGGCGATGAAAATTCCAAAAATCAGAGTTAGGAAATTGGACGTAAACAACTGAATAAGTTATCTGTATTATTTCAAAATTATGTAAGAATAGAATTTGTAGAAAATTGAATGTACTTTGTAAGCTACTAGGTTTATTTTAAAAAAATCTATTTGGTGAAAATTTGAAATTTCAATGCAGTAGTACTTCAATTTCAGGGAAAAAATAAGAAGTAGGTGTCTGTCTGACCACCCTAACCACAATAAAATGATAAAAAAAATTATAATATTTTAGATATAAGTAGATGACTCATGTCCCGGTGTGATGCATATTTTTTTGTAATTTGTTTCCAAGTAAACAATTAATTCTGAATTTGTTATGATAAATTTTTAAAAATATAAAAAATACTTATGTTTGACCACCTTAACTTGGTGAAAACTTCATGAATTTTTATTTTTTTTAATCCTTTAGTATGCAAACCATAGAATGTGACTCATGTTTTGGATTCAAAAAATATGATACTGTTTGAAAGCTATAGATTTTTCTCAATTAGCCTATCAATCAAGACTTTAGTTGTAATTCAAATAGAAAATCAATAATATGTATTTATTAAATTCAAAGTAAGCATAATTATATTGGTGGAAAGATGATAATCTCCTTTAAAAACCCTTTTTTTCATCAATTTTGGGTAAAAAAAATTCATCAGCCACATGGGCCATCATATCACTTACATATCGCAACTTTTTAGCCTACCATGATCCTACACATACCCTCATGAATCATGTCAAAGTCTTCATACACCATGTGTATATATGAGTTAATATTTGTGATGTAGGTTTCATGATTCAAGTAAGCATTCAGGACAAGGTTTCAAGCATTAAATTAAGATTCAACATCCACATCCATTGAATCCCTTTCTTACAAGTTTGCAACCTTCATTTCAAGGGTTTGGTTAGTTGAAAAATTGTGTTTGTTCATTCATCATTATGTCATGCTATTTCATTTCATTTGTAGTTTTAATTACCAAAACAAGGTTTGACCATGGCAAGCCCCTATTCCATAACAAAACAACATTTTTCTCTATTTATGTGTGTTTATAGACCTAGGTAAATTGGATCTTGAAGATCCTTTGAAGCAAAAGTTGCAAACATTTTCAAAGTTGTCAAGAAGTTTTTATCTTCATGAAAACTCACCTACAGACAAGAATTTTGACTTTTGGGCTTGAAGATTAGACAAAAAGGAAGCTTCAAAAGATCACTAGGGGCTACAAAAGTATCTATCAAACCCTAGCAATAGGACTAAATCACCCCACCTGGTGCATTAGTCTCAATATAGCCTTATTTCAATATTTCGATAGATCCTGATCAATCATCCAAAGATTCTATATTTTTCCCAAAAACCTTGTAGTCGGACTAAATCACCCCACCTAGCATATTAGTCTTAGTGCAATATGAGATAATTTCTAGGATTTATAGAACTTGTCTTTTCCTCTCCACTTCTCCAAGTACTTTTCTATTTCGTTATGTTTATCAATCTGATTTCATCTTTTCAATTTTCTAGGGTTTTCTGCACAAGTGTTTTCATTTATCCTTTACAACTTCACTTAATTGTCAACCCTCATATAATTACAATAGGAATCCACTAGCCCATTCCTCAATCAAGTCACTTGGTTGAGGAATCTAATTTTCCTAATGAACTAAATTGTGAAATAGGTCCAAGTTCCATCTAAAAGGTGGACACCCTATTTTCACTTTTGTTCACCTATATTGATAAATTTATTTATTCAAGGTGGGTCTAGATACCTTTCGAAAGGAGGTTACGACAATCCTATATACAAAGTATACTAAGCATTTCCACAATTTAAAAAAAAAATACTCTCATTTCAATTATGATCAAAAAAATGTTATGTTGAATGGGATGAGAAATATAATAATTTATAATATAATTTTTCAATTCCATCATTTCACCAAATTTCTAATGCAATATCCAACTCACAAAATGACATGATATTATGAATTATCCAATTATACCTTAGACATTTTTTGGTTTTTGTTAGTTTTATCTTTTATGATCTATTTACTATCACCTCTGGCATATTTCTAGAAGATATGTTTGCAACATGTGTGGGGAAGTATAAAAAAATGTTCATTTGCTTTCCCCATTTCTTTCATTGTGTAAATCAAGAAATTTATATTTCTCAATGGATTTTATGACAATTTTTTCTTCTAGTGATGCACTTTTTATCTTTTGCAAACATATGTGTTAGTTTGTTTGATCCTTAGGACAAGATTGTCAAATGAGAATGTGACATCTTTCTATGGCTTTAAGCTTGTTTCTACCTTATATCTATAAAATGCAATTTTGAGTTATGTTGTAAGGATCTTAGATTTTTGTAAGAAAGAAAGGTTTTGCATTAGGTTTTTACTTGTCTAGCCTAGGTTTCATAGAGAAAATATGAAAATTTAATTGTAAATTTTCTATGCATCAATACATAAGTTCCAAAAGATATAAATGTAGAGAAGGGGGATTCGCTGCTCATGAGTTATCTTCATTTAGAGATCCTCACGGGGTGAACTACCCTAAACTACCTCAAAGAACAATGATGAGAGTTCTAGAACTAGAAAGAGCAGGTCACAAAGATTCTCTAGACAAACTGAAAAGCTCTCGGCGAAAGGACAACAACATAGAACACGAATGACAACGCGGTGCATTGGCTTCCCTGAGGCATGTTGGCATCTCATATGGACCAAAAAGCAATTTTATCACTAAAATTAGTCTAAGTGGCTACTAGCGATCTGATTACTAAGAACTTCTAGAGTGTTAGAAGTAATGGAATGCGATATAACTAAAGTAGACTAAAATAGAAGGGATAAAGGCGAGGAGAAGAAAGGAAAGAGAATGCTCACAATCGCATAAGTGATGAAGCCTCCAACACATGAATGTCTTTAATACTTGCACATAAGAGAGAGAGAGAGAGAGAGAGAAATTTTTGGGATTGTATAGGGGGTCGCCTTAGTCAAGCCCGCATTTTGGTTTTCCCACCTCCATGAACAACCAGATAGATAGAGAGAAAAGTAAGAGATGAAGTAAAGATGAAATCACTACAAAACAATGTTATGCTACTCAACCAAATAATAGAGGAGAGGAGTGAAAGGTTACCACCTTCGCCCAAAGTACTCAAGGCTAGTGGTATTAAAAATGAGAGGAACTCAAGCCTCTGCTACATTAGTGTTTGTTCCACACTTGCTCTACTGACGTGATGGAGTGTTGATGTTGTTGCTATGGAGTGTAAAGTGTTGAGTGATGGATTGAAGGAGCTGCTTAGAGCTTATAAAGAGATCGTGGAGAGATCAATCAGCCATGAAATGAATGAAGGTGAGTGAATTTGAAGGAAAGAGTGAAGGAAACGGCCATATCTAGGTCAGTCGGCCAAAGAGGGCGTTACAATTTGAACGCCAATGGGAATTGTAATGCCCCTATAGGCTCCAAATGTAGGAAACTATCAGGGACATAAGCGTGCCACATGAAAATTTGCACACTGCGTGGGCATCCCCAAAAGTAACGCCCCCACTCACACACAAAGTAGGCACCAAGTGTGATATGGACAACAGGCTCAAGTGGAACTAAGTCTCCGCCTTTGGTTTTCTAAATTTTGGAGGGATAAAGGGATATTTTTGTTAAGGGTGCAAATTCACTCCTATACAATAAATACATCATGAAAAATTCATAATGAATTGTCTCCAATGTACATCTTATTACTAGTATAAACAAAATTGGTCAAGGATCATTTATGTTCATCTTTGCCTCATTATGAAAATGAAAATTTATTATTTAATGTATGTTAAAGTAATGGATTAACTAGTGTATCTGAGATATTAAGAGTTCTAATATGTTCAAGGATTGTTAAGTAGAACTAGTTATAAATATAATTTGAAAGAATATTTGGTTAAGGCAATGGTATGCTAGCTTTCATTGAACTGTTTTTGTTTTTCTTGTTTAGAATATATTTTCACCTTAGTTTTACTCTATTACCCAAGTTTAAGGCACTATTCTAAGTGTGAATGCTAGTCAGGGTAAGTGAAAAATGATTGGGGAGCAAAAATTTACCACTCCGCTTTTTAGTCGTGAACAAGAGAAAACACAAACACGTTATAATGAAACACACTCATGTTATGGTTTGGTTGGTATATAACAGGAGCACACTCTAATGGACTCATTTTATTTACATTTTTTGACAAAATGTGAGTGCATCATAACATGTATGTGTGTTATGTTTTGCTTTGAAATTTTTTCTTTCTCTTTCCCTTTCCCTTTCTACTTCTCTTTTGTTTTAGGATGTTTGAGAGTGGTCTCAAATATCTAGGATTTATAATGCTAAATCTATTTTTTGGAAGATCTTATAATATTTCAAATTTAGTCAAATTTTAGTAATCAACATGTCAAATTTATTAATCAACATGTCAAATTTCAGTAATGAGGAGGTCAATTTTTAGTAATTAGTAAGTTGTATCATATTTCTCTCAATATCTAACTCACTGTTTATCCTTTATGCTCTAGACCTCTCTCTCACACTATCTCTATCCCTTTATCTAATTCTTTCTCTCTTGATCTCAAGAACTACCTCTCTAACTATCCATCCTTATATCTTTCTCCCCTTCCCTTTGTAATTATCTCTATCTCACCTATCTCTCTCTCTCCACTCTTCTCTATCTCACATATCTCTCTCCTTACCTCTCTCTCTCTCCCTCCATTCCTCTCTACTTCTCTCAATCTCCCCTCATTTGTCCCTCCTTCCCTCTCTAATTCTCGTTCTCACCATTCTCTCTCTCTCACACACTCTCCCCTTCCCTCTCTAATTCTCGTTCTCACCACACTCTCTCTCACACACACTCTCTCCTTCCCTCTTTAATTCTCTCTCTTTATCCCCCTTCTCTCTCTCTCTCTCATTTCTTATATAGTTTATGTTAAAGTAATGGATTAAACTATTTTATGTGAGATATTAAGAGATCTAATATGTTCAGGGATTGTTAAGTAGAATTGGTTATAAATCTTATTTGAAAGGATATTTTGTTAAGACAATTTGGTATTTTAGATTTAATTTCATATATTTTTAGTTTGTTTTTCAAAAGATATTTTCATCTCGTTTGGACTCTATTACCCAAGGTTAAGGCACTAGTCTAAGTTTGAATATTGGTTAGGGTAAGTGCAAAAGGATGGGGGATAGAAAGCTTCCACTCCACTTTTTGGTCCCTAAAAAATAAAAATGAAAGTATGTTATAATGAAACACACTCACATTAGCATTTAATTTGTAAATAATATGAGCATATTCTAATGCACTCATGTTATTTAAATTCTTTGACGAAACATGAGTGCATTATAACACACACACGATATTTTTCTTCGAATTTTTTTATTTCTCTTTATTAATTTCTTTCCCTTTCTCTTTATCCTTCTCTTTTGGTGAAAATATATGCATTTATATAGTTTCAAGATGTTTGAGAGTGTTTTCAGATCTCTAGGAGTTATAATGCAAATTCTATTAACTAGAAGATCATATAATTTTTCAAACCTAGTCAAATTTTAGTAATTAGCACATGTCAAATTTGAATAATGAGGGTGTCAAATTTTATTAATCGACAAATTGTATGATGTTTCTCTCTCTATCTCAATCATTATTTATCCTTTATGCTCTATACCTCTCTCACACTATCTCTATCCCTTTATTTGAATCTCTCTCTCCTCCCTCTATCTTAATCTCTCCACCTTCCTCCCTCCATCTCAACTTCTCTCTCTATCACCTATCCATCTCTCTCATTCTCTCTATCTCACTTATCTCTCCCTCTCTCCCTCCCTCCTTTATTCTCTCTCTAGTTCTCTCAATCTCTCTCCCCCTCCCTCTATCTTTCTCTCTCCTGACATGCCCTTTTTTTCATGTTTGACCACAAAGATCAATATGTATAAGCTCCAAATATTTCAATGTATAGTGTTCCTTTGATGTATAACTCACTCTATTTTTCTTTCCAAGTTGAAATTGCTTAAAAATTATGTTTGAGGGATTTAAAGTCATTTTCATGTCTCTCATAGCATCCTTACAACTAATATTGACAACATTGTCAAAGTTTATGTGTCCCATTCTTGTGTTCCATAACCAACTTTCCTCTTCTTCATTCATACAAGATATTTCTCCTCCAATATCACCAAGAACATAGATATTTTTAGCTACTCTTTTTTCTTCTTCCACTTACTTCCCTACTTTTCTACATTTGCATCCTTTTGCATGAAATTTAAGAGTGTACCTTTGGTCGAACACATTTTTCTAAGAATATTATGTATTTTCCCCTCAACATATAACACATTCATGAAAGTTTGATTTTTTTGGTTCTATTCTTGGGACATAGAATAAAAATCTTCACACTATCCCATTCAAGGAAAACCCTAGAGATCTCAATCTAAAGTATGCAAAGGAGAAAGAGATCTTATAATAGGGTTTCCCTAGGTTCTGATTATAAACTAAAGATGGGTTCACCATAAAGCTAGGGCTTGGAAATACTAATGAAATGAAAGATCTAATGGTTAAGCCTAATATGATTCAATACTTCACTAAATGACCTCAAAATGAATTTAAATAAGAATAGAGAATGCCAAGATTAGAAGTGTGCACCTGGAAACCTGAAGAAGCTAGGAATGTGTTCTGAAACACTAAAAATCCTAAAATTTTGGCATAGTAAGACTCATATGCCACTCTATTCATATCAATCCTAGACCAGGGTTTCTTGTCCAGAAAATGTTTCTAGCAGTGTAGTGTCCTGATATACAAAACCTTTGAAATGTGGCCTATACTGGGACTCATATGCTAGAACTGGTGTATCATTCTAGTTAGATTTTTGTGGAAATTAAAAGTTTGATTCTTCTTGTCAATGTCTGCTATGTCTTTTCTAACTGATTTTTTGATCGAAAACCCTGATTTGCAACCTATAGGTGTCTTCCAATGAACTCTGGAATGCAAGGTGACAACTTTGACAACTTTCTCCAAACTTGATCTTCAATGTTCCTTCAACCTAGACCTACAAATCAAACACTAAAGAGAGGTAAAAATGTTGTTTTATTAGTGGAATGAGGTTTGCCTTGGTCAAACCCTATTTTGGTAATCAAAACTTGAAATGAAATGAAACAATAATGGAGGATGATGAATGAACAACATAAAATATTAGGACTCACCAAATCCTAGAAATAAGGTTCTATAAATATGTACGAAGTGGATCCAATGGATGTATATCTTGACTCTTGCTTGAAAGTGATAGATCTTGAATAAAATGCTAGCTTTAATCATAAAACCCTAGATCACAATGGTTAGATGAAAAATAAACATGATGCATGATGACTTTAATGTGATGCTTGGATGATGCTCTAAAAAAATTGATAATCAACTCTTGAAGACTCTTGAATTCTCTTGCAAACACTTGAACGCTCTTGTGAACTCAAGCTTGGTATTAGGATGCTCATTCAACTTGCTTGCTGTAAAATGAGTGAAAGAAACTTGCATTTATACTTTTCTATTCCAAAATTCTATAAATTACAACACTACAAGCTTACATCAAATCTAGGAGAATAAAATCCTACAAATAATTTGAATTAGTTTTGATTTTGGGCCACACAAGGATCATATGCTGAATGTGGTGCATGACTCCCATTAGGCATTAATTATGGGACCATTTTCAAAAATTCTTAGAAGTGTAAAATATAGATCGGGACCCAAAAACCTAGGTGGGACTCATATGCCCAACATGGCTTATGAGTCCCAAACCACCAAATCTAGACCACACAACCTAGAAACACCTAAATTATGATTACATGTTGATTTATGTTGGGATTATCCTTGAAAAAATGCATTAAATGAGACTTGTGGATGAAAAATAAGGCCAATTAAATCATTAGAAAGCCAGGCTATTATTAAGGACAACCTTAAAAAAGCGTGAAAGTGCATCACAACACTTTACAAAACCCAAAATAAGTCATGATTGGGTTTATTTAGTTTACAAGGTCCCAAGACCTAATGTGAGTGTGTTAAACACATTACAACACTTAATCAACATATCATTAAGCTTAATTTTATAAGGAGGGCCCAAACAAGTGTTAAAATGTCAATCACGACATTTTTCAACACTACATTTAGGCCCCAATTTAGTAAGAGGATGAAATTACATCAAAGAGGAGTCCAAGTGCACCGATTCCTGTAAGATAGAATGATAATGATCAGTGATCAAGCCCCCAGGATCAAGATCGCATGACAGACAAACATAGGCACAAAATAACACACATGACAATGATATAAAGAGCATCATTAAGGTACAAGCTTACATTGCCAAATACAAAAGGCAGACCAACATAGGCACAAAATAACACACATGAAAATGATATAAAGAGCATCATTAAGGCACAAGCTTACATTGCCAAATACAAACGGGAAAAAAACAAAATGGGTGGATCAAGCCTCGATTGTTTGTCCATCACGATGTGGATCAGACCTAGGTTATTTTTCCAAAATTGCATGCTCACTTTGACACAATGGAACTCTAGGATTTTTGTTGGGTGAGGATTTGAAAGAGGTGAGATACATACAAACATGGCTAGTATAGACTTACACACACACGCGAGTGGCTATGGGAAATTCATTCCTCGATTGGGCTTCTCGTCAAACCATACCAAAGTTGTAACTCCTAATAAATTTGATAAGATGCCACACAAAAATAAACTTCAAGCTTTATGAGGCAAGCAAAGCTTCATATGCCTAGGACTCATGAAAAAATATGATGGCTCCATAGGTATGCAAGGTGTATTATGCAAGGTGGCCATATAATAAAAAATGCAAATGCAACAACAATGTGAAAAAACATGTTCACATGAGTCTTTCCTTGTTCATGTAAATTCTTTAACTTAGGGAACATTGTGCCTAATATCTCCAAGAGAGGACCAATCAAGAATAAAATATTTACAACTTAGGGGATGTATTGTGTCCCATCAAGCCACTAAGAGGAATATAACATGCTAAGAGAGATCACACTCTTGAGGGACATCATACCCAATGTCATCCACAAAGAGAAATATACATCACATAAAGTAAAAAGACTACACCATGAAATATTAAATACAAAAGAATAATGTCAATGTATGCCTCCACTTTAAATAAATTGCTAAACACCATGTTGTGGGAAATTACTTTAAAGTAGAAAATGATAAATGCTAACAACAAAGAATATATGAGAGCTCACTTGGAAAGCCCTATGCCAAGTCGAATGTTTCCAAGTAAAGCTATGCCATGCAAAATAAAAGAAACAGGTTTCCCCAAAAATGAAACTTTGAACACATAAGGGATCTATGTATTTGGGGTCAGTATGTTCTTTCTACAATACTTTTAGAAAGCTTAGAAATTTCATCATTCCCTAAATACTCATAGAACTATAAAAATGCCACAAAAGAGAGTGAAAAAAAGGAAAACCCTTTCTCAAGAGTCAACCATTAAGAGACATGAATGTCCCAAAACCTTGTGTCATCCCCAAAAGGAAAACACAAGAAAAAGAGAAAGAAAAAGTAAAATATTTATGGCATAGGGAAGAATAAAGGTATAAATAGAGGAATGCTAAAAAGAGATAGGGAACATCAAACAAAACATCATGGGGGATTACATCACAGACATGCAATAAAACAAAAGAAAAGGAAAAATGAAATAGAAATAATTCAAAAGACTAGTAAGGCACATGTGAGTCAACCTATTAGCAGGTCGTTTGCATCCCAATCATGTTCAATGTATACCGAAGGTAAACAACTAGCCAAAGGGACAATAGAAACTGTTGAACTAGGGCCATTACCAAGGTCAACACTCTTCTTAGGAGAATTTTTATTTAAGCTCATGGAAGAGGAAAATAATGTATTCAATTCATTATGCACCTCCTCATCAATTTTAGTAATCTCCTTATCATCATCTAAATATATCACAACAAGAGGTCGAATGAAAATATCTAAAGAAGTGTTTATCTCTCATTGTAGTTGCACTATAGTTTTTTTTTATGGCAAGGGAGACTCATCGTGTATTGCTTCTTTTAGGTTTTGATTTTGATTTTATTTATTTATTTCTTCATTTAAATTTTAGGCAAGGGCACAATGTCTACACCTATGTTCTCTAGCACCTCTTCTTTTAGTTTGGTTTTCAAGTACTACGCTTGTGTAGGAGTAGTTTGATCAACCATAGGTCTCTTTTCTTCCCCAAGGGGATGCAAAAAGAACAATGAAAGTTTGTTTAGCCACTTTTTTTTATCGTAGGAGGTGTGAAAAGATTTTTTTCATTGTCTCTTGGTATTTTTTGAGAAACGAGTGAGGGTTCTATCTTAGGTTGGTCTTGGTTGTTTGAAATGTATTTTGGTTCAATAATGGTTTTGTCAAGGATGGTGGGCTCAATCATGGATGGAGGCATATTTCAGAGGGAATTTTTCTATGCATTTTTCCTTGAACTTCTAGTAGGATTTGAAAAATAATTATTTTCAAGGTTTTATAGGTTCTATAAGCTCAGGCCATAATAAGTCTAAGGAAAAATTTCCATCGGAAGAAAAAGGGTTAAAAACACTATGATGCACAGTGAAAATTTCATTATCAAAGGGAAAATTTAAGCATTTATGCACAACCGATGGGATGACATTCATGGAGTTAAGTCATGGATAAACTAATTTCACAAGAAATTGATCTATTGTCAATATGATGGAGAATAAGACATCTAGCATTTTCGGTCCTACTTGCAAAGGTAAGGTGATCAATGCCATCATAGAGCAAGTGAAACCATTATGTGTCTTAATACATGATTTTGATTTGTCATATATTTGTTGATAAAGCTCATGTAGAAATAAGAATTCGTCCGTGATCACATTCTCTCCACAAATAGGATCTGTTAATATCCCATTAGTGAGCTTATCATTGATTCGACTAGCTATGTAAAAATGACCATCGGGTGCATGTTTAATCATATCTTTAGAGGAGAAAACAATGTCCATAGGCTTTTCAATTTGTCCCTTATGATGTCGATTTTTGACCAATGCAACTAAACCATCAATTGGATTTTTTTATTTTTGATCTATATCCATAGGAATTTTTTGAATTGTTTCTATGTTCTCATCATCTGTGTCAACATTCATCACATCAATCTTTGTAGTTTCACTAGCTTTGGTAGATGAAATATTATGTTTTTTCATGGGGTTGATAAATAGTTACAAGTTTTGGTAAGGAGGGGAAATGTACTTTTTTCCTTGATCATTAACACCTCCAACAAAAAGATGGTCAGAATCAATGAGGTCTTAAAAAAGATGTTTAAGATGCTTATAATGTTTTGTATTGTGTCTATTTTTTTAGTGATAATGGAAATAAGCATTTGATCTAAAGTTAAAAGGTAGAGGCTTATTAGGATAGGGTATTTTAATTGGAGACAAGGTGATCATTTCTTGTCCTAAAATTTGGGTCAATGTGTTATGAAGGGTATCGGGTAGGGGAGTGAATTATTTTTTTCGGTCCTTATAGTTAAAGGGTATCATTGATTTTATGGTATCTACTTGGGTATTGACTTGCTGAGTTGTTTGTTGAGGGGGATTTAGTCAGAGGAAACCTTTATTTTTTTTCTCAAAGGTTGGTAATTGTTTTGGTTTGTAGTTTTAGACTTACCAGTTTGGCTAGAAATGGACTTTGCATCACGTCTACTAACCACATTTTGATAATCATGGATGGAAATACATAAGTGCATGAAGTAGTGGAACTTCATAATGGTAAGCTTGTCTTGTATCTTATTTTGTAAATTATCTATCAAAATCTTTTGAAGGTGAGGATTAGGAACCTTGACATTGATTTGGGGATAACGTGATTGATAGCATGGAATAAAATCAATAATATTTTCTTCTTCTTTTTGTTTACATATCATCAAATCAGCCAAGGTAATGTTAGGAGTCATATGTACTTTGAAATGGTTGATAAATGTCTCAAAAATTTCATTGAATGAATGAGTTGAGTTTTTCGATAACAAATAAAACCATTCTAAGGCAGTATCCATCAAGGATCTAGGGAAAAGTTTAGCCAAGATTTTATCATTAAGGAAAAATTCAATACATAAGACGATATAGGCAGCAACATGGTTAGAAGGATATCCCTTCCCCCCATATTTGTCAAATCTAGGAACCTCTACCCCTTGTGGCATTGGTGTTCACAATATCTCCAAGGACAATGGGCTGCTTTTGACATAATATGTGGGTGGGTCATTTTGATTTTGGTCGATAGTGGAAACTTCTTTTTGAAGGGACAAAAGGGTTTGGAAAATTTCATTTATAAGATGGTAATTTCTTGTATTATGGGATTAAGGTGAGAATGGCAAAGGTTTGTATGTGTTCAAGGGACAAGTGAATTGGATGCTTAAAGGTGGTAAGATGGTAGGAGATATGACATGCGATGTCAAAAATGTACTAGGGATGCTAGCAAAAATACCCAAGGAAGGAATCACATTACTAGTTAGTTGCAATGTTGTTGTGACTTGGGGGTAGGTATAGGTAGAAATAGAGGAAATTACTGTGGGAGGAGGAATTCAAATTCCTCCTTGGCTTGTGACATTTTTCATGGGTAAATGACTACTAGTGTTTGAGGGAAAGTTTTTTTCCAAGGATTTGAATTATGTTACACACAAGGTCAAGTTTATCTTCACTTTCATGCATGTGATGGATATTATATATGGTAGGGATGACGGTAGTTGAACTGTTCCCTGTACTTACTTGATTTTGTAGGATTGCTAATTCTTCTTGAATTCAGATTATGTTTTAGTCCAGAATACTAGCAACCATTATTTCAACATGTGTTATACTACTTGAAGGAAAGGAATTGTTAAGGGTATTGTCCATACCTATTGAACTAGTGTCAATAATAGGACTGAAAGAGCTAGACAACGCAAGATCCATGATGATTGTGCTATCATGGGATGACATGAGTCTTAAACTTTGTCTCACTATAGTATTAGAAATAGGACACCAAGTAGAAATGCTCATGCAAGGGATACTAAATGCAAGATAAATGCAAATGCAATTTAAGACAAGTACAATGAAATGACTATAACAAAAAATCTGTAAACTAAAAGAAAAAGTTATCAACAACTAACAAGAACATAGAAATAGGGAATTTAATTATGTAAAATGTAGTTCAAAATCTGCAATGGAACTAAATCGCCCAGGGGGGCATATGAGTCCCAGTGAGGCTTTTTTTAACAAATTTCAGAATTTTTTAAGTGATTTTTATTGTTTTTAGTAGACATGATTTGTAACTTAAATGGAAATGAAAATTTTATATGTTTTTCAATGATTTGAGATGCAAAAATGTAACCTATATGCACTTCCAAAAATGCAAGATTTAGAAACCCTAGAATGCCAATTAACTAATGCAAATCCTAATGCAATGTTATTGCAAGCAATATCTAGGATGATGATGCACTCTAAATTAGAATTATGATGTTCTAATTTTAGGTTCACCAAAATAAAGGAAGAATTTTGATGGTTATATTCTCTGGAGATAGAATAACAATCGTCACACTCTCATTCAATGAAAACCCTAGAGATCTCAATCTAAAGTATGAAAAGGAGAAAGAGATCTTGCAATAGGGTTGTCCTAGGTTCTTATTATAAACTAAAGAGGGGTTCACCATCAAGCTAGGGCTTGGAAAGACTGATGGAATGAAAGATCTAATGCCTTAGCCTAATATCATGCAATAGTTCACTAAATGACCTAAACATGCATGTAAATTAGAATAGAGAACTACAAGATCAAAGGTGTGTACCTAGAAACCTAAAGAAGGCTAGAATGAGATTTGAAACATTGAAAATCCTAAAATTTTGGAACTGGGAATCATACACAACTCTGGGTGTATCAGTCTCGGACTAGGGTTTTTGGTTACGAACAGGCTTTTGGTAGTGTAGACATAGGATCAATAAAAATATGGAAATTGGCCTATACTAGGACTCATACACCAAAACTGGCTTATCAGTCCAGTTAGGGTTTTCTGGAAATTCAAAGTTTGATTCTCCTCTTTAATATTTTCTCTATCATTTCCATTTTTTTTTGAATTTGAAACGTTGGTTTACAACTTGTAGGTGTCTTCCAATGATCTCCAATGCAAGGTGACAACTTTGACAACTTTGAAAACTTTCTCGAAACTTTCTCTTCTATGTGCCTTCAACCTAGACCTACAAATCACGCACTAGAGAGAGGTAAAAAATTTGTTTTGTTAGTGGAAAGGGGTTTGCCTTGGTCAAACCCCATTTTGGTAATCAAACTTTGAAATGAAATGAAATGAAATAAGAATGGAGGATGATGAATGAACAATGTATATGCAATGTTACAACTCACCAAACCCTAGTAATAAGGTGTTGCAAACATATATGAACTAGCTCCAATGGATGTATATCTTGAATCTTTCTTGAATCTGATAGATCCTGAATGAAATACAAGCTTGAATCATAAAACCCTACATCACAATTGTTAGCTCAAAAATAAACACTATACATGATGACTTTGACAAAATGCTTGATTCTTAAATGATTCTCTAAAACACTTGATAATCAAATCTTGAAGACTTTGGAATACTCTTGTAAAAACTTGAATTCTCTTGTGAACTCAAAATTACAATAAAATTCTCATTCAACTTGCTAGGTGTAAAATGAGTGAAGGAAACTCATATTTATACTTGTTTATGCAAAAATTCCCAGCATTACAACACTACAAGCTGACATCAGATCTAGAAGAATAAAATCCCACTAGGAATTTGAATTAATTATGATTTTGGGGCACATGGTACTCATATGCCGAAGGTGGCATATGATTCCCATTAGGCATTAGTTATGGGACCATTTTAAAAAATGCTCAGAAAGGTGTAAAATCCATATCAGGACCTAAAATCCTAGGTGGGACTCATATGCCCAAGGTGGCGTATGATTTCCAGACCACAAAATCTATGCAAGACAACCTAGAAACACCTAAATTATGATTGTATGTTGATTTATGTCAAGATTATCCTCGAAAAGATGCATTAAATGAGGATTTTGGATGTAAAATAAGGACAATTAAAGCATAAATTAGCCCAATTATTAATGACAACCTTAGAAAAGTGTTAAAGTGTGTTACAACACTTTACAACACCCTTAATAAGGCATGATTAGGTTTATTTATTTTACAAGGGCCTAAGACCTAATGTGAGTGTGTTAAACACATTACAACACTAAGTCAAGGAATCATTAAACTTAATTTTATAAGGAGGGCCCAAACAAGTGTGAAGATGCCACTGATGACATTTCTCGACACTACAGTTCTTAGTATTTTTTTACCATTATGAAGGATAAGAGTTCCTTTCCATAATATCTATGCAAAATAATCTCCAAGCATCACTAATTAACCATTTACTTATTTGAATATAATAAGTTTACTCTTATCACATGTGTTTTGAAAAATTTCTATCAATACACCTTTGATATCATCCATTTCATGAATATAGGGATGTTTTAAAAAGAATGAATTTTTCTTTCTTTTCTTCTTCTTATTTTTCAATAATTTTGCCCTTTCCTCTTTTTCTTGATTGTTATTTCTCCCTTCTTTCTTTCTTTGGATGTTTGTACCATTCTACTTCCACAAAATTTTGTTGTATTCCCAAGATTATAACACTTGTAACATATGATGTTATAATCCACAAGAGGGGTTAAATATTTAAAGTTTATATTTGTGAAACCATCACTTTTTTTGTTTTTCCATGTTGCATAATTCATTTCTTCATGCCTAAATTTATTTCGTCTATGAATTCTACAATATATTATCTTATGACCAAATTTATTACACACAAAGAAATAGAAAAGAAGGAATGATAAAACCTAGGAATTTTAGTTTTCCTTCTTGAAAGAGCTTCCTAACCATGTCATTCTTAGATTTTTTAGGTATAATTGGCTTACTCTTCTCCTTATTTTTAATTTCATATTTGATGGGAATTTAAAGGAGATTATCATATTTCTTCTCTTCAATTGATTTGTTTGATGGTTTAGAACTTTTTCCTTCTTTATAGCCAATACCACTTCTATTGAATGTGGTCTTTTGACATTTGATGATGCCATAATTTTTTTTTTAACTCTTCTAGTTCTTCAATTTTATTTTTAATTGACCCATTTTCCTCTCTAATTCCTTTCTTAGGGAAATAGTCTTTAATTCCACATTTCCACAATTTTATTCCTATCTTCATTTGGTTTCTCATCTCCTCTTCAACCCTTCTTGCTTTATCTACTTGAAATTTTAGGTCTACAATTAATTTTCTTGATTCTTCAATACTTTGTGTAAATTTTTCCTTGGATTCACTATCCTCTTGAATTTGTAATCCTTGTCTCAAATTTTGTTTTCAATGTTTTCAATCTCTTTGTAGGGATAATGGAGTTCACCCTAAATTTCCACTTCTCCATCGTCTTCACTATACACTTTTAAATATTTTTTATTATTTATTTTCATCTCTATCCTTCTTTGCATCTAATTCCATGAATACTATTTCTTCTCTATCATTTTTTTCCTCTAATGAGCTATTATATTTCCTTCAAACAATACTCTTTTTGTACTTGCATAAATCACTTTTTTTTCATATTGACCTTGTTTTTAGCCCTTCTTATGTTGATATCTTCTTCCTTTCTTCATGTAGTGATCCTATTTATCATCCCTTATTTTAATCTTAAAATATATATAATTACAATAAAAATGAATTATTCTACTATAATTAAAAAAATTGAATGTTAACTCACCTTGATACTTCTTGTATCATTTTTTATCAATTTTATTGCTTTATCTATCACTTTGGCTAGACACATAATTTTATCTTTCCCTTAATACTTTGATGTTTTACTCTCTATTTGATTGCTTTTCTTCAATCCTGATTTCATAGGTAGTAATAATACCATGCAACTCATCCATTTCAATTTATTTATCTCATTTATTCAATCATTGAATCTCTTTGGAATAAAATCATAGAGGAAAATACCTAAATGCCTTGTGTACAATAAAAAATTAATAACCATTTTCACCAAGACCTCTTATAAGGTTCTTGACCTCATAAACATGAAGAAAATATGAGGCTATCTTCGCTTCTTCTTTCATCTTAAGTATTTTGAGTTGTGTCTTCTAAATTTGAAGATTTTCCTTCTTTAATTTCTCATCTATTTCATAGATATTGTTCAAATTATCCCCCATATTCTTAGCTGATTCACAATGCATAACTTTCAAAAAATTTAATTCAAACAATTAAAACAAAAATACATATTTGGATTTTAAATTATTTTCGCTTTCCCTCTTTCCTAAAAAATACTTTGGGGGATTCATAGAGGATATGTATGTTAGAGTGAAGAAGACACTGAGAGGGGGGGGAATCAGTGTCTTAGAAAAAAATCTACTTTTTCATTTAAATAGAACTTCAACAATTTATGCTCTTAATATTTCAGTGACAAGTACATTCATTGATTGAATGCAATCATATAAGAACTAACATAAGAAATATTGAAGAAAATAAAATAACATGACAACCATTGCACAATATCAACATATTAAAAATGAAACCACAAGACAAAGATTTGACAAGTGGAAAACCCTCCTATGGTAGAAAAACCATTCCAAAATTCCTTACTGGCTTAAAAGTGAATCTCAATTATTACAAAAGTTCCGATGGCCTCACTCGCTACCAAATGCCTCACTGGCAACATAACCCTCACTAGCTACACAACATTTTCAATTATAAAGAAACAGACTCCAGAGGGTTATGTTTATCATAAAAGCTTGCGCCTCTCTGACAATCTTATGGGAAATTCAACGAGTGGGGGACAATATGTGCCTCATTGAATACCTCTAGGATTTTTAGAGAAAGTCAGCTCTTCTCTGAGTTTAGGAAAAGGGAAAAGGAAATGCAAATAGAAAAACATGAAAAATGGTGATGCATCAATGCTTTTACAATATTTCAAAACCACCAGCCTCCCTCTATGAGTGGTATGAGAGACACAAAACACCACTTCCCTTCATTTTTGGGAGAAGAATGAACAATAGAGGCTCGATACAAACACAGATGTAGTCATTCAATTGACCTGCAAGAAATGTATATTAAGATTTGAATCAAACATAGAAGTTTTAGAATTAATAGAAAAACATTCAAAATCAATATAAACCCTTCCTCCTAATATAGCATATCATGAAGAAATTATAATGTTACAAAGAAAATGGAGAAGTCCAATGACATATTCTAGTCTCTAAGGATTATAATTTAGTCATATACACAAACAACATGGAAACACGATAACCAAACTATTCAAATTAAGCAAGAGACAGTGTTCTATTCTGGACAAAGATATAAAGAGATAAATATTGACAAAGACCATATCATGCACATTTTCAAGTATTTCTTCAGAATAACTCGTATTTCAGATTCAAATGAACTTTAAAACAAAGATCGGGTTCTAATCCAATAATAGTTTGATCATAAAATAGACATAACATGCCAGAATGAAGCAGTGTTCTATGAAATTTTAAAGAATATATTTCTACTAACTAAGAAAACTAAGGAAAAAATGTCCAACAAGAAAAATTCAGGAACCCCTTCATTATGCTATTGTTCTCAATATATAACCACCTAGAAGAGAAAAACATCGAACTCATCTAGAATTAATGACTATCAGATGTCCAAACCTGATAGCTTGGAAATCTGATTCTAGATCTTTTATTAGGTCGTTGGAATCCTGCTCATAAATTTTCAGCTACCACATTTATGTCAGTTAGATATTTCAACAGGATTAGAACTTATAATCACTTTGATCCTAGAAGACAGTCTGGCAAAAATCTTGTCGATCACCCTAGTGGCTTTGGCGGCACCGACTCACTTCCCTTCATTGGAAAAGGAAAAGTGCATTTAGATGGACTCTGAGTGAACATTCCCAAGATACAGCTTCATAGTGCGAAGGGATGATGTGTCAAAAGGGAAGATAATCTCATATTTATGAAAAGAAGATGCAAGAAAATGTCTGCCAAGCCGACTCGTTGTCCAAATTCCAACTAAGGAGAAAGTGATTATTAACACCTGCACAATCACCATGTGGTGCATTGCACTTCTATTGAAAATACAAACTCCTTTTGCGTGGATCACCCTGAAGACCAAAATAAAGCTAAAAAATAAAGATAGACATAGGTAAAATTTTGCTTCATAGGTTACTTTATCTCTATGCAAACCATTACAACATTTAACACTAATAAATCATATTTCCCAAATATTCATAAAACTATAACCTTTAAAATATATAATATAGTAGTTACTAGCCACTTTTGCATACAATTTTTACAAAATAGATTTCTAAATTATGCTCAATAATAATGACTCTCGTCAGTGTATGATATTAAAAAAGATACTTCAAACCAATCATAGTGACCATGTCACTACTTATATAACAATCAAGTACCATATGCTTTCATCTATTACTACCTTTCATAAACTGTCAACTGTCATCAAGTAAAACTGAAAACTTCATAACTGTTTTTGTCACTCTGTTATGATGTTTTTGTGTGAACAATAAATATTTTAAAAAAATATGCCACATACCTATACATGATCGACTTAGAGTATAAACTATTTATACATGTCACACAAAATAACCCACAAAACATCTATGCAAAAAACCTTGGTATAAACTTTATAGACAACAGTATATATGAAGAAAGAACCCATGTCTAAGTCGACACTATAAAATGGAAGACACAACATTTACACAAAGCTTTAAAAAATGTTATATGGTTTGTGACCCCATGCCCTAGCAATGGGAAATAAAAAACTCAGAACAATAAACCCATTTCTAAATGCAAGTATAAAATCCTGTGAAACTTTAATGGAATGTAAAAATCAACAAAACCATGGTGTAAACCTTTCTCTAGACAGCACAAAACAAACCACAAAAAATACATGGTGTACCCTAGTGATAGAGATGAAATTGTAACTTTGGAACACCATTATGAATAGAGAAAAACAAATTCAACATGGCATATAACCATAGAACAAAAAACCAAATGCCATCGACATAGGAACTAGACCAAGGGTATGAATAACTAAAAAACTGAATCACAAACAAGTGATAAAGGCAAGGTACACTTGAATCAAATAAATCCCTTGACATTTTCTAGATTGTATTAAATAAAAACCAAACCAGGGTTTTACCAGAATGAGATTACCACTAAAGAAGCATCCATATGAAGTCAAAATCACTTTGAATGCTTTGCAAATCGACTGCCATGAATACTTGGAAACCATTTTCTGCATACCCAGCCACTATACCACCTCTTTCTCCAAGTTTCATCTAGCCCTAAGTCGGCTATGAGAACAAAACCCTATTGTTTGAAAAGTGATAAAATTTAGGGAAACCCAATCATTATGTTAGAATTATCAATAACTTTTACCTTTACAAAAAAAACACATTATTGTGTCGATGTTTGACATTATTTGTGTGAAAATATTTAATCAAAATCATAGTAGCGATTGCTTCCTTTGAGAATAACATGTTATCCCATCAAATACCAATCAATAAACACTAACCCTTCAATGTATGCCATCTCAATATATGCCAAGGTTATCACTTGATATCAATGCCAAAAATAAAATGTCAAAGGGGTCAACAAAATCCCCCTTTTGCATTGATGTCAAACTTGCCAAAGATCTCAAAGAATAGTCATGATAAGCACCAAAAATACCCAACTTAAATGTAAATATCATGAAATAACAAAAATCATGATAGAAATCATCACAACAATGAATTTGAAACAACAAACTAATCAGCAAGAAAACCAAGCATTGAATGTAATGCACTTCTGATAACCAAAGGAACCAACACCAAGTGAATTTGTGCACCAAATGAACCTCCAAGTGAACCTCAACCTTTGTGTTGAATATAAAATGATCTTCGCCCACATTTTACAAAAATTCCAAAGGTCAAAGGGGTACGTAAGTACCAAAAGACCACCAAGGACCTTCCCAAGAACAGTAATTTGCTTGTAGATGGACACAAAAAAACATTAGATCTAAATGGATAGGACCAAAAAGAGCACTACATAATGATATAAAATTCTGTCAGTATCAAAACTAAACCAAGATTCCACTATGTTGAACATATAATCTAGGGAACATGTATAATATGTATGAAAACCCTTGTACAAAAGAGCTTCATATAGAGTCAATAACTGTCAGAAGAAGTAGAGTATCATTTCCATCGAGAACTAAAAGATGAAATGTCATGCCAATTACCACTATAAATCCATAATAACATTAAAAAAGAAATCAAAAACTGAAATAGTGATGAATCTTGTTTGTCACTTGTCACATTAATAAACCATACATACATAGTAAATATATCAAATGAAAACATCAAGGATAAAGAATATGGTAAGAAGATCCCCCTAAAACCAAAACCTACTGCAACCCTCCATTTTACTTAAGAAACCTCAAAATTTTACTATTGCCTATCAAATGATGAGTGAACAAAAATTGCCTTGCTTCAACGACAAACCTTTGTAACATCACTATTGTAAGAAGCTTACCAATCAACCAAAATTCAACATTTGCATGAAAAAAAGATTGATCTGATACACATAACACCTCGATTAGAACCTCACTCTCATCTTGTCATCATTATTATGCAACCAACCATCTTGCAGACACTATGTATTATTATAGCTTGAAATCAATAACAACTTGTAAGATAGAAGCAACAAACTTCCTCTTAAGAAGAAAACCATCAACTCAAAATGGATCATCAGCTCAAACTAACAATCATCAATTTTTGAATGACAATCAAGACCAAGAACTCTTGAAGACAACATCCATGTCAAAACAATGTGTGTGAAATTCAATACCATAGGAAAACTATGACCGATATCAATCAATTGCTTTCTTATTTCTTGTATTGAAAACCTCCATTGAAAAGAAAAAAATTGAGCATGAGACTCCATGTCAAGGTTTTTCAAAACCATGTATCAGTGTTACCATATGGAAGAAAGATTTCCTCAAGATATAATAATCTAAACAGAAAGCATCATATTTTGGGTCACTAGTGCAAGAGCATAAACTACGAGTGAGATAACAATGTGACACTATCATAGCAACACCAATATGGAACTAAGACAAAGAGTATTGTAAATCACAATACTATATCCTATTATCATTGTCATTCTCAAGATAAGTAAAATTTTTCAAGAAGACTCAATTGAACCACTATGACTGAGAAAACATAAGTTAGGAATTCACAGTGATAGAGATATATGCTTCTCACTGATCATTATGCCACAGGGATCCAAGTTTACAAAAAATAATCCATAGTGATACCATATTGTCCACTAAAGATCAAGTAGCACATTATTTTCTATTCAACTACTACTACCAAGGCTAGAGCAAAAACATCAAGCCTTTATCCTTTAAAACATTGTTCAAGCATATACCTATTACTTCCAAGCGAGCATTTTTATATATTCAAAGAAAGTGAATGCTACTACCAACCAGTCCCCATGTTAAAAAAATGCTTTATGAAATGAATATCATCATCAGCCAAGATCACTACATTATTCAAACAACTATTTACTCCTTATTATGTCGAGCAAAATAATGATTTTATCAAAAAAAAAATGCAATCAGTTCTGTCAAAACTATCTTTTGAGACTTCAAAAAATTCACACATTATATACTATTGTATAATTTTAAAGAAGATAACTCATTTGAATCACCTTATTATTGTCACATATTCATCATTGAAACTTGAAAAGACCAAAAAAAATATATTTCGGGTATGCCACAAACACACTTGTAACCTATAGCACTGCAAAAATAGAGCCCAATGCAGCTACCAAACACAAGGATAAAAGATGATACTTGAAATGCACCTTGAGACGACACATAGATGATTTAGTGAAGAGAAAAATGAGGAAGATCATCCATTCTCTCCCTCAACTGATCAACCATTTTCACATATTTTTTTTCTTGTAGATTATAAATGTTCCCTTGAGTTCTTAAACCCGCAGCAGCAATTTCACCTATTTTCTTTCTAATCTCACACCCAAGAGCATCAAAAAGAATGTAAAAGCCCTGATCATAGATTTGGGTTATGCTCAATAGATTATTCTTGAGACTCTCTAGATAGTACACAACCTGCAAAGACATGTTATCATCCAATGAAACTGTTCCTTTCCTAATGATCCAAATACAATCATAATTTCTAAACCATACTAAACCACCATCACAATATTAAAAATTGAGAAATTTTATTTTATCAGCTATCATATGGTGTGAGCACCCACTATCTAGAATCCATTCATTTTTGCACCTTGGAATGTAAGACTATTTGACTATATGTACCCTTTTCCTTTTCATCAATCTTCCTTGGTTTCCAAATTAACCTTGTTTTAGCAGTATCAAAAATTGTTTTAGAAGAAACATTGTTGGACTTGTAACTCTTTGCTACATATCTGAGATTTCTACACTGTGGATTTTAACTTCTTTTGGAAACAACTAATGGCTTCAAAGAATTTTCTTTTTTCATATTGTTATGCTCTGATTTACTAGAATGAGAGTATTGATCTTCTATAAACCCAAGACCTATTTTATCATTATAATGTCTTTGTTTACCTGAAAGTTCTACCAGTTTATTAATGTTGTCACACATATTGATTTATTTCCTCAAGTCAGAAACTTTTGACTCTAAAGTGCAACATTATTTTTCTTTGATTTCTAACTGCATTTTGGTAAATTCTAGCATTTCAATTTGGAGTTTCATATCAAAGATTTATTTTTCAAAACTATTCACCTTGTTCACTAGTTTTTATTGTCGTTTTGAGCCTATTTCTTCTTCACCATAGTCTCTTCTTTCAGCTTCATAATATATCTCAAAGCACTTCTTAATCAACTCTCAAGATCAACCTTTTCCTCCTTTCTAACAAAAACACCTCCACTTTCGGATGTGCCACAAGTTGTATCATTTCTTTAGAATGTTTCTTCCTGTAACTCATCATTTTGATACATTTCAATCAATTTGTTCTAAACCTCCTTTGCATCCTTGCAATAAATATCCTTAACAATAATTTCATTTGGAAAACTATTAAAGATAGCATCCATAGCCCTAGAATTGTATTCAAGAGTCTTCTCTTCATCTAGTGTAGAAGGAGATGTTGTAGATATACTGAACAACCGTTTTCTATGACTTCCCACACATAAAATCCTAAGGGAGATAAATAGGTCTCCATATTATGTTTCAAAAAAATGAATTTAGTGTCTTCAAACTGAGGTATTCTAAATATGAGATATTCTTTTATTCCCTATCCATTATTCATAACATTATCAATCTCTTTATTATGATCTTGACTTGGATTAATAACTTTCATAAACATTGTTTCATCTCCCTCCTCAATAGATGTATCTATACCATTGTCGATAACATTTGCAATAAGACTGTTCTTTTTAAAGACAATCTTCTTTTTAGAATTGGTTTTTTTTCTTCCCCTGCCTACCATTTACTTCTTCATCACTTTCAAATTCCTTGTTAGGACATTGAGCAACATAATGCCCAATTTTTCCACAATTAAAACACTTAAAAAGTATGTTTTCCCTTATATTTTCTAGATCTTATTTTTAGTTTACTAACTAGGACTTATTCATATTCATATTCATTATTAGATCTAGATATTGTATCATCTTCCATTTTTATAGTCTTAAAGGCTGCTTCTTTACTAGATGAGGCATTCTTTCCTATTCTCATTTCATTGTCTGTGAAAATGCCTTGAAGTTTTGCTAATGTCAAATATTTTAAGTCTCTTTCCTCTATAGCTGATATCTTCACATCATATTTGGAGGTCATGGACCTAAGGACCTTCTTAACAACAACTTGGTCATATACAATTTCATTTGCACCTCTTATAAATTTTACAACTTCTTGAACACTTAAAATATAGTTAGCTACCTTCTCATCTTCATTTATTTTTAAACTTTAAAATTTTTCTCTCAAGTTTTGAAGTCTAGCTTCCTTTACTTTACCATCCCCTTCATAAAGTTTATTTAATATATCCCATACTTCTTTTCCAAATTTGCAGTCCATAACTTTAACAAGGACATAATTTCTTAAACCACAACATATTACATTTGTTGCTTTTGCATCATAGCCAAAAGATTTATTTTCATCTTGTGTGGTTGTATTAGTGCATGTAAACTCAACTTTAGTTGCTTCCAAGACATAAAAAAAAAAGACCCTTAAGCTTATTAGACTTTCAAAAAGGGTGTGGCTTTGATACCACTTGTTGGAGTGAAGAAGACACTTATAGGGTGGTGAATCAATGTCTTAGACAAATTTCAACCTTTTTCCTTTAAATAGAACTTCAACAATTTATTCTCTTAATATTTCAACGATAAGTACATTCATTAATTGAATGCAATAAAATAAGAACTAAAATAAGAAATATTGAAGCAAATCAAAGATCATCACAACCATGCAATATCACCAGATTAAAAATCAGACCACAAGAAAAAAATTGATGAGTGGAAAACCCTCCTAGGGTAGAAAAACTACTCCAAAATGCTTCACTGGCATAAAATTGAATCTCACTAATTACATAAGTTTCAATGGCCTCATTGGCTACCAAATGTCTCACTAGCAACATAAGCCTCACTAGCTACCAAATGCCTCACTGGCAACATAAGCCTCACTAGCTACCAAATGCCTCACTAGCAACATAAGCCTCACTAGCTACACAACATTTTCAATCGTAAAGAAATAGAATACATAGGGTTACTCCGTCTCTTTGAAAACCATTAAAATTTTTAACATTAATACATGTCCTATGTCCCAAAGATTCAGAAAATTAGAACTTTTAAAACATATAATATATCAGGTATTGAGTGCTTTTGCATACAATTTTTACAAAATAGATTTTTGCATTCTTCTCATTAATAATGACTCTCATCATTGTCTGATATTAAAAAAGATGCATTGAACCAATCATAGTGACCATGTAATTTCTTATATAACAATCAAGTACCATATTATTTCATCTACTATTGCCTTTCATAAACTGCCAACTATCATCAAGTAAAACTGAAAACTTCATAACTATTTTTATCACCATGTTCTATTGTTTTTGTGTGAACAACAAACATTTTAAACAACTATGGCACATACCTATACATGATCGACTTAGATTATAAACTATTTATACAAGTCACACAAAATATCCCACAACACATGTATACAACAAACCTTGGTATAAAATTTATAGACAACTGTATATATGAAGCAAGAACATGTGTCCATGTCATCACTATAAAATGCAAGGCATAGCATTTACACAAAGATTTTAAAAATTCTATATGGTTTGTGACCCCATGCCCTAGCAATGGAAAATACAAAACCCGAAACAATAAAACAATTTATAAATGCAAGTATAAACCCTTTTGAAACTTTATTGGAATGTAAAAAGCAATAAAATCATGGTGGAAACCTTCCTCTAGATAGCACAAAACAAACCATGAACAATACATGGTGTACCCTAGTGATAGAGATAAAAGAATAACTTTTGAACGCCATTATTAATAGAGAAAAATAAGTTGACATAGCATATAAAAACCGTAGAACAGAAAACCAAATTCTATTGACATAGGAACTGGACCTAGGGTATGAATGACTAAAAAAAGAAATCACAAACAAGTGATAAAGATAATGTACACTTGAATCAATGAAATCCCTTGACATTTTCTAGATTGTATTAAAAAACAACTAGACTAGGGTTTTACCAAAATGATATTACCACTAAAGAAGCATCACTATGAAGTCGACATCACTTTGAATGCTTTTAAAATTGACTGCCATGAAGATCTAGAAACCATTTTCTACATACCCAACCACTATAACACCTCTTTCTCTAAGTTTCCTCCAACGCTAAGTCAACTGTGCAAAAAAAACATTTTGTTTGCAAAGTGATAATATTTAGTGCAACACAATCATTATGTTGATGTTCTTAATAATTTTTACCTTTGCAAACAAAACACATTATTCTATCAATGGTTGACATTATTTGCATGAACAAATTTAATCAAAAATCGTAGTAGTGATTGTTGCCTTTGAGAATAACATGCTATCCCATGAAATAAAAATCAATAAACACTAAGCTTTCAATGTATGCCATCTCAATGTATGCCAAGGTTATCACTTGACATCAATTCCAAAAAAAAATTCAAAGGGGTCAACAATGTATCAATTTTCAATTGATTGCCAAATATCCTACCTTAGGAAATTTAAATAGGTTTCCATCCTTATGATCCAAAATGTATAATTTATTCCATCAAACAATGGCTTCCTTTTTAATGATAATCCATATCCTTCACTCTTAACTATATGCACTCTTTTAGATTTTCCTTCTAGTGGTTATACTATCTCTAAAGGAACCAAATCTAATAACAATTAGAGAAATCAGCTATACTAAGAGCAGGGGGGTGAGCGGGTGAATTTTTATAAGAAAAATATTTACATTTAAAATCCTAAATAGCCACAATAGTAATACTTCACAACTTAATCATCCACAAAAATAACACACACAAAAGATCTAGAATTAAGCAACACAAGATGAACAAATGATTTATGTGGAAACCCTTGCAAGAGAAAACCATTGAAAAATATTTGTTATATAGATCTAATTTTAGGAACCAACTTACTTAATTTATAAATATTATTTCATGGGCTCCAAACCATAGGAGGAACCAATCCCCAAAACTAAGAACCAAATCAGTAAAAGACAAGTTTGTTCTAATGAGAGGCACCAACCTCTAAATGAATAATATAATAATTTATTTTAAATTTATTCTTGAATCTTCCCTAATTTACTTTCATAAAATCTACTTAATATGTCACCAAACTTTATCTTTATAATTTTCAAATATCATTCATAAATTCTACCATAAAGCTCTCATAGATCTACTTATATATCTTTCAAAAAATACACATATGCGTCTTTAGAATTTACTCCTTATACAAATTATATTCAATGGATTTCTTGCCTTTAAAGGGACCACATAATATCCATTTAATTATTTTATCTAAGGGAAGTGACTTTATGAATCAATAAATACCAAAGTTTTCAAATGGATAAAACTCCTTTTAAGTGCACCCTTTCATTCATATCTTGGGTTCTTTAATAAAGCCCCAAAAATGGGATGCACCACTCAAGAGGGCCTTCATAAAAAATAATTTACAATTTCTATTTATTTTAATGAGGGGAGATAGAGTCGAAGGGTCAACCCTTAATAGTAATATATTTTATTTAATTTTATTGCACCTTGAATATTGGTATTCAAATGCCTTTGACATCGATGAAAAACACTTACAACATATTAATAATTTCTTGTGTATTTAGTTTCCTTAATTCAAAATATATTACACCTTCATATTAGATAAGATCATACCCTAAGAATTTTAAAGAAGCATTAATGTTGATAAAAATATATCTATTTGAAGGAAAGATAGGTGTAGTTAAAATGTCCAAGCACAAATCTTAGAAGGAGAGTGTTACAATTTTATTTTATACAAATATTTAAACTATTATAGTTTATATGAACATTTATAAATTACTTTTCAAATTTAAATGCATCAAACCATAACACATTGATTTATGTGGGAAAAAACATTCGATAAAAAACACACACACCAAAGAATAAATAAATTGTATTATCAGTAAAAAGTCAGTTTAAATATAATAATAGAGTAAATTCTCTTATAGGTGTTTTTACATTATGATACAAATCTAGAGTAATTTCAATAGCATAATGATTCTTGAGAAAATACAAAAATAATATCTTGTAATGGAGTGAATTTGAACCCCTCCAAAATTCCCCATTTACACCCCTTACCTTAGAAAAGTCAAACCTAACAATGCTTTTCCACCTCATCCATCCACTTTCCACCCACTTGGTGGCTATCTATAATGTCTGTTGGAACTGTGAAATTTTGGCAATTTCATTTACCCTTCATGATTATTAGTCTCCCAAAAGGTTCATAATACAGACATAAAAATCCTCACATAGCATCTTTTACCTAAATCCAATTTAAAATTTGTCATAAAACCCCATAAAATTCATATGGCATTAAAACTTTAACATATGAGACCTAAGGTCATATCGAGCTAAGTTACCTTTTGCTGATTGGAGAAAATTGAAGTCTCTCAGGGAGACTTTGGTTGTCGGAGACATATTTCAAAACATTGGCCGAAGCGCTATCAGTCTTACCGATAAAGCAAAGGGAGGATTCACTCGGTAAGACAAATGATGAAGGGGAGAGTTCAGAAAAGTCTTACTAACCCCTCGGGTTACACCAAAAAAATTGAGCATAAGGAGATAAAGGGAGTCAATAAGACAATGTGTATGGTCTCGCCAAATAAAAATCGTATTGGTGAGACATGTCACCACGAGGAGATCTAAGAGACATCATGATGAGTATCATTTTATCGACAGGACAAATACTTGGTCTTAACGAAATAAGTCAATAAACTCAACATCTCGGTGAGATGAAAAGCTTTCGGAGCAAGGTGAAGAACCGTTGGCTTGATTCATTAAGTCTGGATGATAGTTGTTTTGGTAAAGGTCACGGCGATAAAAAATCAAAAGGAAAGAAACTATCGGGGAGACTTGTGATGTCGGAGGGATTGCAAGATGTCTTAGGGGATGGGTGAACGTTGAATAGGTGGATCAGCCAGAGATTTGAAATGTCCTTCCATTATGAGCCCTGATGTGACAATGAGAATTTTGAAACACTTGTACAATTCATGTCTCAGTGAAGACATTGATGGCGCCACGAAGCGTAGAAGATTTTGCATATCAGGGTATGCTCAATTAAAATCATTGTCTCACAGAATTCAAAGCGGAAAAAAGAAAGGAACCAGCAGATCAATTAAGGAATTCACCTGGCTTGAGTTTGCAAGAAAGTGATAGTAAGTTTCTCATCCTCTCAGAATTTGTAAAAATTTAAATTATGCAAGGCACTAGTTCAAGAAAAGCAAAAGGAAGAAAACCCGGGGAGGCTAGCCAGTTGAAAGCAAAAAAGTAAAAGACTGAATTGCAACTAGAGGGCATTGAAAGAAAACTAAATCAAAACCTCATAGACCAGTTACCTAGTTCTAGGCCTAAAGCTAGGTGTTTTGCATAGCTTAGAGCGGAAGTCGACAAATTGGATGACAAGTGCAAATTTATAGGGGATGTTTGGACTCCGATTAGGGGCTATGAATTATTCAATTTCCATTATCACAGGAGAAATCGCTTTGAGCTGGTATACAATCCACGGAGGCTCAATTCAGGGAAATTGGTGTGCCCTAATGTTTTTATTGATGTCGAACAAGTGAAATTACTGGCTAGACATTATGATTCAAAAAATAAAGCTATATGTGATTTGTCAGGGAATCCGTTGATACATGTATCTGAGAATGAAATTGCTGAGGTTTTCAGGATGGAGGGAATATGCAATGAGAAAATAATGAGTGAGGAGCTCGATAATGATTTTAGAAGGATGGAAACCATATATAAAGGGTGGAGGTTACCCCTACATAGAATTAGGTGCCATGGAAAACCTACTCCAATGGAGGATAGTGAGGGACCACCATTTCATATAGATCTCCTCGAACCCTATCTGAAATACACTTACTTTTCAGTAGGACAAGTATTGGGGATGGAGGTACTCGAGCATATGGCGATTGTGCCCATGGTGATTTCTGTAGACATTCAGTATCACAATTCTAGATCATTTGATTATGCTACACATATTTTTAAGGAGTTGGATGCAGGCTTGATGGCGATTAAGAATGGTGCTTCTGTTCTCCATCTCAGGAATTATTCACTACTGATGCACTTAGTGTTGTATTTTTCACAAGAGTTAGGTTTATGGCCCCAGGAGTTGAGTATTTCACCATTAGATAAGGAGGGTAGGCCATTGCATGCTCAGTTATGGACTATTGTTTGGGACAATAGGTTTGCCAATTCAAACTTCTTGCATTTTGAAGAACTTTCTGTGAAACCCTTGTATAGATTTTTCAATCATCCTTGTCATTATTCCTTATTTGAAGAAGTAAAAAGGTTTCTTAGGCCTAGAGATTATAATGGACCAATCAACACTAACTGGGGGGATTGGTATTACTTAGAGAATGCCACAATGATTAAGGTTTATGGTTTTGAAGATACACCATTCATTCTGCCCAGAATTGTTCCGGATAGAATTCCATACATAGAAATTGTCAGGAAAATGGATTACTCCAGTGTTATGAACTTATGTTCATATAGGAAACAGACCTTTATGCCCAATACATTATGTTTTAGTGATTTTACTATATTAGCCAAAGAAGGTTATGATTCGATTCTGGATAAATTATTGCACTACAACATGAGAAGAGCACCAGTAAGAAAAAACTTTGATCCAGAAGGGTATATCTACTCTGCAAGGGAAAAAATAAAATTTTGAGGGTACCATCATGTGCCCTATAAATCTGATGACATAATCAGAAACCTAGAAGCAGAAGAAGCTGAAATAGTGATTGAGAAACATAATCAGGAATTGGTGGATGATGAGTTGTTATCCTCCATTAAGGGGATATCAGAAGTAGATAGGTTACAAAGCTCCTTTAGGAAGGTATCAAGAATGAAGACTCGGGATTATGCCTATGTTACTAGAGAAACAAGTGTTGAGGAGACCATGGATGTAGATACAAGACATGAAGATTATAGGTCTTTTATATCAGATGGTGAATTTATAAAGACCCCGGAGTTTAAGACCATTTTGTATAAGAAAAAGGGGAAAGAGATAAGGGGACAAGTTGACAATGTCACTCTAGGAAATGAAGATCAACTACTAAAAAGCTTGAAGGATGAGGTAGATCAAGAAATGATCAACATGACCCCTGAAAAGGGAAGGGTGATGATAGAAAAGACAGGTGTTTGGATTTGAATTCTGCATTAGTTTTTGATAGTTTCCTAAAATATAACAATGCTATCCATAAGGTCAGCATAAAGAAGGTGACGGAGGTGTACAAAGGATCAAGATACAATCCAGATGATGAAACATTGATGATTTGGGCCTTGTATCCTCCTCACAAGAAATCAATTGTTATTGATACTGAAAAGGCATTCGGACATGTCATGACCTCAAAGGCTAGGGAGGTTGATCCTATAGCAATTGTAGATATTGGGATAAATATAGCCAAGTTGAATAAAGCCCAAACCCAAGCATTGATCAGGGAAAGGGAGATGTATAAAACAAATAATGAGAGGATGTTGAGAGAGAATGAATGCCTAAAGGACTTGATAGGTGTTGTAATAGAGCTAACAAAGATTCTCACCCAAGGTGAGAGCTCATAGAAAGAGGACCATTGGGAAGGATCAAGTGCATACTCTCAAGGGAAAATGGATACACTTGCTACACTAATCAAAAGAAGGCAGGTCATTTTAACCACTTGGTTAAATAAAATCTGGGGAAAACATTCACAATGTGTGAATGCAATAAAGGAGCACAGGAGAATGGATAGCAGAATCCAAGAAAAATTTGAGGAATTATAGCAAAAGGATACTCCTAGTGATACAGAGATTCAAAATGTGAATTGTATCATGGATAGGCATAGGGATTTCTTTGATGAGTTGCAAGGAGATATGCAGGGATTGACAAAGGCTTCCAAAGACAAATTGACCAAGTTATGTGATGATGAAGGGAAACTGAAAGAAGTGACTACTTGGAAAAGTGAATGTGAAACAATACTTCAGGAGATGTTGAAAACAACCACTATGAAGGATGTGATACTAGATGAAGCATCTGAGCAGAATGAGCGAATGGTCATGATGGAGATTATGATTCATGATGCATTGGGAGATGATGATACTCATGAGTGCCAGGAGTATACAGAGCATATGTTTGTAGTCCATTTGTGGCTTAACAAAGATTATTTATTAGTGAATTTGTTAAACTTTTATGCTTTAATTTTTTTTGAAAAGGCACATCCTTTCGCAAGCTGATGTATAAATATCTGTTGTTGGATAAATTATAAGGTAGTAGAAGATAGATTTAGAATAAGATAGACCACTATAAGCACTATATATTTTTCAGAATGATGAGATTTGAGGAGACTATGTTGCATGTATGAATTTCAAGGAAGATAATGAAAGACTGTTAATTCGGTGATTTCATCCTGGCATCAATTATTTGTTGGTTTCTTGCGATTATTTGATTGTCTCCAATCTGATGTTTCTTGATTGTCTAAATTGAAGTATCAAGTATATATTTGATTTATCAGTACATGTTTGTTGTTTTTGTGTAATTTAGTTTATTGGATTCTTTAAAGAAGAATTAAAATTCCTTTCAATCAATTACAGTAATCTGGGAATATCATTTGGATCAGTAAGAATAATCAGAGAGTTAGATTTGATATTCTGCATCAAGTAGGGTTTATCAATTACATTCTTGCATGTTTATACCAGTTAAAAACTCATAGTTATATGCCAAACAATTAGAGAACCTGCTAGATAGAAACCATTCATTAAAGGCTTTCATTTGACTCCGTTTTTGCCCAATAAGGCACTGGTCTCCCTTATTTACATTACATTAGTTTTATTCATTTCATTTGACATCTCTTAATTGAACATATTAATTCATACCTTGATATTGCATATACAATTTATACCAAAGTAGGATCATATGTTTCCACTGTTCAAATGCCATTTGTGGATAGTTAGATCAAGTAGGAAACATAAATTCAAAATCTGTGTCACTCATATAGGTGCACCTGCCTAAGCTTAGCAAAGCCTTAAGAGTAGATGCTTCAACCATATTGGTTGGCCTTGTCAGTTGACCAATAACGTAGTGAGAGTGTGGCAACCTCTCATGGTTTAGTCAACCAACATTTTTGAGACCCAACAAATTAGCAACTCTATTGGGGAATAACCCATCAAAAAATCTTTCCAGCCTATCCATTGATAAGGTCAAAATAGTTTCAAACTTGGTCTTCAGCTAGAGAATCATACTTGTGTAGTTTGCAGCTCCCCATCTGAGTCACGCACAACAAATTGGTGATTCCACTGGGGAAAAAACTAGAGAAGTTTCTGGTAATAGATGGTCCTTTCCATATAAAGTCAATAAAGGGAATTTGAAAATTGACTCCACTGGGTAATTTTATAAAAAAACTTTTCTCACTTTTAGAAAAAGTGGGTGGCGACTCTGAATGAATAAAAAAATTGAAACTGACACAATAAGATACAAATCAGAAAGGAATCAACCTAGATTTCAGACCATCACAGTTTCTCACAACATGCAAGGAAGGAGATCTTTGTACAAAGAGGGGGATGGTCTTGATAATAAAGGAAAGTCAAATTACAAAAACAATCAAGGCAAGAAAGTGTTTAATGACTTGGACATAGCAACAAAAAACAAAGCATCAAAGTTGTTGCTAGAAACACATAATTCATATGATATCCTTGCAAACGAAGAAATCCCATCTAAGGAGCTCCACACTCCTGAGGGGAGGAGAAATCCTTCCCACCCAGTAGACCTTGGGAAAGCTGATGAGCACATGGCTGAGTTCGAAGCTAGAAAAAGGAGAGAATATGAAGATGAACAAGAAGCAGCACTCTATGAGGGAGGTCTTGAGTATGATGAGACATTCGAAGAAAACCATGAACTTTCAGCACGAGATGAAGAAGATACACAATGGGAGAAAATGAGGCAACATGTAGAAATATTAAGGGTAGAGTATGAGAAACAACTTCAAGCAATGGAAGAATTGAGAAAGATGAAGTTACATAAAGCTCAAATCAAAACATCAGTGACTGAATCACCCAAACATACACCCCCCATAAAAGCAACAATATGAAGCCATCGAGTTCCCCTCAAGCCCACCGAAATCAATATAGAAACACTAATACTCCACCACAACACTGAAATATTCAACCACCTCCTCATCAACAGCATGCACCCCCACAAGGCCCACAATATATGGCAAACAACAACCCACTCTACCAACACCAGCATTTTAAAAATCCCACCCCATAATGCACAACTATGATTAGACAATTTGATCTTGTTGGGTTTCAAATCTATCCTTACCCCCTGGACAACAATTGGAGGAAATTAGTCCCTAAATTCACAAGAGGTAATGCAGTTACAGCTGAGGAACATCTGAGAAATTTTAAGGCAGTCATTTAGGATTTGGACATGTAGTATGAGGATGTACAAATGACACTATTTATGATGTCATTGATTGAGGATGCAGGAGACTAGTTTAATAGTCTACCAACAACATCCATTTATTCCATCCAAGTATTCCATGATCAATTTCTTCAACAATATGGAAATCAATCTGCATCATATTTTGCCTTACATGAGTTAGTGACAATTTAAAAACATTAGAATGAGACAACCTTTGATTTTAACCTAAGGTTTGTTAAATTACTTAATAAAATACCTCAGGCATCCAAGTTGGCTGACCCTACTACCTCGAGTATCTATTTGAAGGCCTTTGACCCCAAGACAAGATATGAATTGAGAAATAGAGGTCCTTGGAATCTGGCGGAGGCCCAAAAGATAGCCTTAACCATTGAAAATAATAGGAAAGCTATAGGGATGTTTTCTAAAAGGGAAAACCCTGGGGTTCCTCAATATGTTCCCCCAAACAGACAAGAGAACACATATAGGAATGAAAGACCAAGGCTGCATTACATGCCTTATAATACCAATTGGAAAGATGGGAAACCGGTGAATGATAGACCTAGAAATAAAGAAACACTAGATCCATTAAGAAGGAAAGGGGCATACATGGTAGATAAAAGTCCCTGGTGTTTAGTCTTTTATGCACCACATTCCCCTAAACATCGTATAATAGCCCAGTCAATACCGGAGGAAGAAACATAGGAGGATGATGGTAATGAAGACCAGAATTTCTACCGAACTTCCCACACTCTTAACCCTTTGGAGCAGGAGTATGCATCTTCAGAGGAGGAAGGATATGAATACAATGTGGATCACCAAAAATACAATGTTCACATGGCAGAGCAACATGTTTTCTTTGATCATGAAGAAAATGATAATGAGAAAAACCCCCCTATTGCATCAAGTCAGATTAATAGATGCAATATAAGAAGACTCAGTGAAGAAGAGATTAAAAGATTGACAATTGTAGCAGTGGAGGAAGCCAGAAGCAAATATCATTTGAGAAACAGAACAGTGAATAAAGATGAGGATGTCCCAAGAGGGATATTTACAAAAAATAAAAGGGCATTAGATGAAACATTGAAAGGAATTGATGATAAAAAACCAAACAAAAAGTAACAGAAAGAATCCTCTGAGGAGAAAAGTAAGAAATTTCCCATTGAAAAGCAAAAGCCAGACCAAACATCCAAAGGGGAAAAGGAAGGAAACAAAGGAGAATGCACTAGACCTAAAAAGATGATCAAAACAAAAGGTACATCCTTTGATTTTATAAAAGCTTTATCTCAATTGAAAATGTCTGTACCATTAATTGAAATGATGAAAATCAAGGAATATAGGGAAAGTACCATACAATTAATTTCTAATGGAAACCAAAATATAAGCCTTGAAAGCAAAGAGGTCTCTAAGCTAAATAATAAAAGGAAGCAGGTAAAAATCCCAGAGGCCTGCCTAATGAACACACCCCAAATTGACCCTTTTTTCACCACTTTACTCATAAGCGGCAAACTAGTGAGAAATTGCATGATAGACTCGGGTGCCTCTATGAATATCATGCCAGTAGGGGTAATGAAGTAGTTTGCTTTATGGATAGATGTGGAAGGAGGTAAATGCTACGCTATGGACAACAGGCCTGTCCCAGTTGTGGGAATCATGAAAAATGTGGAAGTGAGGTTATCAACTTACCCACAAGACGCTTACACTATTGATATAACTGTAATTGATACACCTCCCCAGTTTGGGATGCTTCTATTGAGACAGTGAACTGCTGCAGTAGGAGGTAATGTATAGTTTGACCTAGCATATGCCACCATACCAGTGAATGGAGAAGAGGTAAAATTGTATAGAGAACCTAGGGTGAATAAAATTGTTGAATATGCTCCTCAAGAGCCACTGAATTGCTTCTATGATGTTGATTTGGGAAGTTTTAGAGTGGAACTATCTCAACCTGAGTTGGAAAGAAAAGACCCAATTGATCAAAATATTTCTGAGAATCAACAAGGAATATGGAAAATGTACTTTGATGGAGCTTGCAGCCAAGAGGGTAATGGAGCTGGTATAGTTTTTATATCTCCTGATGGTTCAACTTATAAATATTCATTTCTCTTAGCATTTGAATGTACAAACAATGTAGCGGAATATGAAGCTTTGTTGACTGGATTGAATTTAGCTATTAAACACAAGATCAAAAACTTAACAGTTTTTGGAGATTCAGAACTAGTTGTATCTCAGATTAGGTCAAAATATGTAGCAAAAAATAAAATGCTAAAACAGTATAGAAATGCAATATCGGACACAATTGAACTATTTGATGCTTTTTCCATTGATTGTGTGGATAGATCAAAAAAAATAATGGAAAACTTCTTGGAAAATGTAGCATTAAAACAAGATGATATCACATTAGCAGGATTGTCTCAAGTGGAATTCAAAACAAGACCTACAGTACCTAATAATATATATAGTTGGCAGGTTTTCAATGATGACACTGACCTTTTGAAATTCCTTCAATGTATAGACTAGTATGAGACTCAGGAAATTGATTTCAATGCTTTTGTGGAAGAAATAAATGGAAAAGAGACAATATTTGGAAAAAGGTTCTTGCAACTTAAGACTAATAAACTTCCCAAGGGGTTTGTAGCTTTGGAAAGAGTATATGATGGAAGTGATCGATCCCTTATGAAACAAACACCAGTCAAGAGGGAAAATATTGAAGAAGTAAACTTGGGGACCAAACTATCACCAAGGAAGGTATATATTGGAAAAAAGATAAGCCCTACTGTATGAAGAATACTGATTTCATTGTTAAGAAAATATAAACATGTGTTCGCATGGTCTTATGAAGACCTCAAGGCATATAGGGAGGATTTGTTTCAGCATGAAATTCCATTGAAAGCATATGCAAAGCCATTTAGACATTAACAAAGGCCGATTAACCCCACTTTGGAACCAAAAATGCAAGAAGAATTGACCAAACTTAGAGATGGAGGTATTATCAAACCTGTGAGGCATTCAACATGGGTGTCAAACCTTGTTCCTATTAGAAAGAAAAATGGAGATATAAGACTATCTATAGATTTCAGAAACTTGAATGTAGCATCTCTTAAAGATAACTATCCACTACCTAACATGGAAGCCATACTGCATAAGGTAACCCAGTGTGATTTTTTGTCTATGATGGATGGTTTTTCTGGTTACAACAAGGTTAAAGTCAAAGAATGTGAGTAGTACAAAACAACTTTCACAACCCCATGGGGAACATATGTATATGTGAGAATGCCTGTTGGTCTCACTAATGCGGGAGCAACCTTTCAAAGGGCTATGGACTTAGCATTTTCTGATCTGATCAGTGCTATAATGGTGGTGTATCAAGATGACCTCATGGCTTACTTGAAAAGACCTGAAGATCATGTAGGGCACTTTGAAAAACTATTCATTAAAGATTTAGAATATGGCATCAGTTTGAACCCTAAGAAATGTGATTTTGTTGTTACAGAGGGAAATCTCTTAGGACACATTATATCAAAAGAAGGAGTTAGGATATATCCTAAGAGAGTTGAAACTGTAGATAAGGTTCCTATCCCTAAAAATGTGAAAGCCATCCAGTCATTCTTTGGGCAGATTAATTTTGCTAGGAGGTTTGTGTCCAACTTTGCTGAGATTGTCAAACCCATATCAAAAATGTTAAAAAAGGGACAAAAAATTGAATGGACCCCAGAAGCATTAGAAGCCTTTGTATCCATTAAAAAATCCATTAAGGAAGCCCCTATCCTCAAGTCTCTTGATTTCACAAAACCTTTTCAGATATTTTCATTTGCCTTCCTACATACAATAGTTACTGTCATGTTACAAAAAAATGAGGATGGTCATGAGCAACCTGTATCTTTCTTTAGTAAATCTTTATAGGGATCAGAATTGAAGTATGACATAATGGAAAAACAAGCCTTTGCACTGGTAAAGGCCATGAAATCTTTCAGGCTGTATATTGTTGGAGCCAAGGTAATTGCATATGTTCCTCATGCAGTAGTCAAAGACATCTTGACACAATCAGAAGTGACAAGGAAAAGGTGCAAGTGGATTAACAAAATTTAGGAATTTGATATGGAAATACAGATTACTAAATTGATAAGAGGCCAGGGATTGGCCAAACTAATGGCAAAAAAAAAACATTGAGGCAAATCAAATCTGCAATGTACAAGGATAAGGAAATGCAATTGCAAGTATTGAGCACACACCCTGGTACACAAACATCATGCATTACCTTAGGAACAAAAAATACCCAAATGGACTCAGTGATAACCAGAAAAGAACTTTAAAATTGCAGGCCTCTAAAAATGTATTTAGAGAAGGAGATCTATTCTGGAAAACCAGAGATGGAATGTTGTTGTTATGTTTGGATGAATCACAAGCTAATCATTTTCTGAAAGAAATGCATGAAGGAGTCTGTGGAGGACATTATTCAGCAAAGACAGCTGCACATAAAATCCTTAGGGTAGGCTATTACTGGCCAAAAGTTTTCAATGATTCATTTTCATATATAAGGAAGTGTGAGGCATGCCAAAAGTTCTCAAGGAAGATGAAGTATGAGGGAGCTCTACCACTCAGACCTATGCAGGTTGAAACCTGTTTTCACCAATGGGGAATTGATTTCATTGGATAAATACAAGAAAATTCAAGTGGAGGACATATGTGGATACTAGTGGCCACTGATTACTTCACCAAATGGGTGGAGGCAATCCCAACCAAGCAAGCAACAAGTAAAGTTGTGATCAAATTTCTAATGGATAACATTATTACCAGATTCGGTACACCATTGAGAGTGATTACAGATAATGCATGTGTTTCAGGTCTAATGAGTTCAAAGAGTTTTGTATGACATATGGTATCAATGTTTCTTATTTTGCCTGATGTAAGCTGGGGTTGTATGGAACACTCACTGTTCCATGCTCTGGGTCTCACCTTGGCAATCCCCTATGGTGGCACCCTCCACCACCTTAACCTATAGGTCCTATCTTAGGTATAGGTACCCATGGTTCTACTGGCCATCTCCACTTTCATCCAAGTTCACAACTACCAAATCAATCTTGGTGCTTTGCCACTATCTCACCCTTGACCCTTAATATTCCCTAAAGGTCAAACACTCTCAACACTCAGTTAGATCCTTGCAGGGATGTAGAGATGTAGAATCAAGATTCATTGCATCCTATTTGGGTTATTGGACAAACACTAGGCTCCAATTCTCCATCGCTTCCACCAAACCCTCACCTAGGGTTAAAAAGGCTACTAGCCTAGAACCCCAAATTAGCCCTCCTAACTCGAGAACAGTGGATATTTCTCCAAACTCTTCCAAAGAACCCCAAATATTTCCTATGGATTCTTGATCCTATTACCAAGCCCTTCAAGATTTTTAAGGTCTCAACCCTTGTTTGGCCATACACTATCTCATCCATCAAATTAGCAAGTTTAAGGTTTTTAGAGTCATTTCTTGACCACCTGGTGAATTGTCATTTTGTTCCCCCATCAAATGGTCCTGTGAAAACTCCTCCTTCACACCAAGCCTCTATAAGGCTTCCATCCACCTTTCTACCACTGGATTTAGCATGAAGAGGTCTCCCCTACAAGTTATGTGCATTACACTTCACAACTTTCCTAGTCGGGCACAGTCAAGCTCGCCTAGGAGAAGTCATTCACAATGTGTCCATGCCTCATACCTACCCCTAAAACTACCATATCTACACAAATGGAGACTAGCTCCAATCCCCAAAAGGCCGTACACCAAGTACAATGGGAAAAGGAACTAGAACTCCATCTTTGGCAGGTTGCCAGTCAAATCAGCAAAGAGAACTCACTTAACCAACTACAAAACAAAAGCTTGGAATCGATGAAATCAAATAATACAAAAAAAAAATAGTGCTTGGAATCTCCCTAAATTAAATTCTACATATATTTCATTGCCTGGTCATATCAATAACTCACAATCGAGATCAAACATAGAAACTTAATCAATTTCCACACTATCTTTGCTTATCATTCATGAGAATTACAAGATTACCAAAACTTCCAAGGACTTCCAACCCACCTACAGGTCAAGGCATACTTTTTATATGTTTTTCCAAAGTAGTTGGGCCTCCCTTGGGTTAGAAAAATCAGTTACCAAGTGGGAAAAAGTGCACAAATGTCCGATTTGCCACTTTTCCCAATTTCCCAATTTCCTAGACACTAACACAAATGAGTGTCTATACTCAAAATCTTCTCCACTCCTGATAGCACCTGACTAAACCTTTTATTAGGTCTCTAACTCAATTGCAATTTTCAACATGACCTTATGACATTGAAACAAAAATTAACAAAAATTGCCTATTCCTAGTGTTTCCTAGGTGCTTTCTAGGTGCTCCTGCACCACTGCCCCATATCATCCACAAGCTAATGGTTAGGCAGAATCTAGCAACAAGAGTCTTTTAAAAATCATAAAAAGGATGCTTGGTAAGAATAAAAATTCTTGGGATTGAAATTTAAGATTGGCTGTATGCGCAAACAAAATTACTATCAAAAAGGCAATTGGGAAGTCCCCATATGAATTAGTCTATGGAACACAAGCTAGGATGCCTTTGCAAAATTTATTCCCAGTTTACAAATTTATCCTTCAAGAAGATATAGATGTTCCTGAACCAATGGAGGAGAGAATGGAACAACTTGTAGAACTTGATGAAATAAGGAGAATAGCTCAAAACCAGAATATGAAATTGCAAGCACAAATTAAATATTTGTTTGGCAAAAAAGAAAAAAGTAGAAAATTTGAAAAGGATGATCTAGTATTGATGTGGAATGCTAGGTGCCAAGAGAAGGGAAAACATGGAAAATTTGAGGCACTATGGTTAGGACATTTTTTTATTCTTGGCAAGCAAGGAGATGATTCATATTATTTACAAAATATGAGTGGTGAAGAACGAGAGTTGTCGGTACATGGGCAATATCTAAAAAAAAAATTATGTTTAAAATCACAAAGGATGAAGGGTTGCCAGTGCATGGACAACTTTTGAAGAAACATTTCTCATAAAAAATTTCATGCACAGTAGTATAGGAAGTAAAGGATACAAGAAATTTCCAGTACATGGACAATCCTGGAAATCCTTATTTGATTTTTTTTTTTCCATGTACAGTAGTCTTGGATCATTTTCCATCTCCACTTGCTCCCATCCATAATATTTGGTCTACTCTCCCAGAGATCTGGATCCTTGCAATGATTTCACAATCATTCATCCCCAGATGGAGCCACTGTTGAAACTGTGAAATTTTGGAAATTTCATTTACCCTTCATGATTATTAGTCTCCCAAAAGGTTCAAAATACATATGTATAAATCCTCACATAGCATATTTTACCTAAATCCAGTTTAAAATTTGTCATAAAACCCCATAAAATTCATATGGCATTAAAAATTTAACATATGAAAATATCGGCATAAGTTGATGCAGGTCTCATCGATGATAATATACACGTCCTTAGTATATCAGGAGGACATCAAAAGGGTCACACCGATATAACTATATATCAAAGGAATGCGGGTTTGTATTTCTTATCGGCAAGACAAAGGGTATCAGCGTGACGATGTAAGGTCATATCGAGCTAAGTTACCTTTTTCCAATTGGAGAAAAGTGAAGTCCATCGGGGAGACTTTGGTCATCGGAGAGAGATTTCAAAACATTGGCTGAAGCGCTATCAGTCTTACCGATAAAGCAAAGGAAGGATTCACTTGGTAAGACAAATGATGCCAGGGAGAGTTCAGAAAAGTCTTACCAACCCCTCGGGTTACACTAACAAAACTTAGCATAAGGAGATAAAGGGTGTCGAGAAGACAATGCGTATGGTCTCATCGAAGAAAAAGTGTATCGGTGAGACATGTCACCGCGGGGAGATCTAAGAGACATCATGACAAGTATCAGTTTGTCGGTAGGACAAATACTTGGTCTTGACGACATAAGTCAATAAAGTGAACATCTTGGTGAAATGAAAAGCCTTCAGAGCAAGGTGAAGAACCATTGGCCTGATTCATTAAGTCTAGGTGATATTTGTTTCGGTAAGGTTCATGGCGATAAAAAATAAAAAGAAAAGAAACTATCGGGGAGACTTGTGATGTCCGAGGAACTGCAAGACGTCTTAGCGGATGGGTGAACGTTGAATAGGTGGATAGGCAAGAGATTTCAAATGTCCTATTGTTATGAGCCCTGATGTCACAACGAGAATTTTGAAAAACTTGCAACATTCATGTCTCAGTGAAGACATTGATGGCACCACGAAGCGTAGAAGATTTTGCATATCAGGGTATGCTCAATTGAAATCATTGTCTCACAGAATTCAAAGTGGAAAAAAGAAAAGGAACCAACAAAGAAATTAACGCATTCACCTGGCTTGCATTTGCAAGAAAGTGACAGTAAGTTTCTTATCCTCTCAGAATTCATAAAAATTTGGATTATGGAAGGGACTAGTTCAGGAAAACCAAAAGGAAGAAAACCTAGGGAGGGTAGTCAGCCAAAAGAATAAAAGAAAAAGACCGAATTGCAACCAGAGGGCATTGAAAGAAAACTAAATCAAGAATTCATAGACCAATTACCTAGTTTTGGGCCTAAAGCTAGGCTTTCTGCACAGCTCAGAGCGTAAGTCGATAAATTGGATGACAAGTGCAAATTTATAGGGGATGTTTGGATCCGATTAGGGGCTATGAATTATTCAATTTCCATTATCATAGGAGAAATCGGTATGCAATCCATGGAGGCTCAATTTAGGGAAATTGGTATGCCCTAATGTTTTTATTGATGTCAAACTGGTGAAATTACTAGCTAGACATTATGATTCGAAAAATAAGGCTATATGTGTTTTGTCAGGGAATCCATTGATACATGTATCTGGGAATGCAATTGCTGAGGTTTTTAAGATGGAGGGAATATGAAATGAGAAAATAATAAATGAGGAGCTAGATAGTGAGTTCATAAGGATGGACACCATATATAAAGGGTGGAGGCTACCCCTACATAGAATTAGGTGTCACGGAAGACCTACTCCAATGGAGGATAGTGAGGGACCACCATTTCATGTAGATCTCTTTGAACCCTATTTGAAATACAGTTACTTTTAAGTAGGAAAAGTATTGGGGATGGAGGTACCCGAGCATATGGCGATTGCTATAGACATTTAGTATCACAATTCTAGATCATTTGATTATGTTGCACATATCTTTAAGGAGTTGGATGCAAGATTGATGGCGATTAAGAATGGTGCTTCTATTCTCCATCTCAGAAATTATTCATTGTTGATGGACTTAGTTTTTAATTTTTGACAAGAGTTAGGTTTATGGCCCTAGGAGTTGAGGATTTCACCATCAGATAAGGAGGGTAGGTCATTTCCTATTCAGTTATGGATTGCTATTTGGGATAGTAGGTTTGCCAATTCAAACTTCTTGCATTTTTAAGAATTTTTTGTGAAACCCTTGTATAGATTTTTCAATCATCCTTGTGATTATTCCTTATCTAAAGAAGTAAAAAGGTTTCTTAGGCCTAGAGACTACAATGGACCAATCAACCACAACTGGCAGGATTGGTATTTCTTAGAGAATGCCCCAATGATTAGGGTTTATGGTTTTGAACATACACCATTCATTTTGCCCAGAACTGTTCTAGATAAAATTGCATACCTAGAAATTTTTAGGCAAATGGATTACTCCAGTGTTATGAACTTAAGTTCATATGGGAAATACGCCTTTATGCCCAGTACATTTTGTTTTAGTGATTTTACTATATTAGCCAAAGAAGGTTACGATTCGATTTTGGATAAATTATTGCACTACAACATGAGAAGAGCACCATTAAGAAAAAACTTTGACCGAAAAGGGTATACCCACTCTGCAAGGAAAAAAATAAAATTTGGAGGGTACCATCATGTGCCCTATAAATCTGATGACATAATCAGAAACCTAGATGCAGAGGAAGCTGAAATAGTAATTGAGAAACATAATCAGGTTTTGGTGGAAACATAATTAGGGGGATATGAGAAGTAGATAGGCTACAAAGCTCCTCTAGGAAGGTATCAAGAATGAAGACTCGGGATTATGCCTATTTTTCTAGAGAAACAGATGTTGAGGAGACCATGGATGTAGATACAAGACATGAAGATTATAGGTCTTTTATATCAGAAGATGAATTTATAAAGACCCCGGAGTTTAAGACATTTTTTTATAAGCAAAAGGGAAAAGAGATAAGGGGACAAGTTGACGATGTCACTCCAGGGAATGAAGATCAACTACTAAAAATATTAAAGGATGAGTTAGATCAAGAAATGATCAACATGACCCCTGAAAAGGGAAGGGTGATGCTAGAAAAGGCAGGTGTTATGAATTTTCCAGGTTTGGATCTGAATTCTGCATTAGTTTTTGATAGTTTCCTAAGAGATAACAATGCTACCCATAAGCTCAGCATAGAGAAGGTGACAAAAGTGTACATAGGATTAAGATACAATCTAGATGATGAAACATTGATGATTTGGGCCTTGTATCCTTCTCACAAGAAATCAATTATTATTGATACTAAAAAGGCATTCGGACATGTCATGACCTTAAAGGCTCAGGAGGTTGATCCTGTAGCAACTACAGATATTGGGATAAATATAGCCAAGTTGAATAAAGCCCAAATTCAAGCATTGATCAGGGAAAGGGAAATGTATAAAACCAATAATGAGAGGATGTTGAGAGAGAATGAACGCTTGAAGGACTTGATAGGTGTTGTAACAGAGCCAACAAAGATGCTCACCAAAGGCGAGAGCTCACATAAAGAGGAACATTGGGAAGGATGAAGTGCATACTCTCAAGGGAAAATGGATGCACTTGCTACAGTAATCTAAAGAAGGAGGGTCATTTTAACCACTTGGTTAAATAAACTCTAGGGAAAACATTCACAATTTGTGGATGCAATAAAGGAGCATAGGATAATGGATAGCAAAATCCAGGAAACAATTGAGGAATTACAGCAAAAGGATACTCCTGGTGATACATAGATTGAAGATGCGAATTGTATCATGGATAGGAACACATATTTATTTAACGAGTTGCAAGGAGATATGCAGGGATTGATAGAGGCTGCCGAAGACAAATTGACCAAGTTATGTGATGATGAAGGGAAAATGAAAGAAGTGACTACGTGGAAAAGTGAATGTGAAACAATACTCCAGGAGATGTTGAAAACAACCATTGTGAACGATGTGATACTGGATGAATCATGTGAGCAAAATGAAGGAATGGTCATGATGGAGATTATGATCCGCAATGTGTTGGGAGATGTTGATACTCATGAGTGCCTGGATTATACAGAGCATATGTCTGCAGTCCATTTGTGGCTTAGCAAAAATTAGTTATTAGTGAATTTGTTAAACTTTTATACTTTAAACTTTTTCGAAAAGGCACGTCCTTTCACAAACTGATGTATAAATATCCATTGTTGGATAAATTATAAGGTAGTAGAAGATAGAATTAGAATAGGATAGACCACTCTAAGCACTATATATTTTTCAGAATGATGACATTCAAGGAGACTATGTTGCATGTATGAATTTCAAGGAAGATAGTGAAAGACTGTTAATTGGGTGATTTCATCTTGGCATCAATTTTTTGTTGGTTTCTTGTGATTATTTGATTGTCTCCAATATGATGTTTCTTGATTGTCTAAATTAAAGTATCAAGTATATAATTGATTTATCAGTACACGTTTGTTGTTTCTGTGTAATTTGGTTTATTGGATTCTTTAAAGAAGAATTAAAATTCCTTTCAATCAATTACAGTAATTTGGGAATATCATTTGGATCAATAAGAAGAATCATATAGTTAGATTTGATATTCTACCTGAAGTGGGGTTTATCAATTACAAGTAGGGTTTATCAATTACATTCTTGCATGTTTGTACCAGTTATAAACTCATAGTTATATTCCAAACAATTAGAGAACCTGCTAGATAGAAACCATTCATTAAATTGCTTTCCTTTGACTTCATTTTTTCCCAATAAGGCACTAGTCTCCCTTATTTACATTACATTAGTTTTATTCATTTCATTTGAAATCTCTTAATTGAACATATTAACTCATACCTTGATATTGCATATACAATTTATACCAAAGTAGGATCATATATTTCCAATGTTTAGTTTCTATTTGTGGATAGTTAGATCAAGTAGGAAACACAAATTCAAAATCTGTGTCACTCATATAGGTGCACCCACCTAGGTTTAGCAGAGCCTTAAGAGTAGAGGGTTCAACCATATTGGTTGGCCTTGTCAGTTGACCAATAACGTAGTGAGAGTGTGGCAACCTCTCATGGTTCAGTCAACTAGCATTTTTGAGACCCAACAATGTCGATGGGGGAATTTTTGTCAGGGAAGCTAGCACGACATGAAGATGTTTATGTGGCATGTGGTTGTCTTGATACGATTCTCACCTCTAGAATCTCTAGAGGTGTTACACTTCTCCATTGGAGATGTAGTGTAATGCCCCTACTCCCTCGATCGATCTCGAATAATTATTTTGGGCTCCTATTCAACTTCAAAAAACTATCTCATTGATTCAATTCATCTTCTACACACTTATTCAATGTTCTACACACTCATTCAACACTTCTTCATAATTACTGAGTATTTTGATAATTTTCTCCATTATTGAAGCTCTGAGTCGACACTATATTGGTTTTTGCTCACATTGTTGCATCAATGTTAGCATCTACAAGCTTGCATGCTTGCATCTCCCTTCACGTGCTTGAGGGAATCTTGTTAGGGAGGTGACATCCATTTCATTTAGCATCATTATTTGATTTACGTAGCATATTCTTATTAGAATTTCTTGGTAGCACTTCCTTTCAATACTTTCTTTATCACATTTTCTCTATTCTGGCTATTCTGGCTATTCATATAGTTGGGAACACTGAAACAAGGGTTTGATTGTGAAAATCCTTGAAACAACCGCAACATTTTTTCCCATTCTATTGTGTGTAGGTACATGATCCATTTGGAGCTTGCAGGAGGCTAGACCAACTGTGAGTTTCATTTCTATCACCCTTGATCATTATTTCATATTTAATCAATCTACCCTTTAGTTAAAGTATTATTCTCATTATATTCCTAGTTTATCTCTTTTATGTTTTCTATCATTGCATAAAATTGTACTTATTAGGTAGTTAGTGAATTCCTTGTTAATTTTTTATTGTACTTCATAGTCATTGTTTGTACAAATGCTAGCACCCAATCAAGATACCAACAAATTGTTCCATCATCTTTCTTCTACACTAGAGTCCTTTGGCAGAGAGCTACCTATGTCATAGTCTAAGACTCAAAAATTGGTTGACGGCCTAGCTTCTTAAACTTTTAGATTGATAGAATGAAAATGATATATTAGTTTTCTTTCCTTTTCAACCTCCTAAATCATCAAACTATCTTAGATAATCCCTTAGTTTTATGTAGATGAGGGTAGTTAATTTTTCTAGACCCATCCATGACCTGGGGTCTTGAGTAGTTGCTCTCCCTCCTCTACATTTTTTGTGAACCCAAAGTGAACTTGTAATATTTGTTTCTTTGTGTTGAGGTTCTCTCACTTGTGTCTACATATAGGTTGTGAACTTGCATGTTGTGGAGCTTTATAATCTTCACAACTCTATATACAACTTCCAAGAACATAGTTAGAAGAATCATGCAACACTTAGAGATGGAATTTACAAGGCTCACTTTGGGTCTTGCCTTCTAGGAGATGGTATTGATAGTAGAGATGACTTTATTTGATGAAACCGCTCGTGCCCCTACTCCTCATGTTTCGCTTTCATCACCACCTCTGGATGACAATGAAGTCATCCTTATTCTTGTAGAGAATATTATTTCTCTAGATAGGATGCTATTGGATCTTCCAAATCACTTAGGGAGAGATAAAAGCATGGCTTGGCCTGCTAGGGTCATTAGTGAGACTAGATATATGCTAGACAAGGATCAAACAAACATAGAGGTTCTCAGTTTCCTTACTAATTTAGTGGAAGAATACATCCCTTCTTATAACCCTAGGTCAATTATTACCTAAGGTCAAGTTTTTGACAACAATGAAAGACAAATTGGTGTATTGATTCCTATGACATCAGTGTGCTTAGCTGAAATCGGACCTTTCATCAATATCTTTGTTTGTCCTCTTCCTCCTACTATCAAAGAAAGAAAAGTACCCCTAGGATTTAATGTTCTTCCTCCTAGTGGTAGCTCTTTATTTGGTAATAGGATATACAATAGAATGGGTAATGGTGGTCCTAGTATGTTAGGTGGTCTTGACAGCGGCTCTAGTGGTGGTCCCGGTAGTGGATCTAGTGGTGGCTCCAGTGGTGGCTCTCAAAGTGGCTATGATGGTAGCTATGATGGTGGATATAGTAGCATCCCTTGTGGTAGCTTTAGAGGCAGATCTAGTGGTGGCTCCACTAGTCCCATGTCTTCATTTGACCCTATTTTGAATGACCTAGTGCAAAATATGTGTTAAATGCAAAACTAGTTGTTGAGTCTATCCCAAGCCTTTGCCCAACCTATGTTTCAAACTTTTTTCTAACATAGTCCCTCTTTGGTAACAATTTCAAACACTCACATTCCTCAATGGATAGAAATTTCTAAGTTTGAGAAGTATGGTGGTAAAGGAGATTCTCAAACACACATGCTAGCCTTTACCATGATGTGTATAGATATCTTTCACCATGATGCTTTGATGGCTAAATTATTTCCTTGATCTCTCAAATACACAACACTAGAATGGTACTATTCTCTTTCTAATAATTCTATATTCTCATTTGATCAATTGGTTAATCAATTTCTTTGACAATTTTGACCTAACATCGGGCTAAAGATGACTTTCTCAAATCATGTTTGATGTAACGAAGGAGAGCATGAAAACATTACTGATTTCATTGCTCAATACCAAGCTCTCTTTTCAAAAATATCATATCTACTACTTGACTCATATGTACAAAAGGTGTTCATTAGCAACCTATAGTGATCTTGGCAGGAGAAGTTTTCCTTAATGAAGTATCCTTCTTTCACACACTTTTGCATGGTGTTGTAGGAATATTAGTAGATGGTTTTTCAATTCAAGGGATCTTCCACATGCTCCCATCCTAAAGGGATATCTATAGTATGAGTTTCAGGAAAAGGAAAATCTATTGTGAATGTAGTTACCATGCCTAGTGAAAAATACCTCAAATACAACAGATAGTTAACTAAATTATCTGAATCTTATTCTTCTATTATGTAAAAAATATTAAAATATAGAGTTATAACCTCGGAGGATCCTCAACCTCTTAGAGATCCTTATCCCAACTATTATGATGGGAATGTGTTCTCCCAATAGCATCGTGTCCAAGGAAATGATACTAAACATTGTATACACCTATTTCATGAGATATAGGATCTTTTGTTTAGTAAGAATAGGCACAATTCCTTTCCCTTGAGCTTTTACTCGAGAGTCATCACCAAGAGTAATTTCAGAATTTGTAGAAGTATCAATGCAAGAAATTAAATCTTTGTTACCTGTCATATGATTGCTGCAGCCACTATCCAACAACCAAAGGTCTTTGGTATGACTGTCTTTAGAAATATGGCAAGAAAGAAACATTGTTTCAGAAGATTCAACTTCATTGTTGGAGACATGTGCTCTACCATTGTTTTGGTCTGACTGTTTATTTCTACATTCTGATTCATAGTGTCCAAATTTCTTGTAGTAGAAGCACTGGACTCTAGATTTATCAGTCCGATTTCTACCTCTTTGTGTCTGATTCTGAAAGTTTTTAAACTGCCCTGATTGATCTTGTGTTGATCTTTCTTCTCCATATTGATATTGTATGCCTCTATTGCTTCTCCATCGGTTGCCTCTACCTCTGTTGAAAGAGGCTTGAGTCTTGAAAGCTTGTTCCAAAGACTCTTCTTCAAGATTCAGTCTGGTCTCATGTGACAAAAGTGATCCAGTTAACTCAACTACTGAAAAAGTAGTGAGATCTTTAGACTCCAAAATAGTTGTGACAACCATTTCAAATTTCTTTGGTAGGCTTCTGAGGACTTTTTCAAAAATCTTTTGATCTTCAATGGTTTCACCATTAGTTTTGATCTGATTTACAATGCCCATGACTCTAGTCATAAACTGATCAACATTTTCTAAGTTAGACATTTTCAATGTTTCAAACTGTGTTCGCAAGGCTAGGAGCTTGACTATCTTGACTTTGTCATTACCCTCATATGTAGATTTGAGAATATCCCAAGCTTCTTTTGAGGTTGTAGCACCTGTGATTTTAGCAAAAATAGAATCATCAATTGAGTTTTGAATCCAACATTTTGCCCTGTTCTCTTTCTTTCTCAACTCAGTAGCTGCATTTCTCTGAGCATTATTCATAGCAGCTAAGTCTGCTAGAGTGGGCTCTGTGTAGACATTTTCAACAGTATCCCAACATTCTTGGGCTTGCAGAAATGACTTCATTCTCAAGGACCAGAATTCATAATTTTTGCCAAGAAGAATGGGAGTCTGTGGCATGTTACTAGAAGCAGCCATGATTTTAAAAAAAACTTTCAATATTAAATATTCTCCCTTTTGAATACTCTGCAGTTCTTTAAGATTCTTGTGACCTTCAAATATTTCAAATATTTAAGAGATATTCAACTCAAATGAAAATTTTTACCATGGAGTTTGACTTCAACTACTGGGTATTAACAATGGCTTTCTTCTCTTTTGCAGCTTCCTTATGAGCAACTTTGTGCTCTTCGAATCTCCCAAAGAGCAACTATTCTGGGTCTAAATCTGTGTGGCTCCTTCACTCCACAAATGACAAGTTCTATAGAATTTTCCTTGGTTCTGTTCTAAGCTTTCCTCCAGTTGAATCTGATCTAGCTACTCTCCACTTAAATATGAAGAGGCTTATGCAACCTGAACTTGCAGCAGCTCTGATACCATGTCAAATATGGCAAAGGAAAAGAAATGCAACAAAATAGAGCAGAAAAATAGAGCATATACAGAAAACTAAAAGCCAAAATATTCATCTATTCATCATGTTGTTCAAAAACACTACCAAACAGTATTTAGGGCAATGAGAGAACTTCTAGAAGTAGCTGGAAGCAACTTGAAGAAGTTGGAGTAAGCTCCAAGCAACATAAACAAATACAGAGCATTTTGGAGTATTCGGGACCAAACAAGAGTTAATGCAGTTACCAACTCCACCAACCAAAACATCTAGTAAAGCAACGGACAGTTGAATTATATCTAACAAAAAAGTCAAAGAGGTTATATAGAAAAATGAACCATCGGAATTAAAAAAAAACAATGTGCAATAAAATATATTCATGAAATGTTTCACATGCACCAGGAATAGCTCATACTCTATTAAGTGCACAACAACTTATTGCAAACAAATAGTGCAGGACAACTTATTGCAAATGAATACATTTTTGTTTCTCACAATAATGAATGTGTTATCTATAATCAAATAGTACCAAAAGTTAGTATGCTAAAAAAACATAAATTTTCCTTTGAAAGTTGCATTTGAAGAAACTCAATCTTTGAATGTTGTCTTGAATGATAAATCAGGGTTATGGAACATGAGATATGGACACCTAATTTTTGAAAGGAAAATGGTGAAAGAATTGCTATAATCAAATGAGGCAATCCAAGTATGTGAAGATTGTATTATTGGTTATATTAAAAAACTAGTAATTATAGAAAAAAAACAATATTCTCCAACTCAATCTTTGAATGTTGTCTTTGAATGATAAATTAGGGCTATGGCACATGAGATATGGACACCTTATTGTTCTACTAGCCTACGTAGAAACTCAAGTGCTCTTTTTAGTTCAAATTCTCCTAAGGAAGGTAAAATATTTTGAAAAGAAAATTTATAAAAAAAACTAATAGTCTTGATTCGTTTACCAATTTTTCTTTACTATCACATATTCAAGTGGAACCAAGGCAATCTGAAGGAAGGTAAAATATTTTAAAGAAATTTATAAAAGAAAACCTAGTAGTCTTGATTCATTTACCAATTTTTCTTTACTATATCATATTCATGTAGAACCAAGACAATTTGAACATACAGTAAAACGTGGTTTGGACTAAGGCCATGGATGAGGAAAGTTGATGGATCCATCAAAGACGGATAAGCAATTTTCGGATAAGTCCTCTTCAAAGAGATTTATGAAAGAAGTACTAGTCTTGATTCATTTACAATTCTTTACTATTTCATATTCAAGTATTAAAGATATAATAAAACATGGTTTGAATTAATTCAATGGACAAGGAAAGCTAATGGATCCATTAAAGACATAAAGCAATATCGATAGCTAAAGGCTTCTCACAACAACTAAGCATAGATTATAATGAAACCTATGCTCATGTAATGAAATTGGATACCATAAGAACTATCTTGGTATATTGATAGCACAGTATAAGAGGTTAGTATATTAGTTTGAGGGTAAATCAAATTTTTAAAATTTCTTTGTAAATAGAGAAGTGTTTGTAGAAAAACTATTAGGGTATGAAGTATAGGACAACAACAAAAAAATTTACTAAGTTAAAAAGTGTTCTTTATGGACTCAAGTGAGCACCTAAGAGTTTGATATAACATAATAGATGGATATATTAAAAAAAATCTTCAGTAGGAGCGAAAGAGAAAGTGTATCTACACTCTATATTAAATCCAAAGTGCTGAAAACCTACTTACTTATAGTCTGTTTATATGTTGATGATATGATTTACACTAGCAATAGTAAAGTATGAAGCTAACACTGACAATAGTAAAGATGAATAGAGCAATATCAAAATAAAATTTACAAGGATGACATATGTTAGGAGTTATTGCATAAAAGAGAATGATGAGAATAATGTTTAACGTCATATTCTTTTATCCTTTATGTAAATATTATCATCCAACTATTTATCCATTGCTTTATCTCTATTATACACTCCAATTGTTATTTTATCCTTTTCATTATTCTTCTTTATTGCTACATCCATATCCTTATTCTCCTCTCTCCACCCTCTTACCCATCACTACTTCATCAGCCCTACCATTGTAATGGGCACCGCTACACCACTGTTGGCTCTAAAGTAAAACTTATATCAGAGTTCAAACGTATACAATAAGATTTATTCGCTCCAGCAATTGGTCTTACTATTCTGATCTAATATATTTACTTCATATTTTATTTTCTGCTCTATCTATATGTTGCTATGCTGCTCTATCTATATATTACTACGTTGTTTTCTTTCTTGAAACTGAATAATTTCGGCAATTAGATTTATTGGGGGAGCTATATAAATGTCCTTTTAACAATTTTTCAATTCCTGTCCAATAATTTTACTTATCCATATTTTCCAAATCAATTTGTTTCATGAATTAATTCCTAAACAGTTTTCAACTCATTACAATTTTACTCACCAATCTTTTTAATTCTTTCCAATTCCGTCCATTCTAGTTGGAAAATTGAAAGAAAAGTCTCCATCGAACTCTGTGAAGCACATTTGCAGCATCTGTCAATTCAACCACAAAACAACGCGCAGCTTGGTACAAATAACAAAACTGTAACATCCCATTTTCTTGAAAGAATAAAATCCCTTAAATCATGTTCTTTTAACACTGGTTGATGTTATTTACCTGATGATTTCACCATCACTGAAAGCTGCACGAAAATACTGCTACAATATTATCTGGAGCAAAGGATGAGAGCCACTAAGGATAATAAACTTTCTTTAATCACACTTTCAACTCGTTCAAGCAATTGCAGTGGGCAATTTTGATGAACTCCAATTTTGGGCAATTTGCTGTCATTGAATTTGCTCACAGACAGACACACAAATCCCTGCGTGTTAGTGTGAATATACTGTGGGAGTGTGGAAGTTTAATGTGGGAGCGTGGCGGGATAAGAAGGATTGAATCCATGTAGAATAACACGCTTGTGTAGGTTGTTGGGCCATTGTCTTACACGTATCAACTTGATAGAAAATCACCATTTAGCAGCCCAATGCATCCAAGATCATAAATAACTGTGGTCACCGTTGGTCATGATTGACAGCGTAAAGCATATGAAATTTAGATTATTTTATAATATTAATATTGTCTGTGATAAAAGTTTGGAATAAAATTAATGAATGGGTGTTAAATTCTTTTATAGCGTATTATTGTCTATGTTAAAAGTCTAGAATAAAAAAATTAGTTAATGGGCGAGGCTCTCATGGTGCAAGGCCCAGGAATCAAAGCCTTGGCCTACCTACTCCACAGGAATATGATTCTTTTTATTGCTATATGATTGTTTATAATTGAAAACCTACTCTTTCATTTTAATATGGTGAAAATCAATCAAGAGGTCTTGGAGTGCAAGTATACTATTTTTAGGAAAAAATTTACATTACAAACAATAAAATTTAATTATCTTTCAACCATCAAATCATTGATAAATAATTATGTAAGTTTGTAAAACTCAATTCAATCACTTAAGGATGTTCTATCTAATAAATTGCTTAATTACTTTTGTGAAAAAAGACTAGTAATAATTTAGGTTGTTTACAAGCAATGGCTTACATTTACTATAAAATTTTCATGATTCTAAAAACTATTATATCAAAACTAGTAGTTTTGAAAAAAAAATTGTGTAAATGTATAATTTTAGTTCATTGCAAAAGACTTGTTGTCTTCTTCAATTGTGTAGAATGTAATTAATTCTCAAATTAAAATTCATGACTTTTTTACTATGTGCACTAGTAAATCATTTGATTGACCTTTTTTTGATTACAAAAGGATTAACCTAGAGAAGAGTGTGTGTATTGAAGTGTTTAGATTATGTAGTTTTTTAAGTTATTATTTTTATTTTTTGTCAAACTATTAGTTGTACATATTTTTATTTTTGTAATTTTTTGTGTCATTTAACATTGAAGTTAAGAGTTGCTTGGAGTAAATTATTATGATAGGTTTGTGAGCATGTGCAAAAAGCGAGGTCCACAAAATGTTCAAAAAGTGGAAGTGTTTTTTTGTTCTCATTTTCAAAAATTTTCACACTTGGACCAAAAATTTGAATTGAATCTTAAAAAAGTTCATACTATATACAATTTAGTATTTTGAGTCTAATTTTCAAATATGTAATTTATTCTAACACCTATATGATATAAATTGATTTTTAATAGACAAGGTATAAAAACAACTTTTTAGAAGTCATTTTTATAGGATTAAAATTGTGTAGATACACCATAATTCGACCTAAATAAAATTATATTTCTAATTCCTTTTGGAGAAAGATGTGTAACAAATTGAATATTTTTTTATGGGTAACTGTATGGTCCCATGGGAGGGCTTGGGCTTCTATTTTCATGGATCAAACGGTCTCATGAAGAAAAAAAATTGTGCTACAGGATTAATTAGAATCTTTTCTAGAAAAATAGGAGTCCCTACTTTTTAGAAATGAATCTTTCAACGGTGAAATTGAGGTGGGGCTAGAAATTGCCTCTACAGCTTAGGAATTTTTTAGAAAGTTTTTCTGCCACTTATCTATCACTTAAAATTTTAAATTCCTAAAAAAAATTAAAAATGAGAGAATTTTTATTTATTTATTAATTTTTACCAAAAATACTCCAGTTCAATCCTTAAATTTTGGAGCTCAAAATTTTAAGCTGAATTGCAAAATTGATCTCATGGGACCACTAACCTTAAAATATTCCTAAAGAATCTAAGCAGCACCCACTGAAATTTTTTATGTAGTCCCCTCCATGGGACCATACCCTAAGAATTACCAGAGGTGATAATTTCCCATGAATAATTGCTACTTTATTTATTGATTATTAGCAACCTGTGTTGGCATATGGGCCCCACACCTACATGTCAGATTCACAAGGCCTCGTAGATTTCCATACTCTTTAGCAGTGGCTGGAGGATTTATTAGTCTCGCCCATCTATAGGCGGAGACTAATGTTTTCGCTATGCTCCTTTTTGCTATTAGTGAGTCTCAGAACTGGCGCCAGGAGATGAGAAATGCGTTTATCTTATGATCTATGACGATTTCATTATTAAAATGGAATTTCCATTATTTTTTTCAATTTTTTGATTGGCATTCATAATTTTGCCAATGGTTTTATGCTTTTTCATTTAAAAATTATTCTAGCAAGAATCAAAAAGAAGGGAGATTTCATGAGTTTCCTTGTTTTTCTGCTGTGGACGTGTCTTTGTTGCGAGGGTTCTCGTGAACAGGTGCATTTTTGCTATGTTTGGACGTGGCATGGAATACTGCTCTTTCTGGGCATTTGGCTGCAGCTGAAGGTTGTTGGCGCTACGTGTAGAGAATATCTATTCCATGGAAGCCTCAAAACACAGAATGTACATGTGTTAAAAGGTTTTTAGGCTGCCAAGTTTATGGTACCTAACCACATTTTGCATTGTCTTGTTCTGCATTGGGATTTTTCCCTGAGTGAAAAGTGCAAGGATTTGAATTGAATTTTGTAAGATTTGAGAGCTTTAGGGCTTGAATGATTTTTCCTCTGCCCCAAGCTTTGCACTTAAAATATAATGCATTGTGTTGAAATCTCAGAGGTCATCATTGATATTGTAGTCCATGGAATTTTGAATTCTTCCATCGAATGCCTCACATTCTTCTTACCCATTTTGTTCTATTACAAGGCATGTGAATTGTTTGATAGAATGCCTCAAAGAAATTTTCTTTCGTGGAATTCCATGGTTGCAGGATATGCACAAGAAAATTTCAAGAAAATGCAATTGGTAGGTGTAAAGCCAAACTTCACAAGGTTTTTAGCGTCTTGCCTGCCTGTGCCAAAATGGAAGCTTTGGAGCAAGGTATGGACTTCCATCAAAGTGGTAGAACAGTTAGTTTAGAGTGGAATCAAAGCCTAAAAACAAATTGTACAAAGCTTTGTACTATTCAATGCTAGGCATTTGTTGACAATATATGTCATTCATAGCCTCTCTTTTTGAATTTTTATATTTGTTGTTCATTGTTGCAAAAAGCTCGGCTAACGGCTTTCCACCAAGTGTGTTTAATGGTGTGCACTGCCTTTTCGTATGGTTTGTTCTTTACTACTGGGCACACAGATGCAACACTCACATATAAGACTGAAAGTACACAATAATTCCATTGCTTTTACATGCATTTCACTTCACTTCTGGACTCATTTTTTTATTTTTTGTTGTCATGTTTGTGGCAATTTATTTTACTCAACATTTAGGATCCTATCATGAGGTCACGAGGACATTCAAACCATGATATCCCTAGAAAAAGAACAAGGAAAAAATAGTGGGGAAATGAAACTCCCATATTACCAGAAGCTATAAATATTTGTTAGTAATGCATAGGATATATGATCCATTTCTAGGTATGTGAACAGAAAAAGGAGATTCATACTGTTAACATTTTGATGCAGAACACTTCTAAGCCTAAATCTAAATGGAATGTGTTGGAAATAATTCCACCTTCTAGTCGTACCGCTGCTTCGACTTTTTCTTCCCTCACGTTTTGGCTGTTTACCACTTTTCCTCAGCTTGCTTGTTTGCCCCATGTGGTACTGTGGTTAACCGCTTGCAGGTTGTTCTTTGCCAGTTTGTTGACCATTGATCGCCACCCTACGGTTTGTCTCTTCCTTCCTCGCAGGTTCTCGGTTGTCTGTCCCAGCATTCCCCACGTTACCATGACCTCACCATTCTCTTCCTGTGGTCTTGTGGTGGCCATCTTCCACGTTACCTACATCACCGTGGATTGACCGCGTGTTACCTCTGGCTGGGCTCATAACCGTCTGTTCACTACTACCGCAATCCCGCAGTTTCCCTCCTGACTATCTGAGGTGGCGCGGTGATCCACTTGTTGTCTGTCAGTTCGCCAACTTCCTCCCCACGACCATCTTCCTTTGTCTCTGTGGTAATGCAGGATGTCATCCTCAACTTGTTACCACGGTCACCGCGACCTCTCCTCAATCCGTAGCGGTAGCACGGTACTCGTTCATTTTGGTGGTAGTCCTTGTGGAGTCTACATTGGCGGACAACTTGGGTAGAAGGACTATTCTTCATGGCAGAAGGATGATGTTTTAAATTTGATAAGGACTATTTTTGCTGGCATACGTTTATTGCCATTATCTGTTCTATTTTATGCCTTGGCTGTATATTTTTATATATGGACGGTCATACTTTGTAATGTGTTAGAGTGAAGAAGATTGCTGTGAACAAAGAGGAGGAGGATGAAGAGAAAGAGATAGACAGAGAGAGAGAAGAGAGGACTGAGAAGAGAAAAGGTGACAGAGGAAAATGCTCCCAAGAGTAGAGAGTTAAAATTGTTAGTTTCTGAAGATGAAAATATGAAGAGCTAAAGCTCTGTAGAAATGTATTTCTGAAATGAATGAAAATAAATTTCTGGGTTGGTGTATATGTGTTTAAGTTTCATAATTTAAGTATTTTTATTTGTCTGTATGTCTTGCATGACTCCTCTCTCCTGTGCTGTTAGTTTAAGTTGTCTATCTTTTCCCATAAAGTGGTATCAGAGCCTTGTTGGTTTGTCTTACTAGGCATAGAGGTTTGTAGTGAGATTTGAGTGAAGCAGTCACTGTCTAGTCTAAAAAAGCCATAGAATGTCTAGGACTGGTGTGTGTGCAAAAATATGAGAAATTTATTTGGGTATTAGAGATTTAGTGAAGAGGGTTGATAAGGAAATAAGTTTTTAGAAGAAAATGCGGCCACAAGTGCTTTGTCTATAAGGAAAACTTTTTGTGTTAGGATTAGTTGTCAAGGAGATTTAGGTGTGTTTAAAGCCTGAGAAGAATGCTTGAAAGTTTGAATGTTTAAAAAATTGAAGCTAGTTTAGCTGAGAGGGAGATTTAGAGTGTTTGAAGCCTAGGAAGTGTTTTCTCTAACCAGTTGCTGAGAAAAGTAAACAGGAGGCTGTGTGCATCAAAAAAAAATATATATATATTTGAAAATTGTTAAAGAACAGCCAGAAGTGCTGCATTTTAAAACAAAGAGAAGAGATTACTGTCATAAGAGAAGTTTGGGAAAAACCCACAAGAAGAAAAAGAAGCTGTGAAGAAGCCCACAAGCAGAAGAAGGAACAAAACACCAATTGTTTGAACAAACAAAGAGTTGCAGACCCAGTTGCTGAATTTCAGTCATGAGATTAAGAGGTAAGTTAAAATTTCCTTTACAAATGGGGAAAGAAGGGAAAAGAGTCAAGAAAGATAATGAAAATCTTTTATCTACAAAAGATGTTTTAGAGGAAGAGTTAATATTGCTTAGAGATGAATTGGGTATTGTTAAAAATAACAATGGGAGTTATTTTGAGAAAATAAAAGAGCAGTCTAAAGAGATATGTTTATTGTTAGAAGAGAATGATGATTTAGAAAAAGAATTAAGAAGGGTTAAGGCTAGAAATGAAGACCTAGAAGAAAGGCTGAAGTCCTTTGAAGAGATTAAGAAGAGAAATGAGGATGAAGAAGAAAAAAAATTGTTTACTATTGAAGGAAATCACATAATTGAAAGAAGAAAATGATAGACTAAGAGCATGTAATAAATCTGTGGAAACAAAACTTTATGTATGTGATGTCTCATGTGATACAACAGATTTATGTATTTCATTTGAAAAAGCTGTTTCTATTGAAAATAGTGATGATAGAAAATGTTTAGATGCACATGTGGATGAATATGCAAATATTGCTAAATGTGATAAAATGTTAGAATCTTCAAAAGATGAGGTTTGCTGTGAAGAGAATATAGAGTTGAAAATCATGAAAAGAATGGGTTACACAGGACAAGGTCTTGGTAAACATGAACAAGGAAGAACAAAACCTATTGAGGTTGTAATGAGGCCGAAGAATGAAGGTCTCGGATATGATTCAGGAAAAGGAAATGCTGCTACAAGTGCAGGTAAGTTTGTTAAAGAAATGAAGTGTAATGAGTGTTCACACTATCATAGAAGAGGTCACATCAAGGAGAAGTGTTGGGATCTACATCCTTGCATGGTTTGTGGTTCAAAAAATCACTGTGAGAGAATGTGCAGAAATAAAGTGTCAAAAAATGAATATGGTTCAGAAGTCATGAAGATGGACTGTGGATGGATTGATGATTCAGGTTGGCAGAAGCTAACTGGTATGTTCAAGAGATTGTACAAGTGTACACATGTGAAGGTCAATAAAAATTCTGAGAAGAATGAAGGTTCACATAGAATGAAAAATGTTTGGAGAAAAAAGAAGTTGCAGTCTGATAATCCACTTGCAAAAAGTGAAGATGAAAAACCCAGTTTTATGTTTTGAAAAATTTGAAGATGCTAAAACTGTTGTTGCAGTAGGAAAGGGTAAGATTTTACTTTGATTGCTTTTTGAAAAATGAGAAAAATTGTTGATATAACAGAACCAGAAGTGCAGGGGAAGTCACAAGAACTTCTATGCTTGAATGAAGGATTTGTATATGTAAGGTGAAATAAGGAATCAAAAAATTAGCTGAGGCTACCACTACAAAATTTTTAAAAAAAGTTTGGAACAGCAGCAGTTGTCTAGGAAGCATTTGTTTGAGTGCGGTGGAGAGAAGACATAATATGAATATGAATAAAAAAATAGAGGTTACAGTCGTAGCTGTTATTGCTCATCAAGAGTTGAGTTGAAAAGAAAGTCAAAGAATATGGACAGAATCATAAGTGAATGAGAAAATGAAAAGTGAAGGAAGAAGACAAGATTTAGAAATCTGAAGAAGAGGTTTAAAAAATTAGTAACAGAGTATGGATGGCAGTAGCCACTATGAAAATTTTTTTTTAGAAGGTTGATGTTTTTGAATGAACTATTGAAACAAGAGTTTGGATAAAGAGGGAGAAATAACATAATGTTTTGCAATCAGTTTGTGGTAATCTGAAACCACCTCATTGAAAGTTTTTTTTCAGTTAGTTAGTGGTAATTTGAAACCACCACATTAAAGATTGAGCTTGAACAATTAAGAAAAGTGCAAAAATGACAGATCTCCCTAGCACCAGCAACGTGCCACTATGGGAAGAATTTAAAATCAATTAGTCAAAATCAAGATACAAAAAGGGTTGAGAAAATCCTTGTGAGTTTCTAGTAATCTGAAACCACCCTTATCAAAGAATGAAATGGAAGAACTCCCAAGCACCTGCAGTGTGTTTCCATGGGAAGAGTTGAGTGAAATCAGAATGACAAAGAAATGATGGAACTGCACAAGCAATGGCAATCAGAAGAAGGATGAGATGAGGGAAAAGAATGATAATAAGAATGAGAAAATTGGTGAAAAGACAAACATCTAGTTTATGGTAAACTGAAACCACCTATTTGATAGTAGATATCAGCAGATTGAAAAGATGAAATTAATGAAGAGGCTGCAGACCTCAGAGAAGAATAGAAGTGAGAAACCAGATGCAAGGGAAGATACAGATGAGTGAATCCAGCCGTAGTTGATGAAGAAATTTGAAGAAGATCCAGAAGTGATCGTTGCAGCAGATCCAACAGTGAAGAGGTTTCGAGCTTTAAGGAATTCATGGATGTGCTGATGCAGAAGCTGAAATGAAGAGGGAGTCTTGGAAATAATTCCACCTTCTGGTTGTACCACTGCTTCGACTTTTTCTTCCCTCACGTTTTGGCCGTTTACCGCTTTTCCTCAGCTTGCTTGTTTTCCCCATGCGGTACCGCGGTTAACTGCTTGCAGGTTGTTCTTCGCCAATTTGTTGACCATTGATCGGGTCCTGGCAGTTACCGCCACCCCGCGGTCTGTCTCTTCCTTCCTCGCAGGTTCTTGGTTGTCTGTCCCAACATTCCCTGCGTTACCGCGGCCTCACCATTCTCTTCCTGCGGTCTTGCGGTGGCCATCTTCCACATTACCCACATCACCATGGATTGACTACGTGTTACCTCCGGCTGGGCTCATAATTGTCTGTTCACTGCTACTGCAGTCCCGCGGTTTCCCTCCTGACCATCTGCGGTGGTGCAGTGATCCGCTTGTTGTTTGCCAGTTCGCCGACCACCTCCCCATGACCGTCTTCCTCTGTCTCTGTGGTAATGCGGGATGTCATCCTCAACTTGTTACCACAGTCACTGCGACCTCTCCTCAATCCGCAGCGGTAGCACGGTACTCGTTCATTTTGGCGGCAGTCCTTTTGGAGTTTGCGTTGGCGGACAACTTGGGTAGAAGGACTGTTCTTCATGGCAGAAGGACAATGTTTTAAATTTGATAAGGACTATTTTTCTTGGCATATGTTTATTGCCATTATCTATTCTATTTTATGCCTTGGCCGTATATTTTTATATATGGATGGTCATACTTTGTAATGAGTTAGAGTGAAGAAGATTGTTGTGAACAGAGAGGAGGATGATGAAGAGAAAGAGATAGACAGAGAGAGAGAAGAGAGGACTGAGAAGAGAAAAGGTGACAGAGGAAAATGCTCCCAAGAGCAGAGAGTTAAAATTGTTAGTTTCTGAAGATGAAAATATGAAGAGCTGAAGCTCTATAGAAATGTATTTCTGAAATGAATGAAAATAAATTTCTGGGTTGGTGTATATGTGTTTAAGTTTCATAATTTAAGTATTTTTATTTGTCTGTATGTCTTGCATGACTCCTCTCTCCTATGCTATTAGTTTAAGTTGTCTATCTTTTCCCACAGAATGTTGCCACGAGAGCTAGCCAATTTGTCACACCTTGTGGGACCGTAAGTGAGCAATATTATATGACAAGGCATATTCTTCTTACCCCATTCTATTTTATGACATTCTTCTTACCCCATTCTGTTTTATCATAAGGCACGTGAACTATTTGATAGAATGCCTTAAAGAAATTTGGCTTCATGGAATGCCATGATTGTAGTATATGCACAAAAAAGTTTCAAGCAAATGAATTGGTAGGTGTAAAGCCACACTTCACAACTTATTCTAGTGTCTTGCTTGCCTATGCAGAAATGGGAGCTTTGGAATAGGGTATGGACTTCCATCAAAGTGGTGGAATAGTTAGTTTTAGAGTGGAATCAAAACACATAAAGCTTATTGCTAATCTTATTGTATCTTGTTCATGCCTTGTGCCAAAGCTCTAGTTTTGCCACAAATTGGAAGGGTGCTAACAATTGTGGAGATGCACCTGCTAATTACATTTGCTTGAAAGATTTCAAAGCCTTGAGACTAAAACACCATTTACATATTCTACAATCATGGCATTTCATGAGACCATGTTTCTTTGAGACATTTAAAATGCAGAATTATTTGTGAGAAATAAAGAGTTAGGGTTACAAGCTTGAAACAATGGAGTCAAAGGCAATGGTGGTATTTAATCCGCACAACAACAAATTGCAGAAATTGAGTTAGGGTTATGCTAAAACTTTTCAATACATGAAACATGATAACTGCCATTTATATCAGATTTTGTGATTTATTTTGAGGATGATATATATTTGTTTCATTTTAAGCAATTTTATAAAGAAAAATAATTGATTGCAGTTCTTATATAATTTCTTTGTACATCATCATAGAAGCCTTGATTGTCTTTCTTGTTAGACTTTTGAATCACATTATAGTTTTTATACAGTTAATCGGAAAACTTCATTTTGTAGATAGTAATTTAATTTGTTTTCTTCTTCTTATGTGTCCAGTTTTAAGCAGTCTCTTCACTTCAGCTTTTCCTTCTTTCTTATATGTCATAGTGTAAAACACTCTATTTTCTTCAACTTGAGTCCTTTTAAAATGCCCAGATGAACTATACCAAATGTAGAAATAGTGTCAAATGCCAAATATATTTTCTTCTAATTATTTATAAGTTGTAAACTATTATAGAGGCTATGGTGGAGGAAGTTTTTAGAGTTTGTTGGACTTGGATTTATGTTGTAGATAGCATATCTTGATCCTGGAAACCCTATGTTATTGTGAATCTCTAATGAGCTTTCTAAATTTGTGTTTGTGCTAATAACTTCATTGTGAGATAACTAATTGTTTCTTGCTAATTCTTCAATATGCCTTAGTGGAGACCAACTTGTCGACGGGTGCATAGTACAAATACGAGGTATATGTTCAAATAATATGTATAATCTATTTAGTTTTAATATTATTTGAGAAACAACTATTATAAAATATGATCATTTGTGATTCTTTTTCCGTGGCTTGTAGCTTCTCTGAATCATTCTTATGGCATTAGTATTTGCTTTGATTATTAAATCTCTTGCAGCAAATTTAGGAGTCAGTACTGGTTAGTCTATGTTTGAAAATTGATAAGAATAACATGAATGCATATTTTGATGTCAATATATATTATGTTCAATTATGGGACTTTGGTTGTGTTCCAAGCATACATCTTGTTGAACATTACAGAGCAGAGTATCCTAAGAAGATAAATTTTGTATTGTGGATGCTAGCTGTGAAGTGGTTGTTATTGCAGCTGACATTCCTAAAGGTTAATATTTTCAAAAATCAATGAATTAATTTGTTATGAATACAACACATCAAGGACAAGGGATAGATACATCTAGAGTATCTTTTGGATGCCTTCTCATGCTAGTTGTTGTCTAATTGTATGGAAACCATTGGATCTGCTTAAATGCACTAAACATGTTTCACACACTGTATGGTTTGGGGTTCTTCTAACAGGGCTAAGCACACTTTTGCTTCTTGGACTGCAACAATACGGGGTAATCATTTGTTACGTGCTAATCCCATTCATGCATCCAATTCTTTTGATTATTCAATTTTAATCAAGGTAGACTAATATATGAACTGTAGATCTGAAAACTTGAGATGTTTTCAAATGGTGACCTATGTGCATTGTGTTGCCATATTATTAGGCTTGCCAATAAGAAACATGCAATGTCTCATTATCTAAAACGTTAAAGATTATTTTAAATCTTCCTTTAATTTGTAAAGCAACACCTTTTGTTTGCCTAATCACATATAATGCATCAAGCAATAGTACAAGTGTCATTTCATTTAGGCCTACAAATAAGCAGGTGGAATTTTCCATGATCAATAGTAGTTTTGCTTTGCAAAATGGAAATGGGGGACAAGGTAAGATTTAGATGCTTGATAGCCCATATGACAACACATGATTGTCTCAGAATTGGTTTGTTTATCTATAGTCTCGACTCTCGATCACTTGGGAGTTTGCCCTGTAACCCTGCAAAGAAAAGCAAGGGATGCATAAGAGATTATATTTATGTTGTGTGCTAAATGATCATGGTGTGTTACTGTTGTATAGTATAAGTTATTGAGTTACGTATATTATTCACTCATGTATGGGATGATTGGAAATGTATTAGGACACTAGGATGTTTATGACATGAATATTGCATCAAATCAACTATTTGCTGAAACAAGGGAGTTTTGCTTGATATATAATACATGAGATTATAGTGCATTTTGCTTTAATTATTTTGGATGTTGTGCACAAAATACTATACTTGTAAGCTATAATGATCGACTCAGATTGAAAGAGAGATCAATGGATGAGATTGATGAATGTCATGCGATGAGTTATGTGTCAGATAGAACGTGAGTTAGAACATGAGTCAGAAAATACTGCAAGATAAAGACTAAGTTAGAACGATAATTTAATCTTTAGTTAAGAATCTTCGAAAATAGAAGAAATAGACTTTGTATGTCAAAGACAAAGTTAGAACTCAAAGATGAAGAATTAATTTGAATGCATACATGCATATGAGTTAGAACTAGTTAACTGACTAGTTGTGATAGAGAGTCCTCTCGCAGAGATGATCCACTGTTGAATTCAGAGATAACTGGAGAAGTAAAAATAGATCTTGAGTCAGAAGGTGAGTGAATGATTCAGTCAACTGATTGATAGAAGAATGTGACATAAATAAATAAATGTGATTTAAATGTTAATTTAATTCAACAATCAAAAATGAAAGACTTATTAAATAAATAAAGATAATTTATTTAATTTGACTATTGAAAAGGTGGAATTGAATAATTAAATAATAAATATTTAATTATAGATAAAGGGGGTTAAATGAATAATTAAATAATAAATATTTAATTATGTTTGAAATATGACAAAGGAGGTAATTAAATAATAAATTATTTAATTAAGAAGGAAGAATTAATTAGTTAGCGACATAATTAAATAATTATGACATATTTAATTAATCAAGTTGAATAAAGGTTATTTATGAATTAATGAGTTAATTAAAAAGGGGTATTTAATTAATAGAGGAAATATGTGTTAGCAAGGGAATTAAATAATTAACATTATTTAATCATGACCATGGATAATAGAAAATTATGTCGAAAGTGATACTCGCAGGCCTAGACCAATTTTTGATGTCTGCAGTTTGCCCCTCTTTGATACAATGTTGTTTCAGCGTTGTGTCAAAGAAAATATGCCCTGATCGTGCCCCAACATGAAACAAGTTAAGGTATGCCCCCTCGGGAAAATTGACAAATTTTTGAAAATTTTCAAAAAAATCAGGAAATGTTCCCAATAAGTCAATTTGACAGTTAGAAATGCTATGGAGTTGATGGAATTGAATTTGGATGTGATACAGACGTGTATGGGTCATTAGAAGTTGAAAGGTTAAGCAGCCAATAGAGAAGGGTAGAAGAAATGCCACCCAAACCCTATCTATAAATAAGAATTATGTTGAAAACCAATTCATTTGCACCTGATAGAGTTTGGAAACCTAAGAATTTTCTCTGACTAGCGGACGAAGATGGCTCCCATTCCATATGTTGCACATTGAGGATATCGGATCCGAACATTCAGGTGGCTAGCCGACGTAGGACCACCGATATGTACCCGAAAATGAACTCTTGAAAATTATTTTTGCAGTGTTTCTAGGCCTCTAAAATGTAATTCACATATGCGATCTTTCAGGATCGATGCATATGCCGTCATATTCGCCGCATTTGACTGCAAAATGACGCATGTGCTAAAACATGTCTAGGATAGGTTAGGCATTTTAGGGATTAAACAAATTTGATTTATAATGCACCACATATGTATTTATGCAATGCATGTAGGGTAGTGAACTGCATATGCTTTAGTGAAACACATTTGTATGAAGTAGACAGACTTAGAAAATGCACTCCATTTGTAGTAGGTAGAAACGAGTGTGGGAAATGTGCAACACATATGTAATATGCGACACAAATGAGTTGTAATGCAATGAATTTGTAAGAATGCACTCCATCTGTTAAAGTGATAAACCTTTTTGAAAAGACTGCTGATTTGGAGAAAATTGCTTAGATGCATTCCGAAGAAATGGCTTAGATGTATTTCAAAAAGATGGCTTAGATGTATTCTGAAAAGATGGCTTAGATGTGTTTCGAAAAGATGGCTTAGATGTATTCTGAAAAGATGGCTTAGATGTGTTTTGAAAAGATGGCTTAGATGTATTCTGAAAAGATGGCTTAGATGTATTATGAAAATATGATTTAGATGTATTCCGAAAAGATGGTTTCATTTTATTCATAGTTTGTTTTATGACCGCACTTGGCTAGTAAAATTTTTTGAATTTTTTTTCTAAGGAAAATGTTTGAAAATCTTGACATCGTGGTTGATATGCAGGTTGTACTGGATCCTATATATACGCGGGAGTCACATCCTGACACATTCGATTTGAGAGATCATTTGAGTAGTGCAAAGATACGAATCTTGTGGAGACTTGGTCTACGTCACTGTCTTTCAATGCCCACTATTGGGGTGAACAGGGGGATGCTCACTACATTGTGCGAGCGATGGCACTCTAAGACATATTCATTTCACTTGCCGACTGGGGAGGCTACTGTCACATTGGAGGATGTGTACAGGATACTGAGACTGCCGATTAGAGGAGAGCGGATGATGTACGATACCCAGTGCAGATTGACCGAGCTAGTGATATTTTATCAGGTAGACGACATTAGTCAGCTTGACATAGAGCATTATGAGATTAGATGGCTGGTGTTGGCGGATAGATATGAGAGGATTGACTACATATTATGCATGTTGATAGGTGGGATAGTTCTTCTAGATCGACGAGGTCATGGTTTTCTAGTTGGATGGGGTGAGATGTTGGTGGGGATGCTGGAGAGAGAGACCACGTATGCTTGGGGTCCATGTCTATTAGGGATGTTATATTTCCATCTACATGATATTGCATATAGAGATGCACAGTCACTGAGTTGTGGGACCAATCTGTTGATGATTTGGGCATGGGAGAGGATAGCTATTTTTCGTCCTCTGGTTACTGTAGAGCGATGGGAGAGATGTCTATATGTTTTTCGGTACACAAGACACATCACTAAGAGCCATGTGGGAGACACTAGATATTGGAGACATGCGCTCGACATTCTAGATCAATTCACTTGGAGACCATACATGGACTATGAGGAGTGGTATGATGAGGATAGACATTTGCCATTTTGTAGATAGACACAGTACCTGATTGGGAGGACTGTTTCGAGTGTGCACATTATAGAGAGATACTTGCCAGATAGAGTTTTGAGATAGTTTGGTGAGATTCAGGATGAGCCTCAGAGTAGAGCAGAGTTTACTCGTTCATCTAGAGAGGTTCCATATTGGGGGCCCATGATTCTTGATGCTACCGTAGAGGCAGAGATATAGGTTTTACAGCCAGTACAGTGGGGATGGAGAGATAGAGCAAAAGATCTAGGGATGACAGCTGCATATGACACATGGTGGGCGGAGCATCATCTGGTTCCATACACAGATCCAGATCAGCTGGCACTAGTGGAGAGACGAGGCACAAGACCGAGAGGACAGCGAAGAGGTGGAGGTGCCAGAGTTGGTAGAGTTGGAGGGAGAGGTGATGATGGCAGAGGCGGTAGGCGAGGATGGAGAGGACGGAGAGGGGGTCGGGTAGGTGGAATTTCACCTATTTGAGAGGCAGTGGTAGAGGATGTACCGATGTTGGACATTAGAGGTGGAGCTGATGCACAAGTCAAAGATGAGCATGTTGCCGAGGAGGCAGTTGTAGAGGAGCTAGCTGAGGTGGATATTGGGGGAGAGGATGTCGTAGAGGATGTAGATATGGATATGGATATGGATATAGACCCTCTAGGTATTCTGGCAGGATATGGGGAGGATGATGTTGAGGAGGAGGCACCGATGGAGGAGTAGGAGAGAGAGCTCAGGGATCGGATTGTGGAGGGGAGATGAGAGGATGATGCCCCTAGGGATGGTGATAGGGAGGACATGGAGGAGAGACTGAGACTGATGACAACAAAGCTTGATGATATGCTGATAGAGAGAGACAATGCTTATGCAGAGAGAGATAGTGTTTGTGCAGAGAGAGACAGTGCACTCATGGAGAGGGATCAGGCCATAGCTCAGAGACAGGAGATGGAGCAGTAGTTTACGGAGGTCAGACGCCTTTGTAGTGGGTCTTCATCTGATGGGATGGTATGGGAGTTAGTCAGATCAGTTGAGAGGGCTACGTATTACAGGGATTTATATGAGTTAGTGGTAACAGCAGAGAGACGAGCTCCTAGCTTCTCAAAGGTTTGCAACTAGAGATCATAGAGCAGGAGTCATACTAGGACACAGAGTATAGGGTGTGGTAGGACCATCAAGGACAAGTCCTTATGATAGGCCTTCCACCTCACAAAAAGTACCTCTGAGGCAGTTTCCACCACCTTCACCACGGGACAATAGTGGCAATGGGACACGATGACAGTTGTTATACATGTAGACACTGTATTTTGATTAGAGAGCCTGCGAGCTCATTTTATTTATGGACACACTTTGATATTGTACTATGACACACTTTTTTGAGTGATATATATATATATGAGTTTTGGCGGCTTCTACATGATATGCAGTGTTATTTTATGGTGATGCATTGCTTCTATATGATTATGTTTCCTAGATGATATATGTATATATGTTATGAATGAATGTTTCTACATTTATGATGAGTTTATGATGTTTATGGATGATTCTATATGCGGTTGATAATGAATGTAATGTTCTATATGATGATGATTTATATTTTATGGGTTTTATGTATCTAATAATGATGGAATGCCTATTATGTCATGATTTTCCTATATGTAATGAAGATGTTAATGTTCCTATATGTATGAAATTCTTATATAATGGATGCATATGCAGATGACTTAATGTTTGTGTTTGTGTCACAAGACTCTATCATTATGTTGGATGAGAGAAATGTTAAATGGATGATTATAGGCTGTTAGTAAGAAACAACGAAGGAGGTTGATTCGAAAGAAAGAAATGATCTTCGATATTTTTCCAAATATGCTATGCTTGCAATTTTATCATCACTGGGTGGGACTAACACAAATGGATAGTACACACCATGATATGAGATAGACCATGGTGTACAAAGTCATACATCTACGAAAAACAGATAGTCATAGACAAGGAGTGTCATAACGCAAACTAAGGACAAGATTTCCCCAGTCATTGCTGTCTAGAAAAACCATAGACAACAGACAAATAAAAGACGAATCATGATACGTCATCGCTCCTCTAAATCCTTGAGCACATCCTTGAGGAAACTAGTAACATGATTCAAAAAGCCAAAGTTTAAAAGACAGTTTGACAGACAACAGTCAAAGAAAAGGAGTCTCGAGACATCCTTTCTTCTCTAAATCCTTCAAGGGACATCCTTGAGAAAGCTAGTAACATGACTAAATTCACAAATTGATAAAAAGATAAGACAAAATAAGATATAAAGTTATAAAGGCAAATAAAAGTATTCGTGAAAACTTGATCTTGTGGGATTGTTTGATGTTTGATGTTTGACATAGTGTAATGTGAGGGATGACACATACCGCAATAAGACGTTGAGTCTGGTTTCGACTTGGTGACTATCTGTATAAGGCATGACAAAGCCTGGTTTCAAAAAGACACGTGCCGTATAAGACGTTGAGGCCTTTTATATTATAAAATTATATTAAAAAATAATATAAAAATATTATATAAAAAATCTCTTTCTATATAATATAATATTTAATATAATTTAAAAACCTTCTTTTTATATAATATAATATAAAACCCTCTTTTTGTACAATATAATTTTTAATATAATATACAAACCCTCTTTTTATATAATATAATTTTTAATATAATATTTTTTATATTATCTTTTAATATATATTTTATATTATATATAAAAGTCCTCGTTTTTATATATAATATAAAATATATATTAAAAAATAATATAAAAATAGTATATTTATATTATTTGTTAATATATAATTTATATTATATTTATATAATATATAATACAAACATATTATGAAAATATAAATCTATATTAAATTTATTATATTTACCCAAAATAAATTAACTTAGATGCTTTTTTTTTTACATTTGTAAAGAAAATATTAAAAAAATACTATGAAAGCTATGTGGGGGGTTTAAATTGTCAGTACGAAACTCTAACAAACAAGGGGAAGGAAGGATACGGGTTCTAACGAATACAGGTGGTGAATTTTGTAGTCGGCCTAGATAGTGCCTGTTTTTCTTACTACAAGAGCCTAATGATTGTACCATTGGACGTCGATTTTATAGCCACTAGACATAGATTTCACAACTCTATTATCCAATTTTTACTACTCCTTAGGCAAATAAGCATATTCCTTGCAACCAAACACAAAAAATGTTGAAATAAGGAATTTTTGCCCATCCAAGTTTTAGAGGAATTTTATTCATAGATGTAAGAAACATGTTGATTATGTAACATGCACTAGAAACCACTTCTATCCAAAAATCTTTTTAGGTAAAATACATTTAGTATATTATTATATCTTTCCATTCATGTCTTGTCTATATATTTTGCAATTCCATTCTTTTTTAGGGTAATATAGAACTGTCTTATATATTTCTCTATTATTCTTCTTATACAATTTGATACTCTCCAAAATAATACTCATGACTATTCTGAGTTCTCAAACATCTTGATTTTTTTACTACTCTAGTCCTCCCATAGATCTTTAAAATCCATGAATTACTAAATAATGAAGTAGATGATTGAATATAGATACGTTGGGAACGGTGAATGCTTAAGTACACACCTCTTATTGCCTTATAGATGTTGCAATCGGATATGTATGCATGGTTGCATTCTTAAATCAATAAATTTATACTAGATCCTATGAGAGCTTGATTTATAAGAATGTATACTCATAAACAAGTATAAGTACATTCATGATTATATATGTATATATACATACATATATGAGCTATACCTTCTTTATTTAATATTGTATATTTTACTTTCATGATTATACTTGCATGTTCTTATATTGAATCCACTACATTTCTTGATATGCACTTATGGTACGATTATTGAAGGGATTACTTGCATATAGACATGTAATCAAGTTTACATACTTGTAAAGATCTACCTTGTTGCTTTTTAAGAAATGATGGACCATGCAATGTTGAAAGAGAAATGGTATGTATCCTTCATGACTATGTATATGCACAAACATCAAGCATGATGACATTTTTTGCTTGTAATCCTTGTGTTTGATTAATGATGATGTGATTAAATGTTGTTATGATTTACTTCACAAATTATGTTGCTCCTATTCAAAATTGCGTTGCTAGTTTTTCTCGTGTTGGGTCAGGCATTCTTCTTTCAAGAAGAATTTTGAGGAAGTGATTCACTTTGTTATAGGGTGGAAATGTGCTCCAACAATGTTCTCAATCTTGAACTAGTCAAAGGAGTTTCAAAAGTCGAAAGAATCTTGTCAGAAAGGCTTGAGTCTTAGTATATTGTATAATCTTGCTATTGACCAAGTGGTCTAGATTGTACGGGAAATGTTCCCAAATGTTTCGTCGTGTAATTTGGCACATGTACTCCAACTTTATTTAATCAATATAATCACTTTTCTTTTTCTTGTACATTGGACATGTATCATTTTATATGCATTGTGATGAGTATTTTTTGTATTTAGTTGAGTTTAATCTATGGAGGTCATTACATATCAATGCCCAAGAATTTTGTCATTTATTATTAAAATTAACCCTTACAATATGCAATATGCTATTTGTTTCTTTGAAAGAAAACCAAAAAAACACATCGAAGGCATCCCTATCTATAATGATGTTAATACTCCAAATTGAAGCTTCATTGATTCATACATGACACATGACCTACTGAATTGGAAAAATATTCAATACCAACAATTGTTTGAGTATCACCAAATTCACTAAATTTCTAACAAAATATATACATTTTAAATCATTCTATTGGAGTGATCTACTATTATATCAACTCTTGTAGAGAATTTACAAGGACATTCACTCGTTAAAGAAATATATTCTAGATGTACTTCTTATAGAATAGTTTATAATACATTTTTGTGTTGTTATAATAGAATGTGTTTCTTATAAAATAAGTAAAATTTAAAACGAGTTTCAAACCAACATTCCATATGAGTCATCCTCCACTTCGTTCTTCTAAATTTGAATTAGTACTCAAACCTACTCATGCTAGGAACCTCTTTTTATCAAGCTTCTTTTTTCATGTTGGTATAAAATTCTATGTTTTAATTATCTAAACCATCTACCAAGAAAGAAGTATATTAAATCTCCTAAAAAATTAAAATTTTCTTGCTCAAAATATTTTCTCTTAAGCCAATTTCAAATTTTTTGCAAACCCAATTATCATATTTTAACCTACTCACATGCCAATTTCTTCCACTCAGTTTTAACTTCATGATGTCAATGTTAACTACAAATGCTATTGCCAAAGTTCTTACAACATGTCTGGTCTTGAACTTTCTTTAAAGGCTACATCTATAGACTTCATTCAACAACCTCATTCTACAAATATCAAATACTAGCTACAACTCTCTGATGGTATGCACACACATATTTCTCAGCATCTCGAAGAACTCAAATATCTTATTTTGGAAGAGGCTATAGTCAAAGTTGTTTTTGTCCACTTATGAGAATATACTTGCAAGATGTTCCACAAATTCACTTATTTTTGCACTTTCCTAGTATTATTTTATGGCTCTCATTTGTTCATCTTCATCTCGTTACTAAATTTTTGATATCCTCCAATATTTGCAATATTATGTTCATTGCATACACTGTTATATTTTCAAAACAAATACCTGTTATTAATATATCTATGGTCTTGTTATGGCGTAAAATTACATCTAGTGAAAATTCCCATAATGTTACCTCACTTTAGCCTTGCAAACCTAAAAATGCAAAAATCTTCCACCTTTGCCTTGCTTTTCGAATGTTCCTTTGGAATTTTTTATCGGTGGAGAGAATTTAGTCAAGGATTGTTCTGTGTCATGCAAACACCCCTGAAATATTCTCGAGTTAGTGGATATTGGAGGCATTACATTCTCTACTACCCTATGAATTGTAATACCTCCTTCAAATCTTGATCAACTAAAAACATCCTCTTACCTCCCAAAAACACTTTTGAACTTAATTCTTGCAATTCATTCGATCTCTATTCACTCTCTATTATATTCTCTATCACTTTTATTTACTCTTGTTCTACACTCTACACCATTTTCTATTCTAGCTTGTGCGAGATTCATAGTATTGGTGCAGTTTTCTTGCTCTTTTCCTTCATCTCTTAGCTTCTCCAAGCATGTAGAAGGAGGGTAATATCTATTTACTTGCATTGTATTGTTTGTAGAGTAGCATTTAGATTGTCTTTGCACTATAATTTTTGTTTACTTTCTATTTCTTTTATCATTTTTAGATTGTGGTCTATTGGTTGTTTGTGGAGGTGGAAACACCAAAACAGGGGTTTGAATTCATCAAGCTCTGAAACACAACCACAAAATTTTATGTCACTATGTGTGTAGATACAATCTATTCATGAAGAGCTTGTGGGAGGATGGACCTTTGGTGAGTTGGTTTGATTCTTCCTTTCTCGTTTCATTTCATTATTAAATAGTTTATCTTTTAAAGTTAAATTATTCTTGTTATTGTTTCATTTTATTTCATGTATTTCAGTATTTTATGTTAAACTATCAAACTATTAGATTGAGGCTCTTAGGTTGTTAGCACACCCTATGAGTTTCATTTTGTAAACTCTATACTCTCTATCCATATGAGATATTAGTGCATCTTTGAGACAAAAATACACCACAATTTTGTTTATGCCCCACACTAATTTCCTCTAGCATAAAATATAGTAAGTTTACAGTCTGAGACCTGCGATCTTTTTGCCTATTTCCCAAAATCTTCAATCAAAAAATAGAGTCTAGATTGCCCTTCCTTTTCAACTTATTTCATTTTGGTTAATCTTGAGGTGACCATGATGGCACCTCCAAATTTTTCAAATTTGAAGTGCCCATTTTGGAAATTTTGCCTCTACACTCTCAGAAGTGAACCTAAAAATCTGCCTAAGTGACCTACTTTGGGAGGTCATATTTTGGAGCCAAATGATTTTCAAGCCAAAACCCTTGATGGACCCACTCATATAATATATGTGAATGTTCATATCAGTTTATAACTTCCCATGATGAGTTTTGATAGCATTTTGAAAAGATAAGCTAGAGGGTTCTAGCACTATCTTACTGATTAGTGAACTTTCAGTTATGTGAAGTAGCCACCTTTTCGAGCTTATGTTTCACAAATGGATGATTGTAATGATGAAATCATTTTTTCTCTCCATTTTCCCCATATTCATATACTGTCCTATCAGATTTTAGAGTCTTAGGATCTGACTCGCTATTTTTTTGAGATCAAAATCAAATGCAGTTTGTTCTGATTTTGCAACTACATTTCTGACAGTGTTTCTAGGTGGTCAACTTTGAACCCTAATATCTCATGAATAATGATGATTCAAGCAAGGACCTCTTACACACGTACTCAATGTACCTAAATAATTTTGTGTTTTCAATGGTAGCTCGCTAGGAGTTGATTTGATATTTTTTCAAGATGGCAACTGGCTAAGCCCTTATTGGTTTTCAGCAGGTGTAGTTGTAAAAGTGTCTGATTGAGAAACTTTTTCAATTAATATCTCGTACCTTGTAATATTTATTTTCGAGCCATTTGTTGCACTCCATTCTTGGATCTAGTTTTTACATTCCTATAATTTTTCATGGCTCTTGGAGATTGTCTCACTGGTTTTCCAAGGTGATTCCAAAGGCTACCTGGCTAGTTTTGACCATTATGGAAATGTGCTAAGAGGAATATTCTAATAAAAACCCATTTCAATTTGTCTTGCCAAGAGAATTCAAAAGTTTTCTCATGTCAATCTGCGATGAAACTTGTTTGAAAATGATTATTATTTTTAGTTAGGCCCACATGGGGCCCGACATGCTCTGCATAGTTGTGATACTGTGAATCTTGCATTGTGGCAACCATTTAAAATAAATTTCTTTAAATAAGTCAATATATGGAAGAGAACACATGTGAAGTTGAAAGTTTTGTTACATTCTGCACAAAAAGAAAAGGATGATGCCTTGTTTGAATGAAGACATTTGGTAGTCATTAGTAGTGTTTCCTTTGACTTGTTTTCAACATATCAACGGTAGAAGCTCAAGATGAAGATGAAAATTGTTTCGTTTGGGATACCATGAGATAAAGTCACAACACTATGTGGTCTTTCTCTGATTGTTTGATTAGCTACATGATACTGAATGAAGCAAATCTTATATAGACTAATATTGTTTGAGTTTCCTGATATGTGGCTATATATCTCAAAACTTATTGGGGATGAAGTTCAAAGTGTATGCAAACTTAGTAAATTCTTAATTTGTGATTGGCATCACAAAATTAAAAAAGCACTCTGCGTGAGCTAGAGTCCCTACCTTAAGCAGGTCTAGGTGTAGAGAAAATAGTGTTATGAGTATTTTTTCAGTTTGGTTTTTGGTTTTTTCTATTGTCTTCACCATTCGTTAGCCTAAATCTGGAACAAGCTCTTATGTTGAAGTAAAACACACAACAAACTATGAGTATTTGTTGCTAAGGGGTTTCTTCTACTCTATGGTGATCTCAAGTAAAGAAGGTTGTTACAGTGCTAAGACTTCAGGAGGGCGTGGATGGATGGTATCTTTAATAATTGGTCTTATTGTCTCAACTCTCACAAATTCACATTTGTTATTAGAGCCAAGGTAAACCAATCAACCTTGACAAGAGAGTTAATGTAGGTATTATGTTAATTTTGGCCAAAAGCTTGGCAACCAAACAAAGCATTTGATAGGGCTTGAATGATTCTGAACCATAAAACATGAAATTCATTGAAAATAATGGAGATATGCACATGAAAAGAAACTTCAATATGTATAAGCTAAAAGTTCACTATTCTTGTTGATGCATAAAATAAGAGCAAAATAGAAAGGCAAGATTTCACTAAATCTGAAATTTTCCTTATTTTAGAAAATCTCATGAAACAAACCTTGTACCAATTCTCAACACACTAAACATTTCTGAAGTGCAGTCTACCTTACAATATTGTTAGCAATAGGGATCTTACATCCACTTATGTAAAGATATTTTGAACCTTTAAACTTTTTGGATATGTGTATTGATTTTGCAGCAACTGGTGTGAAGAACACTTGATCAAGAGGGAACAGTAGTTTCTATGGTCCCAAGCTATTTTTAAATGGCTTTTGATGACTTTGGCTTTTCAATTATGATATCTTTTGATTTGTAGACTTCCTATGAGGCCAAAGTGTTGAAACTCATTTTGAGCTGGTCCCTCTATGTGTGATGAGGTTCCCTTTGTGTGCATATTCTTTGTGGTATTCATCCCCAACCTGTCATGCTTTTCCTTTATTTTTTACCAACTATTTCTCTTTGTTGAGGCTGACTAATTGTTGTGGAGATTCTCGAGAGCTTGTTGTCTCTACTCTCTTTGGCTAGCTTGCCTATTCTTTTGTTTGATGTTCTTGGTAAGCCACAAAACCTATCAACGTGACTATGTTCATGGAACGACCTATACCAGAAGGATCTTCCTGTAATATACCCGTTGCTCCCATGCAGCCCTTATAATGTCTAAGTCTTAAGATAATATGGCCAGGAAACAATTTAATTGGAGCAATGTTGACTTAGAATCTTGCATTGTCAAATAACCCTATGATACTTGGCAAAATACAAAGGTGGCAATGTACTCATCTAATGTTCCTTCAATTTATGATGATGAATTCTTGCCAATATTTGCTAGCAAGCAAGGTAGATTGACCTATACTAGAACCATGCTTAGAAGAATATCTGTTAGATTTAAGATAGTAGACCAATGCTTCAAGAACCAATATGATTTTTTCACAAATAAGGGAATTCTTTGGAAAATCAGAACCTTTTCATGTTTGGTGTAGAAAATGGCCATGAAGGTTTGGCATCATGCGAAATATCTTCAAATCTTGATACATCTAGATTTTCAAAGTTTTGGCTCATTGAAAACCTACCAGAAATATGTAGTTAAGGAGCTGAAGATAAGTTATCTTTGGCCAAGCATGCAAAAATATCTTTCACAAATTATCATATTGTCTTCTTAGTGCTCTACTTATTGTTCCATCAAAGTAGAATTTGATGGAGATCAAACTGACATAGATTCCAAAAAATTGCAATAGCATGCAATGAGGACATTTGATGTAGAAAATATAGAATGGAGTTGAATTGGGTTGGACCATCAAATTTTAAACAATTGATAAAAAAAATCTGGTGAGTAAGAGTTTACAAAATTTATAAAAATCAGTTGAAAGCTTGGACTGTATAGTTTTGAGAGACCCTGCCTGTGAGGACAAAGGATATTTTTTTGCTTAAACTTATACATATATTCCAAGTGTTTTGTACTATGGTTTTAACTCATGACCAAGCTCTATAGAAAACCCAACCTTACAAATCCAATTGCATTAGGAGCAATCTCGTATGGTTGACATAACTGTTGAAATGGCCTTACATGGTCATGTGATGAAACATGTTGATAGCAGTTACTAAGGATGTTGTAGGTCTTCACTATTTCAGGGTTTGCATACCCTGATCCCTACCTTCTAATAAAATGTGCTTTTAGCATTCCTTTTCTGCCTGTAAAAAGGTGATTATCTTAGTTGTTAGGATCACCCATCTTGTGATTCTCTTGCCTATTATGGACATTGTTCTCACACTTTTGTTTTATTTCCTGGCAAAAAATGCACAATCCAATTAGAAATCCACATTTTATCATTTTGAAGAAAAATAATTCACCTGGCCCCGCAAACATTGGAGTTGGCATTTAATATTTTCAAAGGCACAACTATCAATGCAAACCTAAGTTGCTGAATTGGGTACGGGTACAAGTATGAGTACAGGTACATGGGTATGGTACGTCGATACAATTTTTTTTTTTCTTCGTGTGGGTACGTTTGGGTACGTCCATACAAAAAATACATAAAAATCATAGATACTATACATATTTGATTATTTAAATTAATATTTAGTATATTATTTATTATATTATTAATTTATTATTTAAAGTAAAATAAAAAAATTAATATAAGTATTGTGTATGATAAAATGTGTCAATTAAATTGAAATTAAACTAGTACACCAATGCAACATTAGATTGAAGAAAACTAAATAAAATAAATCAAATGCAAACTCTTGACAACAACTTCTTCAAATTCGTTTCATTGTCCTCTATCTCCAAGGATTCGCTTCAATATGTTTGCTCTCAGTTGCGCAAACACAGCTTATAGAATGGCACTTGAGAGAATGAGATTATTAAAATGCATATGCATCTACAAGATTGATCTTATTGAATAAAAATGCTTATGAAATGCTTAAGATGTGACTATAATAACTACGCATGAAAGTATGAGATTCGAGATTCTTTTTAGCTCATGAAAGAGCTATATTTATAGATTTTCGAAGGTAGGAATTCGATTGGCCAAGATTGACAGTCGAGTTCAAACTTGTTGAAATGAATGGTGAGAGATCGAGAATTCGAAAAGAAGGTGGAATTCTGAGATACAAAAAATGAAGAGACAATTGAAAGGTGTCTCTCATAATTAAATAAATAAATATTTAATTATGTGTGAGAGAAATGTGAAAAGGCTTAATTAAATATTGCAAATATTTAATTATGTGAGAAAAGAAAAAGCCTTTTAATTAAATATTGAGAATATTTAATTTTGTGAGAGGAGTGGGAATTTGGAAAATGATTTAATTAAATATCAAAAAGTATTGAATTACATGTGGAGGGAAGAAAATCATTTAAATTTAGAATTTAAACTTTGATAATTAATGTAAATAGATTGTAAAATCTATTTAATTTATTAAGAGGAAGATAGCATTAATTAAATAAACTTATTTAGTTAATTAAATTAGAAGAATTAGAAAATGAACAATATAAATAAATAATTCAATTTATTTATATGTAAAAGACTTAAGAAACATTAATTAAATTATTCATATTTAATTAATTAATAGGTTCGATCGACCGTGACCATTTTTAGATGTGTACATTTTGCCCCTCTTTGAAGTGATGTGTTTCACGCATTGCTTCAAAGAATTTGCCCTTGACTTTGAAAAAAATTACCGATGATGCTATATGCCCCCTCGGGTGATGAATTAGATGATTTTTGGAATTTTTTACTGATTTTCTATGTGATTCATTGACTGATAAAGATGATTTGATGAAAACCCCTATTGAAAGATTGATATGAAGATGAAGAAATTTTTATTTTGCCTCAATTGATGATGCTTTTTGATTGATAAATTTGCTTACATGCGATATGAAAAACAAATAGAAATTTTGATTTGATTGATAAATTTGCTTCCGTGCAATATGAAAAACAAATAGAAATGATAGATTTGCTTTCCTGATTGAAAGTCAAATAGATTGAGTCGCGATGACTGTTAAATTTGTTTCCATGTGATATGAAAAACAAATAGTAACATAGATTTGCTTTCCTGATTGAAAGGCTTGATAAATTTGCTTTCCTGATTGAAAGGCTTGATAGATTTGCTTTCCTGATTGAAAGGTTTGATAGATTTGCTTTCCTGATTGAAAGGAAAATTGAGTCATGATGACTGTTAAATTTGTTTCCATGCAATATGAAAAACAAATAGAAATTGATTTGAACTTGCTTGATGTATTTATTGATTGATGATATCCATTGTTGATTGATTTGCATGATTGCTTGATGATATTGATAGTGTTGTTGATTAGGGAAGGATACATCCCTATGATGATGATGATGATGATGATGATTGAGGCTTGCAGTAAGGCTAGGAACAAGACAAAAGGTATGATTAAATGATTTTTGCTAGATTGAATGGATTGACTAGATGAGATTGAAAGAAATGATTGGATGAATTGATTGAGATGATGCAGATGAGATGTGACAAATGTCCAGTCATACTCAACTGTTGTCTCAAAGAGATATTCAAGAATGTGGTTAACTTTCAAATATCTATTTAAAAAGGCCCTCAAAATGCAAATGAATTATGCAGTCCTAATAATGAATTATGCAATCCTAAATGAAATAATGAACCATTCTCCTTGTTGCCATTTCCTGCTATGTTTAGTTGTCATCATTGAGCCTTTTGATATGTTGAAAGTTAGTACAAGCATCAAAAGGTATGTTAGCACCAATGATGACCTGAGTACTGCTTTCATAATGTTTGATGTAGGAAGTTAATACAAGCATCGAGGTATAATTGAACCAAGATGACCTGAATATTGCTTGCATAAATAGACAAAAGTTAACCATTTTCCTATGCAAATTTTGAAATGTCATTAATGATATTGTAGAGCATGTCCCACGAAAAATTTGCACAATACTGATGATTAGCTTATAGACAGCAAGCAAAGAAAAATCATACTTCTTCCTTGTGATTCTAGTTCAGTACATCATTGAACCACTCCAAAGATATGATGTCATCAAATATCAAAACAACAATTGCAACTTTTTGCTTTAAGTTTATCATTCATTATTCAGATTAAGATCATCCAATTTGTTTCAGTTTTCAATATATGACATGTCTCAAAACTGTTTTGACCAGGCTTGATTGGATATTCGATTGTTGATCTGATACTTGAATCTGATACTTGATAATTGACACATGTTGCTTGTTTGCTCAAAAAAAGTTGATTTCCCCCAACGAGTTCAGGATTTTGCCCCTAGTCTAGGGTGAGACACGACCATTTTACTGATGAAAGCATATGATTTATTGATTTTTCTTTGGCTTTTAGGAATATTTTGATTTTTTTGAATTTTGATGTTTTTTTTTTTTTTGGATTTTGATGATTTGGATATGGACATGCATGATGATATCAGTGCTTTGTTTTGAGATTTTGTTGAAAACCAAGCTAAGGTTGATTGATCAGATTGATGGATTGATAGTTTGACTAAGTGTGTTAAGTCAAACAAGGTGATAATGGATTTGTTAATTTGGCTAAGTGTGTTAAGCCAAATAAAGATGATAATTAATTTGTAAACCCAAGGAAGTTGTGTTATCCTAGAGTAAACTCGTTCACAAGATGATAGTTTGACTAAGTGTGTTAAGTCAAACAAGGTGATAATTGATTAGATTCGATTGATCAAGATTGATGAAGCTTGATTTGGAACAAAATTATTTTGATGATTTGATGTGACACTGACACGCATGTTAGATGTGACTGATATGAATTGTTCAAATTGATGTTCAACAAAGATAAAGCTTGATAAGGAGCATCTTCCTGTCAAAATATGCCATGGGCTAGTGATTTGGATCTTTTGGCTCGCAAATGCTTGACCAATTTGATTTTATGTCTTCCAATGTTCAGATCACCACATAAGTTGGAGGATATATATCAAGATTCATTCCTAAAGCAAGATGTAAACGTTTGCCCCCAATGTCTAGCAATGTATGGAATGGCCATGGGTGGATTCTTGAATAGGTGTATGGATAGATACTGTAAGCATGCAAAGGATGCCAAGGATTATCTTGTGACAAGATAAGGTGTTCGAACAGAGGAATGCTCATTCGGATAATGCTTCAAGGCTCAGATAATGTTTGGATTGGATAGGATCAATGAAAATGACCCATGTCAAGATGTTTACCATAAACAAGTGTAAAGTGTTTACCAAACTTTGTCGAGATCAAGATAATGTAAATAGATGGTAATGGGCTAGATAAATGGTTCATGGATGAACGATGATATGGATGGAATGTTGGCTTTATTATGGATGCGATAAGATGCTTTCTCTTGAATTGGCACACATAGATGCTCGATTCTACACATGACGCCTGTTTGCCAGGTTTTCATCATGGTACTTGTCCAAAGCGCCACCAAAGTGGTTTTCGCTAGAGGACGATTTTTTTCTTTACTTGTTTTTCAATCCTTTTTTGATTTTTTTTTATTTTTTGTATTTTTGATTTTTTTGTTGTCACCAAGACGCCTGTTTGCCAGGTTTTCATCAAGGTAACCATTTTTTCAGGACATTTTTCTGATTTTTTTGTATTTTCTGAGAGATTTTAAGTTGATGTTGAACCACCTGGTGGTGCTGATGTTGATGCTTCTATCATAATGTGCCATCGGTATCCTACTTGAAGAAGTTGTTTTGCCAAGATACGTGCACTTGAATGCAACTTTTGAGATCTCTGATCTGCTTTGCTGATACTGGAGTTAACCTCATCTTTGTGCGCACATCGCGATAGAGTGCCTTCTGAATCCTTATGATGAAGGGTCATTGCCAATACATGGTCAATGTGAGAATTGGATATCATGCGTGGAGGCGTGGATGGAGTGTGTTTAGGAGTAAAAGATGGATTGGTCGATAGTTTGGAACCTTTGACTCTCCAAACTTGGGAAGATGAGCAATAATGGGTGGATATGGAAGTGTGCATGGAATTTGGACCAACTGCTTGATACACTTTGTACGTTGCTTGAGAAGCCTGCTTTTTCCTTTGTGGACATGATGGATTTTTCCCTTTTTGATTTTTCCCCATAGTTTCTTTGACTAATGGAGTTTGATAGGGATAATTTTTCTTTGTATTCTTTGGTATCCATATGTATTTGATTTGTCCTATATGCTCTTTAGCTTCTTTTTCCTTGATAACATTCTTCATGCTTTGATTCAAGTCTTTCTTTTGATGTTGGTCCCAATTCGTGGATGGGGTGATGGGTGGATGAAGATTCATGACATGGTGGGTTGTAGTATTGACATCGGTTTCATCATAAGGATTCTTCATGCTCCCTATGTTGACGTTTGCTTGAGACGAAGTTGCCCCCAGTTTTGTGGAAGTATTACTGATATGTTCATATCCCTTGATTGTCGAGTAACCAAGGCCTTGATTCTTAGGATTTTCAATAATCTGTACTAGTTCCAGGATACCCTATTCATGTAGGCCTAATCCTTTGCCTTGATAATTCATCTGTTGAAACATTTTATTTGCAATAGGATATGATTTCCCTTGGAAACAAGGTGTTGCTCCTTCTCTGCTCTATGGTGGATCTTCAAAGGTGATAGCTCCTTTATTGATAAGATGATTTTCCCTTACAAAGGTGAGTGATGCAACTTTAAAAGTGATAGGATTCTTTATCTGTGGGATAAATGCCTGATTGATATCCTTAGCTTGATCTTGTGAAATATCATATTGTATTGTTTCTTTAAGAAGCATTGATGATTCATTGTCCACATAAAATTCTTCCTCATGATTGATTCTTGATATGCTTTCACATGATGTTTCTGATTCACCACTTCTGTAGAATTCTTCATGACCCATTTCTGACATGTCTATGGATTTCTCTATTTCTTGATCATGTGTACAAATGTTAAGAGTAGGGGACTCTTGTTCCTTAGTAAGAGTATGAGACTCTTGTTTTGAATGAAGATCATCTATATGTCCATCCAAAGAAAGCATCTCATGGGTAGATGGACGAGTATGTGCTATACGGACATGGTCATCTTGTATGGATAGGAGAGTGTCCATTATATCATTGTAGTAGCTTGGAGATACAAATTCTTGATCTCGAATGATATCAGAATTTCTTTCAACATGCTTTGGATCAAGTTCTTGACATGGGTCGATTTCAAAGAATGGATTGCTTTCTTGGATATCTTCATTACGCATAGGAAGTTTCTCAAATGTCATGAGGTAAAGGATGTCCATATATTTTGGAAAGGATCATTGCTAGACATTGGTGAAAGATATTGATCATGCTTTGGAATAAATTCTTGAGATATGCCCTCTAACTCATTAGCCGATGTAGAGATATTGTCAACATGATCATTGGTGGAAGGATTTTGGATTATGTCAATAGGATCAAATATCGTCAACACTCCTTGAAATCGATCTTTGTAGGAGGGGTCTTGATCATAACTAAAAAATGGCTCTTGATGAATGTTGATTTGATCACTAGATGGGGTAGACATATTTTCACAATGCTCATCGATGGATTGATTTTGATCATTGTCTTCAACAGTTATGGTGGAGAAATTGCCAATGTTTTCAACCATATGATCAAATGATGTTTACATTTCTTGAATAGGTGTGATGAGCCCTTGACATGAGGATGATGGGATACTTTGATCTCGACTTGGAAAAGAATCATTAGATGAAGGAGATGGAGTAGCTTGATCATTAGATGAAAGGGAAGCTTTGGATAGGATGGAAGAATTATCATGCTCCTAGGTTGTGATTGAGTCATGAGAGGGTATGAATTCATAAGATGGGATGGAGGGAGAACTTGGAAGAATATTTTGTTCTTGATATGGAAGAGGATTATCATGGGTGAATAATGAAAGGAGGGGATCATCATATGATTCTTGAGATATGGGATCTTGATCAAAGATTGGAAGGGTTTGTAGAATTTTGGTATCATGGGATGAAGTGGAGAGAATTTTTTGATTGAGATGTGTAGATTGAAATGAAGCATTGGATGTAGAGGATATGATAGAAGAAGGTAATTGAATGGGATCATTGAATTGGGTGGAAGAACCATGAGGTTCATTTTGAATTATGGGGGATGAAGATAAATGCATGGCATGACAGGAATGGTCAATGTTATTTGATGGCTTAGATTTGGGCTTCTCCTTTAACCTTTGCAAAAATTCAGAAACATTGAATTTGGTTGATGTTTTTGGAGGAGAAAAGGTCATGTTCATATTTCCATCAAAGGACTTTTTAGTTGTACCCCCTTTTATTTCCTTGACTTGCCTCTAGAGTGCTCTTACTTGCTGGGTAAGAGTACTAAGATCATTTAAGGGAGTTTCATTCTTTTTGGGATTCTCTTTAATGTTCTCTATATTGTAGTCAGAGGGAAATTTGAAACCTTGCTTTGCCAATAAAAGAAAGTATTTGTCTTTATTTTGCTCTAAGAACTTTTCCATAGTGAAGAGAAATTGTGGATCTTGTTCAACTTCTAGAAGCATTTCTTCTATTATCTCTTGATTTGAACGATTTCCAAAAAGCCTACGAACAAAATTTTCTTCACTATGACCCATGTTTTAAAGTTTGTGGATGATCTTAATTTGATTTAAATGTGAAAAACATAGCATAGAGAAGCAGACAGTTTTTTTGTTAATCCTAGAATCTAAACAAAGAGTGTATGTTCTTTGAGATTTCCACAAGTTTTGAACAAGATAAGCATATCAATCAGACTCACTCTTAATTTTTCAAATAGGTCATCATAGTAATCACAACCCACAACTTAAAATCACGTCGACTCACACAACTATGTCACCCCCTAGAGGGCACCCGTGTTTTTGTCTTTTCTAGGTGTGTACTCAAAGTGACGGAAGTGGATACCAAATCCCTTGAGCAAACAATCCGTGACGATTATATGGTGAGTGTCTTGGGGGCCGATTCTTCCCTCCCCTTGCAACGTGATTAAAATGATGTTTGGTTATTGACACGGCTGGCCACTACACTATGGTTCTTAGTAAGTCTTTCTGTTTAGTCTGACAATAGATATACTCCCTCGAGAGACCTCCCAACCTTTAGAACAAAGGCTTTGGGGATGGTTATCCTGTCTACTACTGTCAAGTTGGATTTTCATCAACAACTTGCTTTTGATTATAGTGGGTTGGAAACCTTAGCTTTAGGTGTTCCCACTTAGGTCGTTCCCGTAGGGTGAGTACTTTTTCCCACTACGACAGGCCTTCTAAAGGATGTAATAAAGCATTAAATTGCATAAAACAAAAGGTAAGTCTGGTATTTTGATCACCCAGTTAAGGGGAGAGCATAGACCTATTACCCACAATCATAGTATGCAAATAATGGTTTAATTTTAAATCCCAAATTGAAAAATTTTCTATTCTAAGTGAAGATGTTGCTTCACTAAAAACATGGGGTTCATTTTAACCAAAAGAAAATATGTTTGGTAACTATCCTAGAATTGGTTAATTCAGATTTAAATGTCTATCCTAGGATTGGTTCATTTTATTCCCCACACATCAATAAAATTTCTGGCTGCAGTCGCGTCGGATCCAGACAACAATTTAAGAATGAGATTATAATTGCTCCCAAAGTGTTTAAAAACACTTGATACAATAGAAAGATGATTTCATAAGAAGCTTTTCCTTTGTTTCCTCTTCCCCTTTTATTCTCGAACCTGCAAAAATTCTCCAAATGTTAGATTAAACCAAGAAATAAGAAGGTATAAGGGTTATATGAATTATTCAACATAAAAATCCTAAAAATTAGACCAAGTTATAGTATGATTTGACGTTAAGTGAGAATTTGAAAATTTAAACTCTGTAAAAGCTGATAAAAACCTACACCATTAGATATCTTATGAAATTCTACCCCATTTCAAAAAACAATTCGTCAAAAAAGACCTCTGTATGACCAAGATATTGCTATTTTAAAAACTGACTGTAAAAGTGCAAAACTGAAGTCTATGCGCTAAAACAGAGCTCGTATGCGCTAAAACAAAACCCAGATGCGCTAAAAGAAGGATCCTATGCATAAAACAGATGTCAGATGCGCTAAAAGAAGGCTCGTATGCGCTAAAACAGGTGCCAAATGCGCTAAAACAGTTTGTGGATGCGCCGAAACAGTTTGTGGATGCGCCGAAAACAGTCTGTGGATGCGCTAAACTGAGGATCGTATGCGCCAAAGCGAATTTTTCAGTCCATCACCTATAAAAACATAAGATTTTCTACAAGAAAAAGATTAATACAGGGGGATGCCCCACGGTGGACGCCATAAATGTGTATGATAAAATGTGTCAATTAAATTGAAATTAAACCAATACACCAATGCAACATTAGATTGAAGAAAACTAAATAAAATAAATCAAATGCAAACTCTTGACAGCAGCTTCTTCAAATTCATTCCATTGTCCTCTATCTCCAAGGATTCGCTTCAATATGTTTGCTCTTAGTTGCGCAAACACAACTTATAGAATGGCACTTGAGAGAATGAGATTATTAAAATGCATATGCATCTACAAGATTGATCTTATTGAATAAAAATGCTTATGAAATGCTTAAGATGTGACTATAATAACTACGCATGAAAGTATGAGATTCTAGATTCTTTTTAGCTCATGAAAGAGTTGTATTTATAGATTTTCGAAGGTAGGAATTCGATTGGCCAAGATCGACAGTTGAGTTCAAATTTGTTGAAATGAACAGTGAGAGATCAAGAATTCGAAAAGAAGGTGGAATTCTGAGAGACATAAAATGAAGAGACAATTGAAAGGTGTCTCTCATAATTAAATAAATAAATATTTAATTATGTGTGAGAGAAATGTGAAAAGGCTTTAATTAAATATTGCAAATATTTAATTATGTGAGAAAAGAAAAAGCCTTTTAATTAAATATTGAGAATATTTAATTTTGTGAGAGGAGTGGGAATTTGGAAAATGATTTAATTAAATATCAAAAAGTATTGAATTACATGTGGAGGGAAGAAAATCATTTAGATTTAGAATTTAAACTTTGATAATTAATGTAAATAGATTGTAAAATCTATTTAATTAATTACGAGGAAGATAGCATTAATTAAATAAACTTATTTATTTAATTAAATTAGAAGAATTAGAAAATGAACAATATAAATAAATAATTCAATTTATTTATATGTAGAAGACTTAAGAAACATTAATTAAATAATTCATATTTAATTAATTAAAAGGTTCGATCGACCGTGACCATTTTTAGATGTGTACAAGTATACTTTACAATATACTACTATATTATAGCTCATTATAATAGTAAAATATAATAATAAATAATTTAACATTTACTAATTATGCCGAAGGCGTGTCCCTATATGAAATTTCTAAGTTCATTTTCTCCTTCAACGGTTGAAACACAACAAGAGGCCCTAGTTGACAGTGAAACAAATATCAGCCGTCCATCATTTTTCACCATTTTTTGATTGTTTTTTGTTGTTTTCTGATTGTTTTCCGCGTGTTTTTATGTTTTCCTTGCTGTTAATTTTACCCTATTTTTATGCTTTCCCCACTGCTATCGGTTCTGCTTTCCCCGCCATATTTTCTTACCAAACCATAGAGCACGAGCAGTTATATGTGTGATTGGTGAAAGAATAGGAACGCAGGTTTACGTTTTCTAGCTCGTCCAAGTAGGTGACCTAGTTGGTCAGGGATGCACTGAAGTAACTCTGAACATCCACTGCTTGCCTCGATTGTGAAGAGATTTCAATCCATTTTGATAGACCATCTGTCAGATAGTCCACAGAAAGATCATACACTTGGCTGCAATCTTGTAACCCTCGCAGGTCAAGTCGTTGGTGCCTTGGCTGGCTGTCACAAGGGTCGCCACATCATGGGATTCCTCCACCTATTTGAGTGTGCCTGAAATGGCATCCAACGTAGTGGGATTAAATCTGTGATCGTCATCTCCCACCAATATCAGAATGAACTAACAGTTGCATGATTTTTCAGAGGTATAATTAACATGTTTTCTTTTGTTTTTGAAGTACAGTTCTCTATATATACAGTCTATGAATGGCTCATACCTATTTACATTCTAAAATTACTCTAAATCATTCTCACAAGGGCACATACATACATACATACATACACTTTGAAAGGAGAATGATGTTTGTTGTTACCTCACACCATGGACATACAACTTTATATATACATACATATATATGTATGCATGTATGCATGTATGTATGTGCATACATACATACATACAATGTGGGAAAAAAACCAGCACCATGATCCAACAAAACCAAACAACACATGGCGAAAAGGCGTGTAAAAGGAATGATTTATTTCATAAACAAGTAGTAATAATTTTTCAATCATCATATAAACCCATCATGGGTCGTGAAAGATGCAGAAGAAAATGATTAACTAGTACTATTGTTTGCATTTTGAAAAGATAGTTAAAAGATACAAACATATATATCAATTTTCTCAATGAACAAGAGACAACAAACACATAATTTGTACACGAATGTATAATACATTGTACACATTCATTTACAAATTAAATCACATAGCGTATTGAATTTGTAAAGGAATGTGTAGAATGTTATATATAAAATATTGCACACATTCATTTACAAATTCAAACACACAACTTATTGAATTTGTAATTGAATGTGTTCAATGTTATATATATAACATTGTACAAATTCATTTGCAAATTCAATAAGTTGTGTTATATATCATTATACACATTCATTTAAAAACTTAATAAGTTGTGTGTTATATATATAATTAACATTGTACACATTCTTTTGCAAATTCAATAAGATGCAGAAGAAAATGATTAACCAGTACCATTGTTTGCATTCTCAAAGGATAGGCAAAGGATACACACATATATATTGATTTGCTGAATGAACAAGAGACACAGAATGTAAAATGACAAATATATGTATGCTAGTCTATTGTATGTGCAATGGAAAGTATACAAATATAAGCAAATGTTAGTTTGTTGTATTGGATAGGCAAAAAAAACATATTTAAACAAAGTTATATACCCATGACAATGCTGAAAGAATTATTGCAAAACTTAGAAGAATTCATTTTGCAGATCTTGTAAAGACAACAAAAAACACCTTCATTTACTTATAAAGTCAAGCAAAAAGACAGTGCATAAATATAAATGTTAAATGCACAACTCATGAAAATAACTATAAGTAGAATGTACAAAGCAAATTGTACAATAAATGAAAGAAGCTTTGTTATATTCAACAACAATAGGATATTAATTTTAACAGAATAGATCAATTACACACTTGGGTTTTCAGAAATGTACACAAGAAATTAACTAAGGGTTTCATAATAATAATTCCTCACTCGCAAGAATACAAAAGTGTGTTTTCAGATAGATACGGAATATTCCAGGCAAGGGTTTCATGAGATAAATTTGTTAAGAACACGAATTTGGAAAAAACCAAGCAAGGGTTTTCACAAATACATATGTATTTTAAATGGGTTTGCTGATTTTTGCCCATTGTGACATGGGTTTTTTATAAAAAGGTCGAAGAAGACCAAAAAATATGATTTTGTAGACATGTGGTCAAACTCATGAAATTCCTCATCATTTATGGAGACAATATCATGAGACAGTCGACTTTACCAGGTCGTATTTAATCATTTAACCCTAAAAAAACCCGTATTTGGAAAAACAAAGCAAGGGTTTTCACAAAAATGGTGTATACTAAATGGGTTTGCCGATTTATGCTCGTATTCACATGGTTTTTTTAATAAAAAGGTCGATGCAGCCCATTAATCATTTTTCGCAGACATGTGGTCAAACACACGAAATTCCCCTATCATTTATGCAGACAAAATCATGATACAATCAACTTTACCAGGGTAAAAGCGCATGGTAAAATGAGGAGAGGAAATCATTTAACCCAAAAAAAACCCGTGTGTAAAACACCAGCACCATGACTTGACAAAATCAAACAACACACGATGAAAACATGTGTACAAGGAATGATTTATCTCATAAACAAGCAGTAATAATTTTTCAATCATCGAATAAGCCCTTCACGAGTCATGCAAGATGCATAAGAAAATGATTAACCAGTACCATTGTTTGCATATTCAAAGGAAAATGATATTTGATGTTACTTGAAGGCATACGAAGTTGCAGGCACTTCCATCGCCTTGAGAACCTTCCAGAGAGCTCGCACGGTAAAATGATGGAAAATAATGGGGTACCCACAAAAAAAAACATTAGTCATATGCTTAAATCGGACCCCAAATGAAGATTAATTGGGGTGTAATGTGTTTGGTGTCTGGTACTAAAGTAAGGAGATTAATATGTAGGAGTGAGTTTTAATGGGCCCGAAAAATATTTTTTAAGGTGCCAATGTGAATTAGACCCATTGACTTTTGAGCAGATTTGAATGACATAATAGTTTTATTTAAATGTTAATAGTGACACATTTAGGTGTCTTTTTTAAAAAAAAATGGTGGTTATAGTTGGCGGGTAGTAGGACATTAGGTGGTGGGGAGCGGACGACACCTCTAAAAGGTGTTTTTTTGACCTCTGTGCGCATATCCAATGTTCCCGCACTTTACCGATTTGCCCAAAAGCCAAAACCTTAGTTGTAAGCTCTTAACTCGTTAGCAAAAAAAATCCATAATGTTTTTTTTGATTCGACGTACGGTTTAGATTCTATGATTGCGCAAAGTTAGCCCTAGCGGATACTAGGTCTTCTCCCCTAATTTTGAATAAAATTAAGTATTAAATTTTCTTTTTCAAATTTTTTTGAAGTTTTTAAAAATTATTGAACATTTTTTATGTTTTAAATATATTATTTTAGAAACATATTTTATGTGTAATAGTAAATTTAGTATATTTTCTTTTTTATTTAATTTTCTAATTTTCTAATTTTAAATACAAATTAGTTTTGAATTTAAAAAAAAATAAAATTGTTTTTCATTCTCTTATAATTTTAATTCCATTTTAGTATTAAGAAAATAGTTTAGAATGAATTGCATAATATTTTTCTTTTTAAAAGATTTTTATTTTTTAAAATTTTAAGTATTAATATAGAAACTTACTTTTATATGCAAAGTTAGCCCTAGTGGATACTAGGTCTTCTCCCCTAATTTTGAATAAAATTAAGTATTAATTTTTCTTTCTTAATTTTTTTAAAAGTTTTTAAAAATTACTGAACATTTTTTATGTTTTAAATATATTATTTTAGAAACATATTTTATGTGTAATAGTAAATTTACTATATTTTCTTTTTTATTTAATTTTCTAATTTTCTAATTTTAAATACAAATTAGTTTTGAATTTTAAAAAAATAAAATTGTTTTTCATTCTCTTATAATTTTAATTCCATTTTAGTATTAAGAAAATAGTTTAGAATGAATCACATAATATTTTTCTTTTTAAAAGATTTTTATTTTTTAAAATTTTAAGTATTAATATAGAAACTTACTTTTATATGTAATAGTAAATTTTTGAAATTTTTTTCATACTTAATTTTTAAAATTTTACAAACTTCCTTTTATGTGTAATAATTTAATATTTTTTAATATCTTATTTATTTAAATTATTATTATTTATTGAAAAACATTACTCAAATAAATCTATATAAAAAACATCCTCAATATTGTTTTTAAAAGATCTTGAATATTATTTATTGTTTTATATTTTCATTTAAAATAGCCATTTAAATTTTAAATATAATTAAAAATAAAATATTTAAATTAAAATAAGACATATTTAAGTTAAAGTGTGTGTATTTCTAAAATGAAATAAAATAATACTTTCCTACATAAAAATAAAACCTAGATAACATATTTTTAAAATAAAATAATTCTAAGTTAAAATGAAATTAATTTAGCACTCTTTTAAATTAATAAAAATATTTTAGTGGCTTTGCCACTTTTATTTAACCAAAAAAAAATTAAGTAAATTAAGATAAATTATATTATTAATTATTTTTATTTACTTTTAGTTTTCTTGTTAATGAGCAACATTCTTAGAAGAAAAGAGTAGAAAGTTATCAGAAGAAAAATGCAGCAATAATACATAAAAGGTGCAAATTTAAAAGAGGATTGTCATGAAGTTTCAATGAAGGGACATAGGGATGGTCCTTAACAAAGAATAATAGTCTTAGTTTCAAGATTTTAAATGCTAAGGCAAGCACCAGTATTAGAGTTTATATGGATGAAATCATATAGGTAAATTCAGTGGTATGGTATTAAGTTAAAAAGAGGGAATAAATAAATAATATTGTGAATAAATAAATAAATAATATTGTTGTTCACAAAGAGAAATCAAAGATTTGATCACAAAGATAAATCAATCAAATATTGATGTAAATAAACCACACCAATTAAATCCAAAAAAACACTCTCATCAATATGGACCATTCACTAACAAAATTTGTTTCTCTCATTGATATGGACCATTCACTAACATAAATTGTTTTTGTTTGTTCGTTTAATGCAGAATATGGAATAGGTGGGAAGGTTTCCTCAAAGGGTGATGTTTATAGCTATGGTATTGTGTTGTTAGAGATGGTAACCAGAAAGAGTCCAATTGATGATATGTTTCTGGGAGACTTGAACCTCCACAAGTGGGTCAACATGCATTTTCCTGATAGAGTGGAGGAGATTGTTGACCAGAGGGTGATGAGAAATTTAGAGGAATATGAGGTAAAGGTGGTTTTTATTCCATTCATACACATTGGTTTGGTTTGTTCAAATGAATCACCTCTGCAACGACCCACATCTCAACAAGTAAAGGTGGTTTTTTTTCTAGTGTTCTACATAGGTCCAATCAGACAACTGGATCTATGAGGAGCACTAGAAAAACCTTAAAGTTCAATTGATTAAAAATGGGCATCTTGAGAAGGATATCTCTTGGCATACTTTACATATATTTTTAAAATATAGGTATTTAGTTTTATATTTTCATTTAAAATAGAGATTTAAATTTTAAATATAATTAAAAATAAAATATTTAAATTAAAATAAGACATATTTAAGTTAAAGTGTGTGTATTTCTAAAATGAAATAAAATAATACTTTCCTACATAAAAATAAAACCTAAATAACATATTTTTAAAATAAAATAATTCTACATTAAAATGAAATTAATTTAACACTCTTTTAAATTAATAAAAACATTTTAGTGGCTTTGTCACTTTTATTTAACCAAAAAAAATATTAAGTAAATTAAAGTAAATTAAATTATTAATTATTTTTATTTACTTTTAGTTTTCTTGTTATTTTAAAAGTAAGTGTGGATTTCTCTTTTTAATAATTCTCAATTTAAAACTTTCATATTTCACTTTATATATATCTTAAATAAAATTATCTAAAAAATATTTAGAAATATAAATATAAATTATTTTAACAGTGAAAGTAAGGAAAGAATATTCTGTAAACTTTTTGAAGTCTCATTGAAAATGACATTGGAAGTAATTTATGCGTAGAGTTGATATTTTTATTTTATTGAAAGAACTATTTTAAAAATAGGTAAATTATTATAGCATCAATAAAATAATATATTATACATAAATATATAATATTTATTTTACTTTTATAAAAAAAAAACAAAATAAAACATAGAATAGTAAAAATTGTAATTTAAAAAAAAAAATGTTATGTAATATAAAGTGTTTTTCCTACTCTTTAATAAAATATTTTAAAATCTAAACTAAAATAATATAATACATTGAAAACTAAAAAAATAGATTTAATACATTTTATATTTTTATAATACATTGAAAAGAGTGTATAAGATGAAAAAAGTTTTAAAAATATTTTATATTTAAAATTTAAGAAAACAATGTTAAGTAATGATAACTTTCAGTGTTTTTTATATATATTATTAATTAATATATATATATATATATATACTAGTTATTTCTAATTTAGAATTTTCCTATTTCAAAAAAATATATTTTATAACATGAATAGAAAATCAATTTTCAATATTCATTTCTAAAATGTATAATAGAAAGTTCAAACAATATTTCTTAAAGAAAGTTCCACTAGACCATTTTTATATTTTATTTCTAACATATTATCAATATATTTTATAGATTTTTTCTATCATTACTTTAATATATTCTATTATTTTTATACAAAATCATAATACAAAAATTATGTTACAATCCTAAGTTTGTATTCTATTTATATTAGCCTCGCAAAAGACTTTAATAGGTCAAGAGTAATTAAAAGAGGGGGAAGCTAAAGATTATATTTCTAAATCTTTCCCCTACAGAAAACGAAGCTGAGATTTTGCTCATTTTTATTTTTTTAACACTAGTTTTCTTTGCTCGTCTTTTGTCCGTGGGAAGAGAAATTTTAACATTTACAGAAAAAATGAAATTAATTAGCATCTTGTTATCTATAAAATACTATGGTGTTTTGATTATGACATTATTTAATCACTTGCACTATTTTTCATTTTAGATTCAACGTCTATCCAACAAAATGATTATTGTAAAAACTAAATTTATTTATTTTCACACGCTGAGGATCCTCCTAAAATTGGCATCCATAACAGTTTCGCCATGATTACAAGTTGTAGTTTCGCCTTAATTTTCTCTGCTATTTTCTTCTCCTTTCTCTTGTCGTATATCCTTGTCTCTGTTAGATCTACAATCCAAATCGTTTCATGCAAAGATGAGAGGAAGAAAATCAATATATCTACATATCTATGTGCATGCATAGCTAAAGGGTAAGATAAAACAAATATCATTCACCACTCTGCAACTGCAAGTCGAACACAACACAAAGCACAATGCTCAATATGGGTATTGTAGAAATATAAAACCATCTTCCCCAGAGCTGAAATATATAACTTCACTTTCATTAGAGGCGTTACACTGACAACTAGGATTTTGATATTAATTGTTGCATGTTTGTGCCAAACTTTAAAATGGTCAGGATTTTAATTGTTGCAGTGGCTAAATAGGTGACTGACCGTTTCATTTCTTCACCTTTTCTTTTCTTAGTCGATCGTTTCAAATGCATGCTGAACATTTCATTTTTAATGTGAAACTTTCATGCAACAGTACAAACCACTATTCTTACCCTGCATTCAACAATCATGTGTCTGTCAATTAAAAATTAAAAATGTAAACACAGATTTAACTTCCACTGTAGATCATCTCTCGACGAAATAAGAGATTTTTAAGATGCAAAGGAACCCATGAGATCGATTGAAGAAACCCCTAAATAAATTTCATAGAAACCATAGGTAAACCATTTCATTTATAATATTATATGAAAATGAGAACCAAATAGCTATTAATTTTATAAAATGTTATCTTCATTACATACAGCAGTATTATATTAAATTTCTTGTTATTGTTCAATGCTCTGTACCTTTCTGTCCATGAACACCGGAAGCAGATTAGCAGAAGTAGCAATTCCTGCTATTTTATTGAAACAAAATGCTACGAACCGAGACAAATATATACAGTAAAAGCTGATTAGTCAAAAGATTTGTCATTACCTTCAATTCTTCATACTTGTTTGGCTAGCCTATAAGAAGGTCATATGTTGAAAGATGGGAAGTGGCTAGAGAATGAAAAGTGTGCAAATGATTACTTAAGAGATAAGGCATAAGATAGCAGAGATGGATTCTATCAGTGAGCATGTAAACAGAAATGAATTTCATGGGGTACTGCTCTGTCTACTCACATGGTGGAGTCTATCAACAACTTCTCTCATGGTGGGTCTTTCTGTGTATGATGATTTCGTACAATCCAGTGCAATTTTCAATACCAGGAACATCTCTACCTCTTCAGAAGAAGTGTATGGTCCTAAACGAGTGTCTAAGACCTCACACCCCATAGAATCCTCAGAAAGGCATGACCGAACCCATGCCACAATGTCCATGCCTTCAGGAAAGCTTTCATCTGTGGGAATTTTTCCAGTTACCAACTCCATTAGCACAACTCCTACACTGTAAACATCACTCTTCTCTGTGGCTCTCATTGAGTAAGCAAATTCTGGAGCTATATAGCCATAGGAGCCAGCAAACAAGGATGTAGAATATGTTGACTTGGATGCATCTACATACTTTGCCAGCCCAAAATCACCTACATGGGCTTCACCTTCAGAATCCAGGAGAATGTTATTAGATTTGATGTCTCTATGTATTATTGTCGGAACACAATCATGGTGAAGATATGAAACACCTTCGGCCATGCCAATAGCAATCTTGAGACGGGACTTCCAAAACAGCGTATTGGCCAAAGAACCGTGTAGCCTGTCCCTTAGGCTTCCATTAGGCATATAACCATAGACCAACAAATTTGTGCCTTGGTGAGAACAGCAGCCAAGCAGTTTTACAAGGTGCCTATGCCGAATCCTGCCAAGGGTCTGCAATTCTCGAACAAAACTCTTATGATGAAGTGGATCATCATCACTGAAGACAATTTTCTTCACTGCAAATACCTCTCCACAACTCATTTCAGCCCTGTAAATTGTCCCAAATCCTCCCGATCCAATAATGAATTCATCACTGAGATTGTCTGTAGCTTCCATGATGTCTCCGAAGGTCCACCTGTTTTGTCTTTTGCCTACCCAACTTTGCTGGTTTGTGTAGTATATATAGGAAGGTCCTGCTGGTGGTTCCCAGGTTGGTGAAACTCTCAAGAATAGGAAAATAATAATTCGAACCAGAAGAGCAAAACACCCTATTCCTGCAATAGAAATTCCTATAACTGATCCTGTTGATAATACTTTCTTCTCAGAAGCCAATTCATCTGTCACACAGGAGTTCAGAGGATAACCACAAAGGCTTGGATTTTTGTCGAAGGAGGTCAATGGCCATTTGGAAAGCAATGGAGGCAGTTGCCCCTCAAGCCTATTGTTGGCTAGATTGAGGGAATTCAAGCTTCTGAGATCTGCAAGCTCTTGTGGGACATGACCTTCAAGTTCATTGTCAGAGAGATCCAATACTTCTAACTTTATTAAATTACCAAGCGAAGCGGGAATCGTTGTAGATAACTTGTTACCGCTCAAGTCTAGAAATCGTTGTAGATTTGCAAGCATTCCAATCTCCATTGGAATGGATCCTGTGAGAGAATTATTTGACAGAGTGAGTTCAAAGAGATGTTGGCAGTTTTGTATAGAATTGGGAATTTTTCCGGATAGCTGGTTGTTCTGTATGTCCAAGACATTAAGGGCAGCCAAGTTTCCCAGGTGGGAAGGTAAGTCTCCAGATAATTTATTGTTGTCCAGAAACAATTTGAATAGATTTGTGCAGTTAGAGAGCTGTGGAGGAATAGGTCCATTCAGAAAATTGAAAGACAGTTTTAGCTCCCCCAACTCCTGCAGATTTCCAATCCATGGAGGAATTGACCCCGAAAGCTTATTGTTGTTGAGGTCAAGATGACCCAAATGCTTACAATTAGCTAGAGTTGCAGGAATAACTCCTACTAGTCTATTGAAGGATAAATCAAACAATCTAAGCTCTGTTATCTGGCCCAATTCTAGAGGAATGCTGCCATTGAGAAGATTTGTACCCAATTCAAGGCGTTCTAGAGTTGGAGAATTGCCAAGCTGTGGAGGTATTTCTCCCTCAAAGCTATTATTTGTCAAAACCAATGATAGATACGAGCTTGATGAAGACAACGGAACCATGCTTCCACTCAACCTGTTGTTTGAGAGATTTACCCTTGTTAAATTCTTGCACCTGGAAAGCTCACGAGGAAGGGGCCCTTCTAAGGAATTATTGTATAGAATCAGCAATTCTAAGCCTTCAAGAAATCCAAAAGAAGCAGGAATTGTTCCCGAGAGTTCATTGTCTGCCAAGTCCAACGTCACCAGATTTTTACACTCTCCTAGACTCGGAGGAATCTTACCATCCAGGTCATTTTGTCTGAGATCTAAGTAAATCAGATTTCTTAGTCTCCCAATGGTGATGGGTATGCTTCCCGAGAAATGGTTTCCAAATAAATCAATCTCGGCTAAATTTGAACATCCCCCTATCTCAACAGGAATAATGCCAGACAGCTGATTTTCATACAGATACAAGATTTCCAGGTTCTCGAGTCGTCCGATCTCCGATGGAATCTCACCACTAAGTTGATTGTGGTACAAAGAAAGAGTTTCTAAATTGGTCAGGTTACCAATGCTTGTAGGGATATTTCCTGTCAAGCTATTTTTGTGCAGCAGAAGATTGGTGAGATTGATTAAACGGTCAATATTGGAGGGAATTGAACCGTTGAGCTCATTATTGGAAAGATCTAGGTCCTTCAAATATGAACAATTGACTATGTCTTCTGGAATGCCTCCAGTGAGGCCATTACTTGACAGAAAAAGATGTACCAATGTTGTGTTTTCACAAAGCCTCTTCGGAATGGTGCCTTCTAGAGGATTATTTGACAAAACCAGGAACTCTAGATTCTGTAGCATATTAATCTCGATGGGAATGATCCCAGTAAGATTGTTGCTAGACAAATCTAAAGTCTTAAGCTGCAGAAGCACACTAAGTTCCGCTGGAACATGACCACTAAGCTTGTTTCCAAGCAGATTCAAGTAAACAAGATTACTAAGCTTACCAAGCTCAGGAGGGACAGGCCCGGACAAGGTATTGTTTGCCAAATTCAGTTTCACAAGTTGCTGGAGAGTGCTCAATGTGGCTGGGATTTCCCCTTCCAGATTGTTGGCTGCAAGAGAGAGGACTTGGAGACCGCTGAATTGCCCAAGTTCCTTCGGGATTGTGCCGTTGAGTCTATTCTCCTGTAAATTTAATGTTTGAAGCTGTGCCAGCTGTCCTAGCTCAGGCGGTATAGGGCCACTCAGCAAACAAGCAGGAAGCCCCAGTGTTGTCAACTTGTTCAATTTGCCAAGCTCGGGAGGAATCCTTCCCGACAAGTCATTGTCTCCAATTCTCAAAACAGTGAGCCGTTTGAGCATACCCAGCTCCTTTGGAATGCTTCCGGAGAGCCCATTAGAATAGAGCAGTAATACAGACAGCCTTGAGAGATTGCCAAGCTCAGGAGGAATGGGGCCTGTCAGCTGATTGGAGGAAAGGTCCAGGAATTGGAGGCCCTGTAGTTTGCCCAGAGCTGGAGAAATGCTCCCGGACAGAGAGGAAGATGATAAATTGAGACCCACAACAGTATTATCCTTGGAGCATGTTATCCCACTCCATTCACACACCGATGTGGAGTGAGACCAGCTCCTCACCACCCCAAACGGATCCTGGAACCCATCCTTGCTCTCCAAAAGCCACAATGAATCTTCCAACACCGAACAATACCCTCCATAGTCATACCACCCATTCAAGCTCACCAGCACCATCGTCACAATCCATCTCCATCTCCACTCGCAAGCGTTCCTTGTACTCATGTTCGACCCCTCAAACCCCACTATTCCTCTTCCCCTCTTCCCCTGTTCATGGAACGCTTTGTCACTAGTCCGCGCTCTGCCACTACATGCATGAAACATCGTGCAGCGTTTCTGCAGTCAAGTTTAATGGAGCATTTAAGGCGCCATTGCTACTCGACAGAAATTCAATGATATTGGATGTCTCGATTCTTCCATATCTTGCAGGTTTATTCCTTTTTATGCCAGTCAAGTTTAATGGAGCATTTAAGGCGCCATTGTTACATGACAGAAATAGAATGATATTTGCTGTCTCGATTTTTCCATATCTTGCAGGTTTATTCCTTCATATGCCTCATAGGCCATCGCTTCCTCTGCTGCAACATTAATTAATTGGACGCGATAAATTTAGTAAGCAACCATCCTCTGCAAATTACTTCATGTCTGCGCCTACGCGCCATGCAACCAATACCTTCGAAATAGGATAGAGAAACATACTAAAAGATCAAATTTATCGCGTCCAATTAATTTGGTCCAGAGGCAATCTACAGTGTAAAGTCGAGCATGCTAATTACTTGCATAAACATTGAGGTCGACCAAATTGAGTATGCACTTTGTAAAGACATTTTGGTCGTTTTGTAGCAGAGAGGTTGACCAAATTGAGTATGCACTTTGTAAAGTCGAGCATGCTAATTACTTGCATAAAGATACCTACGAAACCATGGATGTTAGTGACTCTGGATCTTGGAACAGTCAAGTTGCGACAAACTGCTGCTCCTGCGGTATTGCATGTCCGCATTGCAATGGCAAAATGTATACATCCAATTCTAATTATTTTTCAAAAATAATCCCCATTAACATTAATTGGCCAACAATGAGTCTCCGGAATTCTTGGGTACATAGGTTTAATATTTCTCATTTGAACAACGTAACTACAATATTGATAATCATTAATTTTTCTAATTCTTGTATATTCCACAACGACTTGACTGTGACAAATTGGAAAATTCACCATTAACAATTCAATATATTATATTTTATCTTATTTTAATAAATCAATTATACAACAATATCAATGAAAATTATTCCTTTGCAAAAAATATCAAGTCTTGAAAATATATATTAAAAAAATGTTAATACAATTAATTTTGCGTGGCAGTGAATTGTTGGTGGTGAATTTTCCTTGACATGAATTTGTCATGGCGGTGAATTTTCCTGTGATGAATTGTTGGTGGTGAATTTTCCGTCGATAAATTGTTGACGGTGAATTTCCTTGAAAGTGATTCAATGAGTAACAAAAAGAACAATATCATGAAACATTAGCATTGTTCTTGTACATGTAAATAAGGTGACTTTGTACTTCCGTACAACACCAAATTGATAGAGATTTCATTTTAGAACCAAATACCTAACGATTAATTAATTGGACGCGATAAATTTGATCTTTTAGTAGGTTGTAAAGCCCTTCTGCTTGGACTTAAAGAGTTTACTGAAAAGGGCTTCATGTGCACCAACAAAAGAGCTCACGTCTTCGATATGAAATCTAAGCTGAAGAAGCGATTCGAGGTATTTCTATGTATTTTTCCTTCCTTATGTTTGTGCTGCTTCTTCAGGAAGAATAATATTAGTAGCATGAGATTCCGATTCAGCTTGTCTTATTTTATTTTTTTCTCTAGAATTATAGTTAAAGTAAGAAAATAATCTAATTTAATTAATTCTAATTTTGTTAATTGTTGAAGGGACATTCTTCTTTTACAAGTATTTATTAGATTGATTGTTTTTATCATTTATGTTAATTATTTTTTATAGTGATCAAATATAGTTACCAATTTTAAAGGAATATATGTATTTTTTTTTTTTAAATAAAAGGGGTAAAAACTTTATTGAAAATTGGAACCGAACCTTACAATACATCAAAGGGCCAAACCCCCAAGACCAACAGAGAAAAGTGACAAAAATCAACCGACCCCAATACCAGTCCCATCCTCAGTAAGAATCCTCTTCAGAGCCTGAAGATAGTCTTGGGAAACCTGTTCCCACCCCTCAACCTTCCAACTATCCACATTCTTTGAAGCCCATTTAGCTAAACAATTCGCTGCCCTATTCCATTCCCTTGGGATATGGACAAATGACACCATCTCTATCACATAACTAACTTGAAGAATCTGTTGCACCACCTCAGCCAAATGCCAACTAACATCATCAATCTTTTGTTCCTTAAGCAAGTTGATCAAGACCTGAGAGTCAAATTCACAAGTAACCTTGCGCCACCCCCGAGCATAAGCCTGTTTAATAGCGTAAAGAATAGCCAAACCTTCCATATTGTTGATAATCTAAAGACCTTCATGAATAGAAAAGAGAAAAACCACTAATCCTGAAGAATCTCTGCCAACCCCTCCAATCCCAGTGGGACCAAGATTGCCTCTAGAAGAACCATCCACGTTAATTTTCAAAATGTTAGCCGAAGGGGGAACCCACCTCCCCACCCTTTGGACTCTTTGCTTCACATGCCTTCCCCTTCTGACACAAGCAGAGACCGGAGATAACCCCTGAATACCCAACCGACCAATCATCTCAGAATCCTCTCTCTCCAAAGGCAACACAACCTCACATTTGGCCTCCACCATCTCCTGGATCATACCCATTATTCGAAACCAAACCTGTTGAAACCACCAGTTTTCACCTCAAAAAATCCTCCTATTTCTTTCCAACCAAACCTGCCACAACAAAAAGATGGGCCGAACATACCATATGTCCTGCAAGAAAGCAGTTGTGGAGGGGGGTCTCCCCAGGGTTCCCCAAAAGTCCACCAAGGAAGAAGAATGAACACAAGGGATTTTCCAGAAACCCCACTAGAAATGCCAGAGTCGTAAAGTGAAGGAACAATGGAAGAACAAGTGCTCAGAGTCCTCCTCGGCATCCCCACAAAGAACACATTTAGAAAAACCCAAAAAACCTCTCTTCTGAATATTATCCCAAGTCAAGCACCTATTCCAAGCCAAAATCCAAATAAAGCAGTTACACTTCGGCCAAGAGATTTTATTCCAAACTTTCTTCCACCACTGAACCTCCCCCCCTTCCAATAGCTGAGAGAGCAACACCTGATATCCAGAAGCAACAGAGTAAGCCCCTTTTGGGTTAGGAGACCAGGAGAGCACATCCTTATCAACAAGGGAACTACACCTCCGATGAGAAAGAATGTTATGAAGCTCAACACACTCCTCCACCATACCATTAATCGACCATTCATTTGGAGTCTTCCATTCCGCAACCACCAGCTGCCCCTGATAAGAGAGGGATTTAAAGTCACTCACCTTGGTCCATCCCCCTTCACAGAATCTTTGGCTCAAGGTCATGAAATGTGGATACTGAAGGACAATGGGGGAGTATCCATCCCAAGAGTCATGCTAGAAATGCGCCTTAGTCCCACTTTTACAAATCCAGAATAAGTCGTCCTTGATGAGCACAACCACTTTCCTAAGAGTATTCCAACTCGCCGATCCTTTCCGCATCAAAGAGTACAGAGGGATATCACACTAAGGGGATCTCATAAAGTATTTATGTGCCAGAATCCTGGCCCACAGACTATCCTTTTCCACACACCACCGCCAATACAGTTTAGTAGC